>JAZGTN010000089.1:3600000-4200000 GCA_037783415.1 Leptasterias polaris
TGAGGCAGCGAGAGATGAGGATCTCCATGTTGGAGCAAGGGTCTTTCTGCGAAACCGTTCAGTCAAGGGGAGAAACAAGATCCAAGATGTGTGGAACAACCGACCCCACAAAGTTGTAGGGAGGCCGAACCCAACCGGCCACGTCTACATAGTTGCTCCACTTGACGGAGAGGGGATGGAGAAGACCCTGAATCGAAAGGACCTCCTAGACAGCAGAGCCTTGGTACTGGATGAGGATGAACCTCCAGCTACTGGGTGTCGTCATCAAGATGACCCAGTTTTGCCAGTGCACATTGACGAAGATGAGGAGGCAGAAGAGGAGATCATCATACTGGAGACAGAAGGTGAGACTCCGGCGATGACAACGGGTCAACCAGAGCCAGAGAGTGCACCTGCTGCTATTCACAAAGCAGGGGAGCACCACCCTGAGGACCAAGCCCCTCAATCATCAGATGTGCAAGATCCAGAGAGAGCACCCGCTGCTTTACACAAAGCAGGGGAGCATTACCCTGACGATCCAGCCCCTCAACCCCCATCAGAAGTGGAAGATACCCCACCGGAGCCCACTACAGAGGAGGAGGTCCCACTTGCCAAAGCGGAGCAGTTGCGCCACACCAGCCGTGCTGGAGCGGGACAACACTCCAATCCCCACCACTTCCCGAAGTCTGTCATCCAGTCGGAGACTCCAGCAATGCCTGTCCCTGCACCTGCGATAGACCCACGCGTACTGGCAGACATCAGCCGAACGCAGCTGCTGTTGGCGCAGATGTTGGCCGGAGTCCAGCCAAGATGATTTTTTTTGTAAATAGTAAATTGCATTTGTTTTGTTTGTATTAATCTTTTATCAGTTTAGGTTGTCGGGACGCCAACCTTAGAGCAGGGGAGTATGTGACAGCTCATTTACATATTTCTCCTGCGCAGCGCCCTCGCTTGACCCTAAGGTAAAGCTCACACTTATCCTTTGTCTTGAGTGAGTCATTCCACCACTAGCACTGGTACTGTTAACACCACACACAGTGTCCTGCTTCCTTCTACACATGTTCTTAGTTAATGTCTCAAGATTTTGTGGATGACTCGACTGGGGTAAGAATTCATTTATATTGTTTTAATAATTGTTCTTATTGTTAAAGTTCCTAAGTTTCTTTTTATTGAGACTTTGTGAACACTTTTTGATTAATTCCGAAGTTAGCTTGAGTATTCTTAAACTTTACTCTGATTACTGAATTTAAAGTGGATTCATTCATTGATGGTCTTTAGGAAGCCCGGATTCACTGTGTTGTATCTATTATTGCATATTTAGGAAAGATCATCCTTTTGATGACTTTCTGTGTTTAGAGATATAATCTATTTCCATGGATTTGAAGGATTTAGATTTCCCTTACTTTGATTACATGTACATGTATAAACCACTTTATTTCTTGTTCACATTTAGTTAACTTCTTGAGTACACAAAGTTCAAGAATAGATTTCCTTATTTTACAATACATATATTCCTCATCTATTTTCCATTTGTGTATGTACATATTCTTAGATTTATACTTTTAGTGTATAAATTCATAGTTCCTTTGTCCTGTGTAGATGCCCATAGTGCAGTGTAGTGATACCCTAATCCCCTAAGTTGCTGCATATATAATGAGGTGCACACAGTTTCTTGGAAGGCACCATACCTTAGTACAGGGAGGCAGAGTGTTTATTACCCTGCAGAGATTTCTTTTGTCCAGTGTTTATTGGAGCGTGTGACCTAAGATATACCAGTAATGTCTTATTAGACTGGCACACTAGTCCTTAGGTTTATGTGATGCAGCATATATTACTCATATTTCTCTTTTAATACTTAATTAAATATGCCATCTGCATACTTGTTTATCATTTATTTAGTTATGTTATTTCTTTATAATCCTGTTCTTATGATATTAATTCATTTTTCCTAAGTTAGTTTCTTTATGGATCCTTAGGTTATAATGTTGAGCAGACTGATTTAAGTCTATGGTTTGCTGAGTCCATAGTCATATATTTAGAGATGCATTGCACATTTGCTTTAGTTATTTCCTATTTTGTCTTTGCAATATTTCCTATTTTGTCTTTGCAAGTTAAAGCATTTACATGCCTTGTATTAATTCATTTTTAGCTGTTTCGCAGCGCAGCGCAGCGAAACAGCTATTGTTTTTGTTAAAGTTCTTATTTTTTATTTTTTTTTCCTGTTTCAGTAAAAAAAGCTATTGAGATAACGCACACTCGTTCCAAGCACCCTTTTTCATAGTTCCCGATAAGCAATTGCAATGAAACTTTCAGTGATGAAAGGCATTGGTGCAAGGAAGGTCCTAAAAGAAATTTGTCATGATGACGTCATCACCTGTCACGTGACGTCATCTTAAAGGTTTATATTTTAACTATTTGAAAATCTATATCAAATCAGCCACAAGAGACCGTAGATTTCTGTTTGTGGGATTGGGTAGGGATAAATTAGGTCTTCATTTTATTCAGTGTGCGTGACCTCACGCGACCTCTACTTCCGGTCGAAACCGGAAGTGCATTCGTAATTCAAAAGTGTTAAATGATATGAAAATGCTTTCAACGATGTTAGTGTCCGGCAATAGTGTGCAGTTAAAAAAAAATACCGATGACGTCACGATACACAAGAGCGCCCTCTAGCGGCAGTTGGAAAACTGTTCAAAATGCACTTTGAGAAGATGTGTGTTGCGAAGTTTTGTGTAATCGCTTCAAAATTGATACACATGATGACCGTCAGGCAGCCAACATATGTATGAAATTTTAGATTGATGACGTCATCAGGGGTGACGTGACGTGACATTAAAGGTGGACTTTTTGAAGTCGTATATCTCCAAAAGTATAGGTCTGATCACGTTGAAACTTGGCAAGTCGTTAGATAATGGCAAGTTCCTGTTAAACTGGTAATGACGTCATGATGACGTCATCACACGATTTGTAATGATTTTTTCATTTTTTACCCCTTTAAGTCAGAAATTACTAACGGAACATGCTTTAATCTAAATTCTTTTTTCATCAGGCTTGATATGTCATAACTGATTCGAAAAATAATTGACGTCATCATGACGTCATCATTTGTCAGGTTATATTACCTTAAAGGTACAGTTTTACAAGATATATAGACAATGAATTGGATCTCACAAGGCATAAAATATTGTAATATTAACTTGATTATGTACACACTACAACCTTTCATATTCACTTGAGTAATTTGAAAATATTATTAGCGAAACAGCTCTGCATTTGTTCACAAATGCAAATAAGTCTAGTTTTTTTTTATTTTCCTGTTTCAGTAAAAAAAGCTATTGAGATAACGCACACTCGTTCCAAGCACCCTTTTTCATAGTTCCCGATAAGCAATTGCAATGAAACTTTCAGTGATGAAAGGCATTGGTGCAAGGAAGGTCCTAAAAGAAATTTGTCATGATGACGTCATCACCTGTCACGTGACGTCATCTTAAAGGTTTATATTTTAACTATTTGAAAATCTATATCAAATCAGCCACAAGAGACCGTAGATTTCTGTTTGTGGGATTGGGTAGGGATAAATTAGGTCTTCATTTTATTCAGTGTGCGTGACCTCACGTGACCTCTACTTCCGGTCGAAACCAGTCGAAACAGGAAGTGCCTTGTAATTCAAAAGTGCTAAATGTTATGAAGTTGCTTTTAACGATGTTAGTGTGCGGCTAAGATGTACTTTCAAAAAAAAATACCAATGACGTAATAATAGTAAAGAGCGCCCTCTAGCGGCAGTTGCAAAACTGTTCAAAATGCACTTTGAGAAGATGTGTGTTGCGAAGTTTTGTGTAATCGCTTCAAAATTGATACACATGATGACCGTCTGGCAGCCAACATACGTGTGAAGTTTTAGACTGATTACGTCATCAGGGGTCACGTGACGTGACATTAAAGGAGCACTTTTTGAAGTCGTATATCTCCAAAAGTATAGGTCGGATCACGTTGAAACTTGGCAAGTCGTTAGATAATGGCACGTTCCTCTCAAACTTGTAATGACGTCATGATGACGTCATCACACGATTTGTAATGATTTTTTCATTTTTTACCCCTTTAAGTCAGAAATTACTAACGGAACATGCTTTAATCTAAATTCTTTTTTTATCAGGCTTGATATGTCATAACTGATTCGAAAAATAATTGACGTCATCATGACGTCATCATTTGTCAGGTTATATTACCTTAAAGGTACAGTTTTACAAGATATATAGACAATGAATTCGATCTCACAAGGCATAAAATATTGTAATATTAACTTGATTATGTACACACTACAACCTTTCATATTCACTTGAGTAATTTGAAAATATTATTAGCGAAACAGCTCTGCATTTGTTCACAAATGCAAATAAGTCTAGTTAGCTGTTTCGCAGCGCAGCGCAGCGAAACAGCTATTGTTTTTGTTAAAGTTCTTTTTTTTTTTTTTTTTTTTTAGCTGTTTCGCTTTGCAGCGAAACAGCTATTGTTTTACTTGGAGTTTTTGTTTTTATTGTTGTTTTTATTTTAATGTTTCAGACTTCCGGAAGTCATTTAAATAACGCACAATTCGTTCTAAGCAGTCTTTTGCATAGTTCTTAAAGAGCAATTGCAATGAAACTTTCAGTGATGAAAGGCATTGGTGCAAGGAAGGTCCTAAAACAAATTCGTCATCATGACGTCATCACCTGTCACGTGACGTCATCTTAAAGGTTTCTATTTTAACTATTTGAAAATCTATATCAAATCAGCCACACGAGACCGTAGGTTTCTGTTTGTGGGATTGGGTAGGGATAAATTAGGTCTTCATTTTATTCAGTGTGCGTGACCTCACGCGACCTCTACTTCCGGTCGAAACCGGAAGTGCCTTCGTAATTCAAAAGTGCTAAATGATATGAAAATGCTTTCAACGATGTTAGTGTCCGGCAATAGTGTGCAGTTAAAAAAAAATACCGATGACGTCACGATACACAAGAGCGCCCTCTAGCGGCAGTTGGAAAACTGTTCAAAATGCACTTTGAGAAGATGTGTGTGGCGAAGTTTGTTGTAATCGCTTCAAAATTGATACACATGATGACCGTCAGGCAGCCAACATATGTGTGAAGTTTTAGATTGATTACGTCATCAGGGGTCACGTGACGTGACATTAAAGGAGCACTTTTTGAAGTCGTATATCTCCAAAAGTATAGGTCTGATCACGTTGAAACTTGGCAAGTCGTTAGATAATGGCAAGTTCCTGTCAAACTTGTAATGACGTCATGATGACGTCATCACACGATTTGTTACGATTTTTTCATTTTTTGCGCCTTTAAGTCAGAAATTGCTAACGGAACATGACTTAATCCAAATTCTTTTTTAAACAGGCTTGATACGTCATAACTGATTCGAAAAATATTTGACGTCATCATGACGTCATCATTCGCCATGTTATATTAAATTAAAGGTACAGTTTTACAAGATATAAATATAGACAATGAATTGGATCTCACAAGGCATTCAATATTGTGTTTATTAACTTGATTATGTACACACAACAAACTTTCATATTCGCTTGAGTAATTTGAAAATATTATTAGCGAAACAGCTTTGCATTTGTTCACAAATGCAATTGAGCTCTAGTTTTTTCCTGTTTCAGTAAAAAAAGCTATTGAGATAACGCACACTCGTTCCAAGCACCCTTTTTCATAGTTCCCGATAAGCAATTGCAATGAAACTTTCAGTGATGAAAGGCATTGGTGCAAGGAAGGTCCTAAAAGAAATTTGTCATGATGACGTCATCACCTGTCACGTGACGTCATCTTAAAGGTTTATATTTTAACTATTTGAAAATCTATATCAAATCAGCCACAAGAGACCGTAGATTTCTGTTTGTGGGATTGGGTAGGGATAAATTAGGTCTTCATTTTATTCAGTGTGCGTGACCTCACGTGACCTCTACTTCCGGTCGAAACCAGTCGAAACAGGAAGTGCCTTGTAATTCAAAAGTGCTAAATGTTATGAAGTTGCTTTTAACGATGTTAGTGTGCGGCTAAGATGTACTTTCAAAAAAAAATACCAATGACGTAATAATAGTAAAGAGCGCCCTCTAGCGGCAGTTGCAAAACTGTTCAAAATGCACTTTGAGAAGATGTGTGTTGCGAAGTTTTGTGTAATCGCTTCAAAATTGATACACATGATGACCGTCTGGCAGCCAACATACGTGTGAAGTTTTAGACTGATTACGTCATCAGGGGTCACGTGACGTGACATTAAAGGAGCACTTTTTGAAGTCGTATATCTCCAAAAGTATAGGTCTGATCACGTTGAAACTTGGCAAGTCGTTAGATAATGGCACGTTCCTCTCAAACTTGTAATGACGTCATGATGACGTCATCACACGATTTGTAATGATTTTTTCATTTTTTACCCCTTTAAGTCAGAAATTACTAACGGAACATGCTTTAATCTAAATTCTTTTTTTATCAGGCTTGATATGTCATAACTGATTCGAAAAATAATTGACGTCATCATGACGTCATCATTTGTCAGGTTATATTACCTTAAAGGTACAGTTTTACAAGATATATAGACAATGAATTCGATCTCACAAGGCATAAAATATTGTAATATTAACTTGATTATGTACACACTACAACCTTTCATATTCACTTGAGAAATTTGAAAATATTATTAGCGAAACAGCTCTGCATTTGTTCACAAATGCAAATAAGTCTAGTTGGAATTTAACTTGACTTTATAGTTAGAGGCAAATGGTGTTATCAAGTTCGATTTATCTCTTTTGATTGCATTGGATTTTCTGAGGATTATCATTGTTCTTTTTATAATTTACTTTGCTGGATTGGTATTTCCTAAAGCATTGTATTTATATGGAAATTCTATTCATTTCTCCTGCGCAGCGCCCTCGCTTGACCCTAAGGTAAAGCTCACACTTATTCTTTGTCTTGAGTGAGTCATTCCACCACTAGCACTGGTACTGTTAACACCACACACAGTGTCCTGCTTCCTTCTACACATGTTCTTAGTTAATGTCTCAAGATTTTGTGGATGACTCGACTGGGGGCTTGTTTTGGTTTTGCTAATTACTTAAAAGATGCAGCTCACCATTAAATGAACCAGACACAGTAATGTACACCATCCTTGTCGTGTCACATTTTCTCAGTGTCACACATGTTTTTACAATTAAAAGGATATTGTTGAGATGACACGGCAAGCAGGGATTGATCAAACTATACACATCTGCCATCTAGAATCTCGACGACCTCATCAGACTCACTTCGACGGAAATAATCAAAGAGCGCCACCAATTGACAGAAAAGTGAAGAACGTTTTGGCGAAAATAAGGTCCAAATCAATTTAAAAACAGGCGACGCGACGGACGACGGCACGACACGACGGGCGACGCGACGGCACGACGCGACGGACGACGGACGACGCGACTGCGCGACGGACGACGGCACGACGCGACGGACGACGCGACGGGCGACGCGACGGACGACGCGACGGGCGACGCGACGGACGACGCGACGGACGACGCGACGGACGACGCGACGGCATGACGCGACGGCATGACGCGACGGACGACGGCACGACGCGACGGACGACGGATGTCCAAGTCACCATGCAAATCAATTGAAAAACAGGCGACGCGACGGGCGACGGCACGGCACGACGCGACGGGCGACGGCACGACGCGACGGACGACGCGACGGACGACGGAATAGGCGACGCGACGGCACGACGCGACGCATATCTGTCGTCTTTAGAACACCATACGGTTGTTCTCCGCTGCGTGCCGTTGAGACTGCCTGGACGAGTCCATTTTATCAGAGGGTATTTTTATCTTCAAATGTTGTAAATTCACAAAATCTTTACACCAGAAAACATTTGTAAATTTTGTTTTGCCTTGCCAACTGCTTCAGTAAATTAACTATTTAATAAACAACATATATTTAACCTAAACGACATGTATAACATATCTGTTTTAGATGTGTATGTTGCCTCAGAATTACAATTACCTGCGGCAAATGTTCCCGTCCGTCAACAGAGATCGTTTGAACGCAAAATAAGTATTGGCTGGATCCATTCTCTCCAAAAACACTTTTACAAATCGTCAAATATCTAGAGGATGTACCGAGGGATTTTGATTAAACTTTCAGGAATGAAAGATCTATTCCTAAATATTACGTTAATGGAAAAAAATCAGAGGATGAACGATATTTTTTTCACATTATGTCGATATTTGTAGCCATTTTAGGGGAGACCATTTGTAACGAAATTCCCACCTGGACCCATTCATACACGTTAGCCGCTGCAATAAACCAACGGAAAATTTTCGATCATATTTTTACGCACTTTATTTAAAATTTTAAACTTTATCTCAACAATTGAAAATACTCTTACGATATACACTGTTATGTTTTCAGTGCTGATAAAGAGAGAATTTTAACGGTATACATGGATTTCTTTTTGTTTTTTAATGGTCATTACCTATTTTTAAAATGGAGTGTACCCAAACAGCGATCGCAAATGATTGCGCAACACCCCTTCCGCCCCCCCCCCCCCCCCCCCACCCCTGGGTAACAATGGGTCTTTTGGAGCAGTACATGATCAGCAGTTTTTGATTTGCAGTTATGGCTGGCTTTCCATAGTTTTCTAACCTCGGTTGGCAAAAACGGGCTGTGACGTTGCAATACACCGATCCATTAAGCCACGCCCATTTCTCATTGACCAATCACAACTGCGAAATCTGATCACCATTTGAGCCGTTTGGTGATCTTTGCACTAAGTTGGTCAACTCGTAAGGAGGCGGGGCTTAATGGATCGATCTGAGAGGTATTGTTGTAACGTTCACGTCGTCACAGCCCGAGTTTTTGCCACGCCCAGGTATTTTGTACAGACTGCTGATTTTCATGTTCTTGGTGAGTAGGCTATACAAGCAGTGCCCAAGCACAAATCTTTTGAAAACATTAATAAATAATAAATTATCTCTGATTAAAGAAAAACTAGACTAGTAGTAGACGTTTACATTAAGCATTGAACCAGGCTTCAGCATGCATGATAAAGTTTCCCATCTGTGGAATTATTTACTGAGCCTGTGTTTGGGTTCCACACACAAGCATTGAACTTCCGCACTCATGCATGATAAAGTTTCCCATCTATCTGTGAAATTATTTAGCCTCTTTTTGGTTAAATGCCGCCAAATGGATGTTCATCACACTGGGACTGGGAGCACAGAGGTACTTATTGCTATTTTGATAGAGGCTTATATACTAATTTTTTCTGGGGACAGCTCTAGTCCGACACCATACATAATGTTCCAACTCAAAAATAACAAGAGCGCTGAAAAGGGCCTGTTGAAGAGAATGTAAATTGAAACTAAAGTAAAGTTTTAATTAATTGGCTAGATGTGCCCCTCGAGAAAATTTTTTTGCATGCAAAATATTACCGATTAAAGCCATTTTACCCGGACCCTGACGGAGGAGGAGGGGACAGATCGAGTATGATAAAGCCTAGTTGCGATAATCGTAACCCTCCAGCGACGGTCGGAGGGTTATGATTATCGCAACTAGATAAAGCCGTGAAAATCCTGAACAAACACTTCGACTCGGAGGTGAAAGTCAACGTTCCGTACTAACGCTATGATTTTCGCAATGGAACAGGCGGCCGGGGAATTGGAATTAGTTGATCAGTACATAGTGAGGCTCCGACAGAAGGCATTATTTAATATTATGCGATTTTGACAATTCAGACGAGGATATCAGGGACAGGTGATTGCACAATGAAAGTCACATAAAATTCGTACCAAACTATTGGCAATCATTAACAAGTGACCGGTTTAGGATGATCGCAACAAATGTAGAATTGACTGAGGGGCGAAGAAACCAGACTATGGTACGGGTCCACATGTAAATGTAGACTTGATTTCAAGTCTGAGACTGCGGTTATTTCTCTGCATCAGCGCAGCCACGCAGAATTCCCCCGCAGATTTGCTTTCACGCGCTCTAACTCGCAAAGACGGGGGTTTATCTACAGGAGGGCGCTATTTCAGCACGGCTATCAGGACGACTAAAACCCACGATCACAGACTTGGAACCAAGTCTACATGTAAATGCTGTAAGGCGACATCACCACCAAGGCTATATCACCAAGGTACGGAAGCCGGATTACGGAAGCCGGATTACGGAAGCCGGATAGTGCCAGGAAATAAGAAGTGAAATATTTTTTCATGAGCGCGATAATATTTTTTTTGTACCATTTATCTGGCGGCCGCCACTTATTATCCGGCGGCCGCCACTTAATTATCCGGCGGCCGCCACTTAATTAAGTGGCGGCCGCCACTTATTATCCGGCGGCCGCCACTTAATTAAGTGGCGGCCGCCACTTATTATCTGGCGGCCGCCACATAATTATCTGGCGGCCGGCACATAATTATCTGGCGGCCGCCACATAATAATCTGTACCACACGTTCTTTATTTTGCGGATTTTAAGAGGACGGGTCATAGGATTCAGGGGTGGGGGTTAAGAGGACATATCGGGTGCGTTCGATTAGCTTCCCCGGGTCGACCCCGGTCTGCTCATCCGGGTGAGCCCCTAACCATGAACTAATCGAACGCCAACTTCCCCCAGCATTCACACCGATGCATCTTGGGACAGCCGACCGGAACTACTTCCATTTTGTGCCTTATGTCCGATACTTTCCGTGGATTCACGAAAACATCGTAAAATAATTATTCTCAAGGTAAAACTGCAACATTAAACAATTTGTACAACCCCACAGTGATACAAAGGTACCCGGCTTCGAATAAAAAATACTTATTGCTCAACGCTGTTGTAATGGCGAAAATGTGTGTCAAACTTCCTAAAATGTCCCGCTGAATTACAAACAAAATGGTGGCCATTGAGAAAGTTTTTCGCCGTGACGTCATGAACCAGGGGCAGCCCCAAGTGACCCGCTCCACAAGCAGGGCACTTGGGGCTGACCCGGGTGAGCCCCGCGAATGACGTCAAAGCTATTCGAACGCACCGGGGGAAGACCTGGGTCGACCCGGGGGGGTCGACCCGGGGAAGCTAATCGAACGCACCCATTATAGGAACCAGGGGAGTAAAGAGGAAAGCTCATAGGTTCCGGGGGGGGGGGGGGGGGGGGTTAGAGGACAGGTCGTAGGATCATGGGGGGGGGGGGGTTAAGGGTAAGAGGGCATGTCATAGGATCATAATTGGGGGGGGGGGGGGGGGGGGTGAGAGGACATGACTTTGGTGTCTCTATGGATCTTACCCATCACCCCCCCCTGATCCTATGATCCTATGACATGTCATCTTACCCCCTGGATCCTATGATCTGTCCTCTTAACCCCCCATTCCTATGACACGCCTCTTCCCAGCTAACAATTTGACGTTCTCACAACGTTGTAATGAAGCCAGACTTTGGTGTAGGTGACGTTATTAACATAACGTTGTCACAACGAAACTTTGTCGACTCCCCTATACGTCTTCTGAACGTAAAGACGCAATGTAACAAGTACGTTTAATAAACGTTCCAAGTGACCTTATGGCAACTTATATATAACGTTACAACGTTGCCAGAGTGTGTGTTTTTGGTTGTTTTTGGTTGTTATAACGTTATCTATGTAACGTTGTAGCAACGAATCTTTGTCGACTCCCCTGTACGTCTTTAGAACGTAATGATGCAACGAAATTACCACGTTGTAGGCACGTATACACAACGTTGCCATGTTTTAAATAATTGTTTTTAAAAGAATGTTGTCACAACGTAACTTTTTCCAGTTACCCAGAACGTTGTCACAACGTATTTTTTCCGGTACCCTGAACGTTGTCACAACAGCAGATCAATCATTTATTTTATTTACTACATCAGTTAATTACACATTACACAATACTGTTAATTGGTATGTCAACATGATAATTTTTTTTCAACAATACAAACTTACCAGTAGGTCTCTTCTACGTTGCCGTTACCTGACTTCTCTGCACCTGTGTCTATTATACATGGTACAGCAAGTACTATATATATAGACCGAATGTTTTTATTTGGCAGTCATGGGTGTATATTTTTTAAAGGGTTGTTTAATTTTAATTATATATTGGAAATTATATTTCATGTTTTAGTTACTGCATTTATTTTATCCATAAAATCCTCTGACAGTCTAGACAAATACAAGAAGAAATTAGTGCACCTAGTTCATAAATTTGGTAAATTTCTTGAAAAAACTTGTATGAATTGTACAACTTCTAAGCCCTATAGTAAATATCTAAAAATTTGCATATGTGATATTTACATTGTCATAACGTTGTCATGACGTTGTCATGACGTTGTCATAATCATTTTTAATAGACCGCAGCATTCCGTGCGCTACTCAATGCGTCAAGATGAGCGCATGATATCTGAACGGAAACGTAGGTCTTTGTAATTAATAAAGTGATGCAAAACACAATTAATAGTACCCGAGAGTATACTTAAAACGTTGAAAGTGTCTTTGAAACATTGATGAACAAGTTTTGGCTTTTGAGGAAGTTTTTAGCGTGGAACAAAACGGCCTCAGTGATGATAGACCATCAGTGGACAATATTTCTGTCGAAGATTCTGTCAACTGCTTGGAATTGAATGCCGCTGTACGGTGGTGGTGTGTGGTGGTGGGGTGGGGGGGGGGAGGGGGGGGGGGTTGGATTCCCTCCCCATGTGCACTGCTTGACACAATAAGTTCAATTAAATGCAATTACCGGTTGTACTGTTTAGATTGATCGATGCAGATGTGATAGGGACGCTCCTCAAGTGCCAATTAATTGTACTAACTATGACAATCGATGTAAAAAACTAAATTGCAAAAAAACATTGTTTGTAATGTCAATTAAGCCTTCTGTTAGATAATAATGTCCTCCAAAACCATCCCGACGAGCTGCTTTTTAGTGAGTTCCAACAACCCCTTCCCCTGAAAACCAAACCCCCTCCCCCCTTTCCAAAACCCACTCCCCCTCAATCCTTCATGAAGTTTCATAAAAACATCAACATTAGCTCTGTTGTAACCATTGCCTGAGTATCTGAATACAGAGACACTTGTCTCCCACCCAAAAACAACATTTAGACAGTCAGGGATATGATTTACTACCAGAGACGTACCACACAGACAACATGTGTTTTCCCTTCACTCCCTCTCGCTGCCAATCTATTTTCTAGCACCTGATTCAGTTTCGAATTTCCCGCTCCTTGGTGCATCTCGGTTCAATGTCTTTTGGCAGTTTCCTTTTCACACCCTCCATCTTATCCAAACCCCACCCCCCACCAACACCTGTTCCCCATCTATTTTTGCCTTTTCACTTAACCAAAAACTCCCCCCTTCCCTATTAAGAACTATCCACATATCGCCTCATACGTTCTTTAAAGCTTTAATTAGGTGTTCGGGCTTAGAAGCCCGAACAACTCCTTGTTTCTGTTCGTTTTGTTGTTGTTGTTTTTTTAGGTGTTCGGGCTTAGAAGCGTACGGTCATGAAACTTGGCAACAGTGTTACACCTGATAAATAGATGAAACAGAAGTTTTGACACATAATGACGTCATCCATTGATTTATTGGGTAATTAAATGTAATTAATTTAAATCAAATTTTGAGTTTTTGGTTTAACAACCAGAACTCAGAAACTAAGAACGATAAATTCGTTGTTATTTTTTGAAAACAAATGGTATTTAAACCGCTACAAGCAGTCATGTGACAATTCATATTACAGGTTTACTTTCGAGACACAATTGTCAATGTAACTGTGAAGCTATCAATAATGTACAATGAATGTACTGGTAAAATGTACACAATAGACCATTGCAAGCAGCCATGTGATAAGTCATGAATGTTTACTTTCGAGACACATTTGTCAAGGTAACTGTAACAATGAAATCGTCACCGACGCCACACACACGTAGATCCCAGTGAAAACCACTGCAAGTAGTCATGCGACAATTCATGCATGTTTACTTTCTAGACACATTGAAACTGTGAAGCTATCAAATGTACAATTTACTGGTTAACTGTACACAATAGTGTCTAGACTCCGAAGTTTAATTTAGTACGTACATTGTGTCAGACAATAAACCATTGCAAGCAGCCATGCGATAAGTCGAGACACTTTGTCAAGGTAACTGTGAAGCTATCAAATCGTCACCCACCGGTTCCACGAACTGACACACACGTACATGTAGACAGTAAAAAGTAACAATTGTAGAAAACGGCATCTAATGTTGAAGGCTTTTATAAAATACCGCTTTCCTTCAAAAAGTCACTAGTTTTCTTACAGTGGAAACTTGTTACTTTGAACTTCATATACATGGTGCTTATGACCGCTTTTTGTCCTAAATTAATAAGCAATAAAGTAAAACGTTTTGTGTTAGTACGTGAAATCAAAAATTGATGCAAAATGTTTTCGAGCTTGAAACATTAGTACCGTAGCTCACAGTATTCCGGGATGGGATGGGAAACAACTTCTGACTCGATCAAGCATATTCTGTAGATTTCAAAATTAAACTTATTTTGTTTGAAAATAGACGATTGATAGAGCGTGCTCTAACAGGGGTGACTTCATAATTCCTTACATTATAACATCAGAGAACACATAAAGTAGCATACCGCGCCGCACTGTCTTATGGAGGTGTTTTTTTTTACCACACAGGCCATAGAACAGAAATTGTGGCGAGCGAAATCTATTGACTTTACGATGGGCACTGGTGACGTCATGATGACGTCGCACAATGTTTTAGCCTAACAAATACATCTACAGTATCCCACAAGTACACAATCGAAATACACAATCGAAAACAGTTGATCGGACTTATACTTTTCGAGATATGGTGGTCTCAAGATTTGCTAATTATATTCATGTCATAATGTATCATACAATAAATGTCAATGTACTGTGAAACTATCAAATGTACAAATGTATGTACTGGTTAAATGTACAAAATAGTACCTGGACTCCAAAGTTTTATGTAGCGTTTAAATTGTATCAGTCAATAAACCATTGCAATCGTCACCATTGTTGTATACTGGAGATACATCAGTTTTCCCTCCTTTATGAATGATCTACTGCATGATTGAGAAAGTTATTGTTTGCTGGTCGTTTTTACACTTGCATTCAACATGCAACCATCTAGCTACTAGCTACTACTAGCATGACTAGCTACTTCACCTGTGCATGCTGGCTCAGTGGCTGGCTGGCTGATGGAGGATTGGTCATTGGTAATGGTAAGTAGACCAAACTATATTCAGTTAAATACTTGAACTGAATATTGTCAATGTTCTCATTTTCTCATGTTCACAAATTATAACACAATGTGACATCCACTCCATGGATCACTGAGGCAATACTTAAATAATTATTTATATGTTTTGAACTCTGACAACATTGTTTTCCTATTTTCACTGTTTTTAACAATATTTGATTAATATTTTGAAGGCAAGTTAGTACTTTTGCTAGCACCTCTTTTATTTTACATAGATGTAAACATAGGTGGTAAACATACCAAAACACTGATGAATTAAAAGCCATGTATTACTTGATTGTTGATTAAGGTAAATATGGATTCGGTGAAGCTGATCAGCGTTTATAATCCTTCCATGATTCAACGTGCACGTTTATGATAAACACTTGTGTGTGAAAATTCTGAACTTTTGACTGGTGTTTTAAGTATATTGGTGATTTTTTTATTTCTTAACATTTTAGGAGTTTACATGCTCATGAATCACGGAAGAAACAATCATATATTTACCAATATACCTTTAATCAATCAAGAGGTCATTGCAGTCTATGGGCTTTTCATCAATGTTATATTATTTGTGTTGGGTATAAAGTTTGAGTCGGCCTTTTTACCAAATCTGTCTCTATCTATATTTTTCAATTAGCCAATTTTATTTTGCGCTTCAGATGATATTTCTCAACTGAATCAGACGGAAATGTATATCTGGAACTCACCATAGATTATTTGGATGATTATTAATCCTATATTTTACTTGTACATTTAAGGCATATAGCTGATGGAATAATAACAAAACCAACTTGAACAACTTGATTGATCTAACACTTACAACCGCCTCCAGCATTTGTGTCTATGATTTGTAAATCTACAAGTTATAGGGCCTATATAGACATATATATGAAATATATGACAGCTAATTATTTAATGTTATTTTTATTATATATTGCAGATTAATGCACATGGTCTACAAAGTTTGTTTGACGTACAAGAAAACCACCTCTGGGAGGATTGATTGGAATATGACAGGAAATCAGCAAAACACCCACAAATCATGCTACCAGTGACCACAAGTCTACGCCCTGCCTTGCGGCTGTCATGAGCGACTGTACACTTGACACCAACAAAGATCTTCACAAACATACAAAAGAGATGATTCCAATGTACCTGTTTGAGCATTAAATGCTTGTGACATGTCATTAAATTATATTTAATTTGTGTGCCAATAGTGGACCGGACAATTACGTGATAATTCAATAAAGAATAGTTGAACTACAGTTTCAATATTGTTTTACTGCATGTTAAAACAATACCTTCTGGCGACAGGACCACTGGGTACCCGTGGTGACAATGTGGGGACCTTGTGACAATACTATGGGGTCCCTGTGGTGACACTGTGGGGACCTTGTGGCAACACCATGGGGTCCCTGTGGTGACACTGTGGCAACACCACGGGGTCCCTGTGGTGACACTGTGGCAACACCACGGGGTCCCTGTGGTGACACTGTGGCAACACTATGGGGTCCCTGTGGTGACACTGTGGCAACACTATGGGGTCCCTGTGGTGACACTGTGGCAACACTATGGGGTCCCTGTGGTGACACTGTGGCAACACTATGGGGTCCCTGTGGTGACACTGTGGCAACACTATGGGGTCCCTGTGGTGACACTGTGGCAACACTATGGGATCCCTGTGGTGACACTGGCAACACTATGGGGTCCCTGTGGTGACACTGTGGCAACACTATGGGGTCCCTGTGGTGACACTGTGGCAACACTATGGGGTCCCTGTGGTGACACTGTGGCAACACTGTGGGGTCCCTGTGGAAACACTGTGTGGACCCTGTGAAAACCATGTGTCTACTATATTGAGGATATGTGGTAACACTATGTGAACTGTATGGTTTTGTGTGATCACACTGTGAGGATACTATGAAATACATATAGATTTCCAATTTTCACACTGTGGAATCTATGTGGGTACTGTATGATCACTATGTGTTGACTATGTGATCCGACCATGTGAATCAAGATGACTATGTGGTCTAGTTCCAAATTCGCCCAGTCACCACACAGAGATCATAGTGTTAATTACCACAGTGTGTTCATAATTCACAGTGTGGTAACTCTATGTTCACACTGTGGTGGCCACTCTATGAAAAGACTGAGAACCACTATGTGATCACACTGTGTTCACAGTGTGGATTAACTATGTGATAACACTATGACATTTTCCTAAGATAATATGAGCAAAGGAGGAAGAATGCTGGGTGAACCTGGAGAAGCCAGCAGGGGTCTTAGAGGCGGCGCTGGAGCTGGGACAAAACAATACTTCTACTTCTACTTCTACTTGGATACTCGATGTGTGCAGCCACCACTCCCCTAAGTAAATGCCTCAACAATTATACACCAACGGTGATCATGTCCACAACGCGTTGTGGACATCGAGGACATTGTATGCCCGTGATTGGAGTGTCCAGCCCGAAATGCGGTGTGCAACAAACATGAAAATCGCGGGCATTTTATTTTGCAGTTGCTTGCAAGGACAAGCAAAAACAGAAAAGACAATTACGAATAAAAGGATGCAAAATGGAGAAATGACAAAGGACAAAAATGGAATGGGACAGGAGGAAATAAACCAAGAGTAGAGGAAAAGTTCACACAGTTCAAGAAGACACTGACTGATGGTATGTGAAAACTGAAATTGTCATTGCTATGAAATAAACAGAGATTAATTTATTTTTTCTTCTTTTTTTAAGAGTGTAAAATGAAGTCAATAGACCTGACATTTTCAGTGGCTTTTGCTGCATTTTCTGCTGTTGGGGCTATGTGGATGCTTCGGCAGTATCATCGTAGGTCCTCCACATCCCAGAAACAGTCAACAAGGGCAACATTTGGTCATGACTTGAAGAAGCAGCTGTTCTGTATGGATGCAAATGTCACTCTGTGTAACAATGGGTCTTTTGGAGCAGTGCCACGCCCAGTTCTTGAGAAACAACAGAGGCATGGTAAACCCACCCGATCAGGTGAAAGTTTCATGCCTGACAGTGCAGTGAAACTTTCACCTGATCGGGTGTTATCTCGTGCCCATGGATGATGAATCATAGATGAATCAATCTCATAACATAACCCCTGGACTCCACTTTACCCCCACGCTCTACGCGTACACTAAAGCATGGTTGCTGGCAAAAGTCATACGGTGACTGGTCCCCTCTCATTATACTTGGAGCATGCTATATGCTTCTGTAAGCAGTTTAGAGTGACCATGTGAAACACAATTTTTTTGAAGTGTTGTGCTGAGCGCCTTCAGTGCACTCTGCGCTGAAAGGTTTTTACAAGCGTGCGTGCAAAGTAGTCACTTTCGAAAGCCAATCATCAATGTTATTCAGTGTCTCCCAAGTTACTGATGAGATGTATCACTATCAGTATGGCGAGTTGCTCATGGGTACGAGGCTGGATTATTTTCTGGATTATTTTTATAAAGTGTCAACTATTCAAGTCTAATGAGAGCTAGTTAAGCTTTCAATCGTATTCACCCCTTTCGTGGTAAGCCATTTGCATGTAGATCCTCCAACTGGGTACAGCAGTGAATAGAAGCATTATATAACTCTGTATTGTCACGGTAATGTAATGACACTTTCATCCAAACGATACTTTTAAGTATCTGTTTGGATGAAAGTGTCTTTACAAAACACAATACAAATGAAGCATGAAGTCGAGGCTCTACACGCACATGGCTGATACCTGCAGGTAGTGATCTTTCTCAATAAGCCATTTGCGAGTTACATTTGAATAATGTCTGGTACAATGACTTGTTTAGTCACAAGTTACCGCTTAAATTTGAATTCCTCAGACTATCGAGACAGTTGCTATGTCACATGATTAGGGGCAAGCTTTTGCTTAGTTACGTAAGAGACGGTGAACACCCATACACAATTCTGAATGGATGTGTATGGCACAATGGTACCAGGGTTTGCTCATCTGGAGGTTGCTATACAAAAGCTTGCCCCGAACCATGTGACATAGCAACTGTCTCGATAGTCTGAGGAATTCAAATTTAAGCGGTAACTTGTGACTAAACAAGTCATTGTACCAGACATTATTCAAATTTAACTCGCAAATGGCTTATTTGAACTTCTCTCTGTATGCCAGTTAGTAGCAATCACTTAACTCTGTTAGGATGGTCATCTTTCTCCATTTTAGGTTGATGGAGAAGCGTGAGAGAAATCCTGAACTGTGGTACAGAAATCAATACGATCCAAGCAACTTTTCACTGGAGGAAGCACGTAACATCAATTTGTACGCTGATGGACTTGATGCAGTGGCTGCCTTTGTAGGCTCCAGACCACAAGACTTGGTTCTAGTTGAAAATGCAACATCAGGTAATGGCCCACATTGTTGCCCTTTTAGTTTGTATCACGCCGTACACTGCACATAGAAGTATTATGCACATATGCATAAGGGTCACATAACACTGTCTCACTGTAATTCCTTGCCTTATTTTCTGCTTCAAATGCCATCATGTACGTCATTTTCTGCAATCTTTTCCAATTCAACAAACAACCAGTTATTTTCCTTGGGTGAACTCCACTTGCTCTTATAAGTTATAGGACCTTGTGATGGGAAACTGAATATTCATAAATATTCTTTAGAAACATTAACTGAATATTCATAAATATTCTTTAAAAACATTAACTGAATAGCTTAAATTATTTGAAACATTGATGAAAACAGTAAATACAATAAATAACCTATTTGTATCTTTTTCTTTGTAGCTACCAATGCTGTATTGAAGAGCCTGCCTTTTCAACAAGGAGACAAGATTTTGGTTACAAGTCACACATACAAATCTGTACTGAAAACTGTACAGTTTGTTGCCCAACGATTTGGTAAAATCATCTCTGGTGCCTTTTAACGGATTGTTAGATTATCTTAAAATTGCTTATTGTGTTAGTACTGCCACAGACATTTCGTGTGCTTTTGTAAAAACATAATTTAAAAGTATGATTGCACCATACATACATTGTAACTTGCTTAGTCAGACTTTATCACCATAATGACTGGATTCACCCGCTTTGGCCCAAAACAATTCAGATTTCAATTTGTATTTTCAAAGATGGTTGTGACCTGTGAAGACTTTATTTGAAGTTAACTTCAGATAAACAAAATTACAATTGTACCGTAGTTGACGCGTACTTCAAAACTGCCTTTAATTAATCAATGATGCAACAATTAAATTGAACTGTGCCTGTAGATTTTGTTCATCACAAGACTTAGGTATACAGGTATACAGGATGGTTCAAAAAAAGTGTATCCACTTTTGATAGCCATTTTCACCTACTTATCCATAAGCTTTTATAATTATCTTTGTATTTTATGAAAGTGGTGACTGTTGAGCATTAGTGGTGAACAAATCTCAGAAATCAGTTATTTTATTTTCAAAATATGGTAGTTTAAAGATATCTTGTGCAAAATTGATTTGTTCGCATAGGTTTTCTTATCTCCGCTTGATTAATACTTCTGAATACACATCGACGGGAGCATCTTCTCTTTTGTAATAATTTTAACAATAAATATGCACTAAATCAAAGTATTTTAACTCAAGTAGTTCCTAATTTCAAGTTCATTCGGTGTCTGCCTTCTACATTACTTCATGGATTTGAAAGTCCACGATCAATTACTGTTGGCCAGGTTAGCCTCAAAGTGGATGGAGTTGAAAGAGCATTCTTGGACAAATCAGTTTTGCACATAACTCCTTTAAACTACCATATTTTGAACAAAAATAATCTGATTTTTATATATTTTTTCACAACTTATGCTTAACAGTCACTACTTTCACATAATCTAAAAATAATTGTAAAAACTTATAAGTAAGTAGGTAAATATGGCTATCAAATATGGGACTTGTGTTCTGAACCACCCTGTACAGTGCTTATCACAATTACATGTATCGCTTGAAATTTAACCTGTTAAAAGTTACTGTTGTATTAATTTGTCTATGTTGAATTGTTGTCATAGATTTTGTATGTTTATTCTATTTAGGTTTAGAAACCGTCGTTATAGAGATTCCAATTCCAATTGACAGTGAAGATGACATCATCAATGTGTACTCTGAGGTCTTAAATGGTGATAAAGACATCAAACTTGCTATCGTCGACCACATCACCAGTGCCAGTGCAATCGTAATGCCAATTAAGCGTATTGCAGCATTATGTCGTATGAATGGAGTTATGGTGCTTGCAGATGGTGCACATGCACCAGGACAAATTCCTCTCAATATGGAAGATCTAGGCGTGGACTTCTATTGTGGTATGTTCTTGTACATTTAAGCATATCTTTATTTTTGTTTATTTAGTTTGTAATGCATGCTGTGTGTTTAAAAAATCCTGAATATGATATGTACAGGTAATTTAAGTTACTTGACATACACATGTTAAAGGCCTGTGTTTTGTCATGACAGAGAGTAAACATTTTTCATGATTGGTTTAACCCTTTCTGCCCCAATGGTGACTTTAGTCGACTGTGCACTATACCCTGCTTGAGCCCCAATGGTGACTTTAGTCGACTGTGCACTATACCCTGCTTGAGCCCCAATGGTGACTTTAGTCGACTGTGCACTATACCCTGCTTGAGCCCCAAATGTGACTTCAGTCGACTGTGCATTACACCCTGCTTGAGTCCCAATGGCGACTTTAGTCGCCCAAGATAAAACCAAGATAAAGCCTGAGCACAAACGACATTTGTTAAAAAGCTGTAGTTTTGTCCATGTTCACCCTCCATACCCAAGCTTGCCATCATTGGAAAGAGAAAGATCAGGTCTTTCCACTGATGGTAAAATAAAATGGGGTTGTTATTTTGCAATCATTTCAAATTGAGTGGAAATATCAAAAATTCCAAACACCAAACATTTATTGGTTGATTTCTATGATTTTTGAATTACATGACAGGAAAATTCAATAAATGAGAAAATTTTTATTGCTTCTTATGCTCAAAAATTAAATCAGTTAGGTCATACATGCTAGCTGCCCTTGCACTTTTTTTTGTAAAGTGACTTTAATTGGATTTTTTGTTGTCAGGTAATCTACACAAGTGGCTATTTGCTCCTCGTGGTTGTGCCTTCTTGTGGGTCCAGCCAGACTACAAGGATACTATTATCCCAGTCACAACGTCACATCATCAGTGTGAACCAACCTTAATGAATAGATTCTGTTTTGTTGGCACACGGGATTGTCTTCCTTACTATTTGGCAGAAACGGCCATCAAATTTCACAATGACCTTGGAGGAATGGTAAGCACTGATTCTCTTGAACCTTTGTACACAGTCCACAGTCCATAGTGGCGTGTCGTGGCCGAGTGGATAAGAGCACCAGACTCAAGCTCTGATGTTTCTGTTCAACAAAGTGTGGGTTCAAGTCCCGGTCGTGACACTTGTGTCCTTAAGCAAGACACTTGACCATTATTGCTTTGTCCTTTGGATGGGATGTAAAGGCGTAGGTCCCGTGTGTTGTGTAATGCACGTAAAAGAACCCAGTGCACTTATTGAAAAGAGAAGGGGTTCGCCTCGGTGTTCCTGGTTTGATTGGCTGCATATTGCGCCACAGCACCTTGTAAACAAAACAAACAATATCCGCAACAAATTACAGGTAGAGTTTTGCAGCTTAAGCATTGAATTGTTCTCAACATCTGAATTTTTCCCTTGCCTGAAAGTCATAGTTTTATTAAAATAGGTAAAGCAACCTGTGTGCATCAATGATTTGTCAGATTTGTTTTTTGTCTTTGCATGGTCAGGAGGAAATAGTTGAATACAACTCGACACTTTCGAGATGGGCTGCAGACATGATTTCAAAAGCTTTGAATACTGAAAAGCTTCAAATACCAGTTGAAATGAAAGCTCCATTCATGTCGTTGGTTGCCATTCCAGAGACGGGTCGGTATCCTACATGTACTGAGAGTTGTTCCAGATTAATGAGTGATGTCTACAAGCACAGTCGGGTATTTGTAGCCTTCTTTTGTTTCAATCAAAGGCTTTGGTGTCGAATTTCAAGTCAAGTGTACAACTGTAAAGAAGATTATTACAGACTGAAGGATGCTCTACTGGAAGTTTTACAACTCTAAGTAGAAAACGCTCTTGTTTGATGTGCATTTAGACTCCTCCGATCACTGATTATTTTGATAACTTTTGGTTGTATTACTTGTAACATTGCCGTTAGACACAGCATCTTGGTTAACGGTGGACACACCAAAACTGTGCGGTTTAGTCATCTTAGAGCTTGCACTCAAAGACTTCACGGCTCTGCAGTGAATTTTTTTGGGATGAGCTACCAGAATCCTTGAGGTCTGGCGTGGTCGAAATGACAAATAACTGGATAAATTCCCTAAGATGCCACCTCTGTCAACCACAGTAATAGATATGGGTATCTCTTTTAATTATTATTATTAGTATAATTTTTTTTTTCTTTTACTGGGGGTTGTGGGTTTGCTTTTTCTACTTTTGCTTTGTTTGCTATGCTTGTTTTTCACTGTGGTGTATTTATTTGGATTAACTTTTACTTTTTGTTTAGCGGGGACTGGCAATTTTAATGTTTTAACCTCTGCCACTTTAAACTTTTATAGTGTCTATTGTTTATAAATTTGTAAACATTTTTATATATATATAAATGCGCTCTAAATGTAGAACTTGTCTCTACATCAAACCCGCACTACGAGTGAAGAGTCATAGCACAGGCTCTTCTTACAATATCAAGACTGACTCCCTATGTAGCACACCCAATGTAGTCTATGTTATATCCTGTAAGAGATGTGGACTACAATATGTGGGAGAGACTAAGACCAAACTCAGCCTTCGCTTTGCTAACCATGTCTCTTCCATAAAGACCAAAAAACCGTACCCCGTCTCCATCCACTTCAACAGCCCTGACCACATCAGTGTCAAGGATGTTGAACTTCTGGTGATTGAGGCTTGCAATGGTGATGACACACACCGCAAGCTCAGAGAATCACACTGGATTCACCAACTTAAGACAGTCCAACCCTTTGGACTTAACATAAACACTGGTGTTAAATAACTTCCCATCACTTATTTTGCTTGCTTATTTTGTTGATGTAATATAAATACGTTCACTGTAAATAACCTGTTCCCTCTATTGGTTCATTTTTTACTCTTCTTTCTCTCAACAAGTTGTTTAAAATCAATCCGCTAATAACCTATTCCTTTTGCGAAGTATTTAATAACCCGCTCTCTCCGCAGGTTCCTCTTGCCTACTTTTAATTTCTTACATATCTGGTTTTATTCTTCTATAATAATTACATTCCTATTCCCATAATGTTCTTGTTGCTTACTCAACTCTCTTCACTAGCAATTTTTTTCTTTCCCCCTATTGTGAGTTGCATTATCTTGATGCAACTGGCCCTCTAATCCTACCCTTTCATGCTTCCTGCATTGTTATACCCAGAATGCAGTTACCACCTTTATGGTCCAGTAATCCACCCTTTTCACACTGACCATCCTTTGTCCTCACTACTTTACTCTGATTGGTTCTTAGCCAACCCATTGTCTGTAAATTAATAACTTTGATTGGTTATAATCTTCCCGCTTTTTTCTGGATACATTCCCCTCTCCTTTGCTCCCCCTTTTGCTATAAATGGATATGTTTTTGTTTGTACTTGTTAATGCCTCTGACGAAGGTCCAATTTGGATCGAAAGCTAAGGCCATCTACACTACTAATTTTATATATATGTATATAAATATTCTCCTATCAAATAATAAACCACAAGGGAAACTGACTGGGTAAATGTTTAAATGATTTTGGGTTGAACAAAGAAAAATTGACTAGAGCGGGATTTGAACCAACGACCTCCGGTTTAACGTGCCGGCGCTCTACCAACTGAGCTATCTAGCCCTATGTTGGCGGTCTCCCTATTATTTTTGTCAATATCTTTGTTCGGGGGGTGCCAGTCACAAGCCATTCAACCGCAAACTGCCGTGTAGCCAGGGATCACACCCAAGTATACGATACAACCTGGGAAACGGCAGCCAGGGGATCACCTTAAGAGGATGCGACTTTTTATATATCAGATATCAAATAATAAACCACAAGGGAAACTGACTGGGTAAATGTTGAATGATTTTGGAAAGAATATTTGTAGTGTGATTACGTGAAATGTTGGTCAATTCATTCCCTGGTGTCGTGTGAAACCTTGAATATGCTACCCCTGTTTGCCATTCAGGTCTCACTAGTAAACAATTGGAGAAAATGACTGTGCATAAAATTTGCCAAGTCTTATGGTTGGTTTGAACTAAATACCAGATCCATAGGATAGGAATTTAAAGTTCCTGTAATAGACCTAAATATAGGGTTGACAGATATGGCGAAAGTGCCATTCTATTTCTGTCTAGGCTTCTTAATAGTGTATATATTTTTTCCTTCTTAAATCTAAATTTGGCAAATTTTGTGCTGATAAGCATGTCGTGGCTGATGAGTGGTCAAGTGCACTGGATTCAAGCTTTGGTGTTTCTGATCAGCAGAGGGTGTGGGTTTGAGTTCTGGTCTTGACACTTGCAAGACACTTAACCATTGTTCTTCAGATGGGGCTCTAAGCCATAGGTCCTGTGTGTTGTGTAATGCACATTAAAGAACTTGGTACACTTACCATTAAAAGAAGGGGGTGACCCTGGTATGGTTAGCTGCAGATTGCATCACATCACCTTGTAAATTATTACATGGTGCTAAATAAATGGGTCTTATAATTCTAACATAGTTCTGCAAACTTTGTAGAAAAAATCAGGGCTTTGAGATAAAGTGCCTTATAAGAACTACGTACTATTTTTATAACTGGTTATATTTTAGTAGAGTCATTTTGTTTGACTTTTTAATATTTTTTTAAGGATTGTCTATTTTGTGTTTTGAATGTACTCTTTTATCTTGCTTTTAGTTTTGATATGTAATGATAAGAAAACAAATTAAAAATTCAACCTGTGTGTGAATACTTGTCAAAGTGAACATCTTTCCATTGTATTTGTTGAACCCCTTCAATTGGTCAGGCTACCTAGTTCTGATAGCCATCAAAACCATAAGCTTTAGTTCCACTGCCAAATAACACCACTGCCTCTAGCTACTCGAACAATCTTGGTGCTCTAGTGGTAAGACATCTACTCTAGGATGGCAAAGGCTGTGGGTCGAATCCAGCAACCTGAGCAATACGCCTGTGAATTTGTAAAGTACTAAAAAAGACCTACAGTGCTTTACACACATCAGTGTACCATGGAGGAAGGAATAGACCCTCCATGAGTGTACACTGTGTGGTAAAACCAAGTAACATGCGTTCTGTACACTAATTATGTCTTAATAAAAATGAAATAAGCCCACTGTACGATTTTGGAAAACAACACTTTTGGTGTAGGCCTATAGGATCTACACAATTTTATATAACATTTATCTTGATGTGAAAGCATCTTTAAAAGTTATCTTTCCACTTTTTAACACAGATACACACCCAGTGCTTGCAATGTCACAGAAAAGCGCCCCCATTTGCCAAATGCATGCATGTGAGTTATATTCATCATGCAAATCTACCACCTTTTGAGTTGACACAAACACAACATTGCGCGTACTCCGCGCTTGCACAGTAAGCGACGAATGGTGATCGTAAGCACAGAATTCGGCGGTAAGCAGAGCCATGAAACATAGCCCTGCTCTGAAATATGGTTCAGTACATCAACTATACATTGTAGGTATAAATCCCCCCAAAAAATAAAATAAAAAATAAAGAAAATTAATTGTTTGAATGCTACTGCTCCCCTTGAATATAGTTACCCCACTGCTTTTAGCGTGTTTGAATATGAAGACAAAGTAGTTAAATAAACTCAAATGTATGGACAATCATAAGAAAAACAACCAGATGTGTGAAGTTAGGCTGTAATTTTTAGCAGCTATTAAATATATTTTAATAGGCAAAATACAATGATTGTACAGTACATTTAAATATATTATTAAGCTATATTTATTACAGATATACACGATATAATATGAATATACATAAAGATTACAGAACACTTATTTACGGCCATTGGGAAGCCAGGAAGTGAGCTAAAACAATACTTAAGTTTTCCTTTTTTTAAATAGAGACTTCGTTGCTTAAAAAATACAAATTTTCTTTATTTTTGAAAGCTCCTTGTTGCCATAGTCAGCTAATCACACATCAAATAAGACATATATATACACAAGATCAACTGATATCAGTGTCCTAGAGCTGCTTAAGCAAAAAATATTGCTTTAAAAAACGAGGCACCTGTTTCGGCCTAACGTATTTTCCGATGATTGTCAGTCGTGACTGGCACATGTAATAAATCACTTAAGAGGGCTTGCAAGGGCTTATATCCCATTTTCTAACCGCAGAAGGCAAGACATCAAAGGACTCCCAGCTAGTTGGGGAACATATGTTTTCAATGGGTCCAGGACTTTTGGCGACCACGCGGCCATTGCTTTGTGTACAAACCAAAGCACAGGTGCAATGAGAGGATTTTTTTCTTTCTCTGACCCAAGTCACCGACCCCTGTTGATTGACGCCCCTTTCAGACTGTCTAATGGTACTGCTGAGGATATCATGGACTATCGCATGCCTGGGTGCTGTTATGTTTTTCTTGACTTGTGACAGACGCTTTGACAGCCAAACTTGCTGCAAGGTTTTAATCAATTCTGCTTATTCGAGAAATGGCATTTTGGCTGGTGACCTTATTCTGGATGCTTAGCTACTTTTTGTGCTTAAAGGCACTGGACACAGTTGGTAATTACTCAAAATATATATTAGCATAAAAACTTACTTGGTAACGAGCAACGGAGAGCTGTTGATAGTATAACACATTTTGAGAAACGACTCCCTCTGAAGTAACGTAGTTTTTGAGAAAGAGGTAATTTCTCACTAAAATATTTGAATCTGACAAAGACTTCAGGCCTGAAGCCTTTTTCAGGCATCTGAAAGCACACAAATTTGTGCAACAAGGGTGTTTTTTCTTTCATTATTTTCTTGCAACTTCGATGAACAATAAAACACTGAGAATCCGATTCAAAAAATTGCGTGACTAAGATTTATCATGAAAGATGACGCCGGGTGTATTTGGTCAATAGACATTTTTTGTCAGACTTACAGTAACAAATCATCTGATTTTCTACAACAGAGAAAACATCGTTGAACTTGATTTGCAAAATATCAACAGAAACACAACTGGTTTGGTATCCGTTTCAAACCAGACATAGGATAATATGAGAACCTAAGGGTATGATTTTGATATCTTGAGATTATAAGAAAAGGAAATCTTTGGAAGGGCGAGTTTCAGAAAGCATTGAATTGATAGATTTACATACAAGCTATTATAATTAAACCAATGTTTATGTACTTTCTGCATTAAAAATAGTCAAATTATCTAATACTTTGTATTCTTATATAATCATCATAAGGCTAGGCACATGTTACACACACTGATAAAAGTGATCCAATTGAATACATTCAAGCTGGTAATAATAGTAAAATATAGACGCATTTTGTATGCCTTATTTCCACAAATTTACAAACTAAATACAAACCATAATTTATACCATCATTCTTTAGAAGATAAACATTCACCAAAACTGCTTTGATTAAATAAAAAATAGAAGTAGAGGTGACTTCTGTCGTTGAACACAAACTAAAATTGTTTAGTAATAACCTAAAAGTTTAAAAAGAAAAATGCAATTGGGCGTTTTTAGTGTAAACAAAAATATGTCGTTTTAAAGGAGATGTTTCTCCTGCCATTGGCTACAATGCTACCTTCTATTATTTACACAGAGACCAAAGGTTGGGGTGGAGTTGGGGCTGGTGTTGGTGGATGGGGGGGGGGGGGGGGGGGGTATGCTGGTACATGAGTGAGTAATGGGGTTGGTCTTGCTGGTGCTGTTTTGTGTGGGGGTGGGTTTTTTTTGGGGGGGGGTCTATATCAAGTGTGGATACACTCGAGACCTGGATTATTCCTTCAAAAAAATTACTTGCCTTTGATTTACCAATTCACATGTATTTAAAAAATTGCCCCCAAATTTTGATTTAATTTCTGTTATTAAAAAGTTACTGGCCTTCAATAACAAATAAAAAGACATGAAGGTCAATTGACCTCTCTTTAAAATGGTGGGTTATTCCGGAAGAAAGTGACACAGTACCTCATTGTTGTGATTGTGAATATTAAAAACAGCAAGGGATAATTGCAGTTGCAACAGAGCACAACATTTTACATCATTTAAAAATTTAAAAATATGAAGAGATCTTATATACAAGTCTTGTGCATGAACAAATATGTACTTAACATAAAAAAAAAAATGAGAGAATAATTTAGAGGGAAGTATTGTTAATCAAAATGTACTTACTTAAAATAGTTGAGTTTACCCGAGTCTAATCATAGAATACTGACAGTCAAACTAATTACTTTTGGTACAAAATAATGAGTACTTTTACTCATTCGGAATGTTACAACAAAATACCATCAAAAAGTATCATGTTAAAAATATAATCGTGCCTGTATGCGAGGAATTAATGAGAAATGCACTAGCAAAAAAAGAAGACGGGAAAAAGAAAAAAACCAAACAAACAAAAAACCTATGAATAATTTAGGGAAGATACTCCTGGGAAACTGAGAGTGCATCCTTTTGAAATACATCATTTTACTGGAGCCAAAACTCTACAGCTGCACCTAACTAACCATCTTCCTGAATCTACCAGAATGCAGCCATAATAATTCAACTGAAATACACGTGTACTCAGCTGATAATAATAATAATAATATTTAAAATGTATACTGATAGGATTGATTTTCATGTTAAATGCTAAGCATTAGTCTTGATGCAAGACGTTACTCGTGATCAAAGTGTTATTTACTGCTCTGATCACAAACTTGACTTTTTACCCACTTAACACCCATCAACAGCTTATAAATAGAAGTATAGTGCTAGCTATTGGTGAGTGACATAAATGTGCAAGTGTGGTGATCCTGTGTTAAGAAACCTGGTGCTAACGTCTTGAACTGAGAGTAGCCAAGCGTAGGCAGTTTGGGTTTTGCAGAGATGAAGCCATCAAAATCAGGCAACATTTGCAAGTGGGACTGGATGGATTAAGGGGATTAAGTGAGGATTAACTCAACACCCACCTGCTGTACCTAGAATCTGCGACCGATAGTCATCAATGGGGTAGAACGTAGCCAGTAGGGGTTTGCCATCAAACTGCCGACCAACTAATCCCCTCTGAGCATTCTCACAATCCAATACATCTTCAAACTCAACAAAGGCCTGTACAGTTGGAGTAAAACACAACTTTGTAATGCTCCTTTATAACATCATACATGTAACATCAGTGGAGAGCAGGCTCGTGGAGAGCGTAATCGTGGACCAACCTATTGGAACGCTCAAATTACTAATGCGCGTATTCACTCGAGTAGAATTACTCCACATAAGATAAAGGGGGGGCTCATGTCATCAAAAGATGCAACGGATCAAATTGACATAACAACTGGCATAGGATTTGTATACCATTTGTAAAAGGGGCCGACACCAGTCATCAAAGTACAATGGGCTACTATACAACCGAACAAGTCTTTGCAAATGAAATTAGAAATGGAATCGGCCAGTAAGATGATGTTCATTTGATGCGGTTGCAATTAAGCAGGATACTCTATTGTTACCTTGTTTTTGTTCTCCTCTTCTTTAGGCAATACAATCTCCCGAACTATTCCAAACTTCTCACATTCTTCTCGCAAGTCTTCCATAATATCTGCATAATGAAATGGCATGAAGTTCACAATCAAGCCTTCCTGTGAATCGTGTACAACGGTTGCTAGCCTGTTCTTGCTATGCAATCTATGATGAATCTCTGCAGCTCTATTGATATAGCTTCTAAGCTCAATTTGGTAATTTTACAATCTCCTAAATACTGCTGGGGAAAAAATTAATTAGTAAGCAAAAAAACCCAACAATTATAACAAACACTACCACTACTTTGTATTGGTGGCAAGCCAATTTCAACAAAACATAATTTTTGTTATGAAGTTGCGAGTGCTTTTTTATTTGAGTAGCACATTTATCGGAGATATGGGTAATTTGATAGTATTTTTGTATTGAATGATAAGATTTTTTTGCAGTGAACGCCGCCCGTACTTTACCAACCACTGGCGGTCATGACGACAAAAGAAAGGTGTGGATCGGGCTTCATTTCATAGGGTAAGTAAGCACATAACCTTGCTTAGCACAGAAATATATTGTTTATCTACATGGGTTACTTTGCAAAATGTCATGCATTTTTCATAGTTGTGACTGGTGTTGTGGCAAAAAGTAGCTGAGCAGCATTTTTTGCTTAACAACTTCTATGAATATGAGGCAGTGAAGTTGATAACGAGAAGTCCCCTCAATATCTAAGCGAAAGTAGTAGTCCCGGCTGATTTCCTACCCTCCGCCCAGGTAGTAGTTAAAAAGTAGGACAGTTAATTTCAGAACTGAGAAGTCTCCCGAAGTCTCCCAAACTCTGATTAATCTACTCCGCGGCAGTAGAATAAATAGCAAGACAAGTTCTCAAAGAACAAAATCTACCTAGCATGTAGATATACACATGGTGTTACCGCAAACTAAATATAAAATTTTTATGAAAATAGGCTTAAGTCACAAGCAATATGCATTAAAAGCTAAAAGCTGTTTCTCATATAAACAGATTTGGTTTGAATATAGTTTTGTATTACCTGTATAATCATCAGTAGTACTATCTTTCTCTTGGTCAGTTGTCACATTGTCTAGTTGAAGGATGCGAGTAGGCAAGAGCAATAAATCCTTGTAGCTTGGCTTCAGTTTATGAGTGAAGAAGGAATGTTGGAGACAGGCTGATGCAGTGGGTCGATCCTCAGATGAACACTGAAGCATTCTATGACAAGATCAAAAACCATGAAACGTTCAACAACAAAACCTCGGCCCTCCTTGAAAAAGTTGCTTTGTAGCTGAAAATGTTGTTCATTTGTTACACCACCGATTCTTTGCAGATAAGAGGAACTGAAACCAATTCAAACTTATTGTCCTGGGTAGATGCTTGCAGAAACAAGTATGGAGACATATCACTGCATTTACAACTATCATATCCAGACCACTATAGACCTTTCCATTGTTGATAAACAAACCACGCTGGTTGGCATGGACAGCCGATTGTTAGCAAAACATTCAATCGTGTTAACAGATGTTGTGACCAAGTTCAACATTTTCTGCAAACTTCCAATTAAATAAAAGACCTGCCATGATTGGTTGCTATGTTTTCTACAAATTCAAAACTATTTTTGGATATTTTTGTAACATTGTTTACAAACTATGGCTATCTGTTTTTGCTTTGTATTTGTGGCTTTCCATAATTGTCCAACCTTGGTGGGCAAAAACTTGGGCTGTGACGTTGCAATAGAAAGGTCTGGCTGAGTTCATGGCTTCAGTTCAACAGCCAAAGTCATAGCCAATTGACATGGCTCTAGTACTCACTGAATGAGAAGATCACGCAGGTCATTCACGATGTCATTGATCTTAGGAATGTGGTTATCAATTGGTCGTTGGTTTATAATGGCTTCTATCAGTGGCTCACACTCGCACTTAAGCGTCTCACAGTCTTTCTGTTGAGTACAGGGTATAATATCGGTTAGTTATAAAAGAAGAAAGGACATTCACTTTGGTGTTAAACCTTCCTGATGGTCTCTGCTTTCCTTAACTGTTCTTATTAGGTTTCTTCCTTACACTGGTGTGTACTAATAGTGGCTTCTTATATAGCACTCATATCCATCACTCTGTGACGCTCAAGGCGCTTCAACATTCAGTATTTTCCTGCAAGGTATGCGGAGCTACGCTTTGGAAGTGTGAGACCTATTCCTTTACATAGCACCATGTAATGGTTTACAAGGTGCTGTGGCGCAATATGCAACCAATCAAACAAGGAACACCGGGGCGAACCCCTTCTCTTTTTGATAAGTGCATTGACGTGCATTACACAACACACTGGACAAACGGCTTTACGTCCCATCCGAAGGACGAAGCAATAATGGTCAAGTGTCTTGCTTAAGGACAAAAGTGTCACGACCGGGACTCGAACCCACACTCTACTGTGCAGAAACACCAGAGCTTGAGTCCGGTGCTCTTATCCGCTCGGCGCTGTATACAAAAAAAAATCAAACTAACAATTTAGGAGGGTTTAAACCAATGACCCATAGGGTCAGTGGCGTGTTGTGGCAAAAAATGAAATGAGTGATACCAAATTAAACAACTGTTCTTTACTCCCAATGCAGTCTTCATCCAGCTATATTATTTTAGGAATTTAGTTCTCGTTGCCCTTCCTTTGGCTGGTGACGTACTCAGTGACGTACTCAGTAAATGTTTTCTTACCCGGCATTGCTGGCAACCACCTGGCATAACGTCTCCTTGCTCATATAGCTTGATGCCAGTGAATGCTCCTGCAACAATACACCCAACACTCCAAATATCTACAGCTGAGGTACATGATTGGGGCTTATCACTGGGTTTACGTCCCCTTGGTGCATTGCTGTGCTGTAAGATGAAAGCATTCCATGTCTTGGCCTCGGGAGACTGGTAGCAGAAACTCTGGATCTGGCTGAAGTCCTGCAAGAGAAGTTACAACTTGCTATCAAAGACTACTACCTTTTGAAAAGCAGTTACCTACTTAGGGACCTTGTCAACAGGACAACCAGCGGATAAGTTATTATCACCTTGTTTGAAATTGGGTGTTGGAGATACCATGGGAGAAGTTCACAGTGCCCGGGGTCACATTTGTTTACAAACCGCAGAGACTTAGATCGCTATCTGCTTGAAAACAAGCAGAGGGTCTCCGCATGGCTCACTATCAACATCTTTACATTAAACATCTTACTTATATACAAAGACCTTCAAATCTTTCAGATCGCTCCAAAACCGCAAAGTTTGTTTATACTACATTGAATCAGCTAGTCAAACCGCAGAGCGCTCAGCGGAATGCATAGGGCATGCCTTTAGTGAACTGTGTGCCTTTTCAGCAAGTAAAACTATGTCTCTCATAGAAATAAAGTTTGATGGAATTCAAAAAAAAAAATTGACATCGGAGAATTGTTATACGACTACTTGTCCTGGATTGATTTTGACAAGACACCTTAATGATGCAACAATCATTCATGTGTCAGTACAAGGTGGGAACAATTTATCCATACTTTGATCTATTTCTGGATCCCGTGTCTTTATCCGGAAGGATAAAGACAGGCACTGGTCTTACAGACCCCTTGATTTCATTGGATACAAAGATTTCATTGGATAAACGTGCTGTGACGTTAGCTTTCCATATCTGTGCTATGATTGGTCTGAGGTGACCGGTCTGCATGCAGTGTGTGCATAAAGTGTAGTGATGTTGGAAGTACTCATGACTACAAAGAGCAAGGGCTGAAATTCCCAGATGAATTCACCTGATGACCTTCTTGGAAGCTGTGTCCAAAATCGATAACTTTCCAGCAGCCCTCTTGGGCACACCACATGACATTGGCAGGCTTGAGATCAGCATGGACCCATCCTCTAGCATGGACATGCTGTAAGCATTTCATGATGTCTGCTAAAAGCCTCTGTACTAGATATAGAGACAGGTAGTTAGGGTTAGTTGTCTCCACAACTGCCGCATTCTTCAGGTGGAGCTCTTTTAGGTTGAATTCTAGGAGTTCAAACAGCAGACAGGGATGGCCTTTGTGGGTGAAACTTCCCAGAACGGATGCTGAAATGAAAAACGTTTTTATTTAAGCTATTTAGATAGTAGACATTTATAATTTTTAAATTCTTTTTCTAACAGAAACAGCTTTACATTGTTGCCACTATTCTATTATTCAATGAAAAATAGGCAAGAAATTGTAATACAAATCAACAGCTTCTTTCAAGAAGGTTTTCTAGACAATGTTTTAACCAATTTGGCTACCCTGAGGTCTGCCTCAGGAATTGGTAACTTTGACGTGCCAATAGCCTGCCGTGGGGGGCCAACAAACTCAAAACATTCGTAAGTTGGATTTATCTATGTTACAGTGGAATGAAGAAAGGGTGTCCAATCTAGGCTATATTGAAACTTTACTATTATTTTTTGCTCAATCCTTTTTTGTGTGTATTTTTTTTTTTTTCAAAAAACAAACCAAAACTCCAAAAGTAAATTAAAATAAAAATACTGAAAAAGTGTAATTCTATTTCTAAAGCAAGTACCTAATGTACTTAAATGTTGTGGCAAAATAATTCTAAGAAAAAAGTAATTTATTATTAGTTACCGATGTGCCTATTCATGTAAACTGCGTCCAAATTTCTGATCTCCTTAATGAATACCAGGCGATACTTCTCTTCTCTCCGGAAGGCCTTAATAGCTAGCTGTGAACCGCCCTCGCTTGACACTGCATGGTAAACCTTAGCGCAGCGACCCATACCACGACACCTGATAATTCTCCAGGACTGGCCCATAAACGAGAGAACAGCACCCTCGGTTAGGTCAAGGAAAAGCTCTGGAGTGTGTTTTTCCATTTTGTAGATTATCACTTTCTCTCTACTGCGAGCAAACTTTCTGACATATCACATGATGCTGAATGTTGTTCTCAGTGTTGCTTGCTAGTTGACAAACTCATACCTCGATACTTATTGTAGACAATAGCACTAGCAGGTGTTTCTGCAAAGAAAACCAAGGACATGGTATGGGGATGGGAGTACGGTTCACAAAAACAAGGTCGAGTTGTCCTTACTTTTAATGTTGTCACATCACACAAAATGACATCGGCGGCGGGTGGGTGCGTGGGGGTCACTTTCTACACACTTTGAAAAAAGTTCAAGTTAAGTAATTTCAAGATTAGAAACGATTAATAAGTAAACAAAAATCACAATAACTACCTACCTTAATTATCAGGAATTCTTCAAGAATTTTTTCATGGGTTTGCTTCTTTAAAACTTATTTTATAAGGCAACAATTTTCAGATTTGTACACGGCGAATTTTGATTGCGCCAGACTAATTATCCTGTTTTGCCCTACAGAGGGCGCTGTAACGAGTTGTTATGAAAAACTTCCAAAAGGTCACGTCGTCGTCGTCGTAAAGAAGAAAAAAATTGAGCTCAATTTTACTTATAACTAAAAAGAGTGCTATTTGGTAATTTTACGTGGTGAGTATTTTAAAAGTTATTTTCAGTTTGAAGAATGATAGCCACTTTTAGCATTAATCACGCTTACTGTCATGACTGTTATATGAATAACTAAAATTGTTCAATATTCTATTCATTTCGTGTAATTTTGTTGCGTTATTACACTCAGTAACTTACATGTGTTGTTGTCGGTCTACCATGGAGGTAGAATGGTCCTACTAAATACCGTCAACTCACCGTCAACACGAACGGTACCGTCAACACGTCGTCAACACCTCCAATATACATTTTAAATCGACAAAAGAGGCATAGAACTGTAAAGTATGGGCTAAAAGAGAATATTCATTGGTTTGAGGTTGCATTTCTTTTATGAAAATTGGGTTTATTTCACGCGAAAAAAATTACTCTAAGCAGCATAGCCGTTGGCCGCCTTCTTGCCTTCTCACGTAGCTTGGACCATACCATTACGCTAAAGGGGCGATAATATTACACAATACACCAATTAATAGAGGGTGGTCGTTACCACCCAGCCATCAGCTGCAGCAATGATGAGCAAGGCGCCCTCTATTGGCATGATAATTGCATTACCTGCACACCCATACATGAATGGTACAGTCCAACCTCCGGAGAAGGCAAGATTACGGCCAACGGCTATGCTGCTTAGAGATAATTTTTTCGCGTGAAATAAACCCAATTTTCATAAAAGAAATGTAACCTCAAACCAATGAATATTCTCTTTTAGCCCATACTTTACAGTTCTATGCCTCTTTTGTCGATTTAAAATGTATATTGGAGGTGTTGACGACGTGTTGACGGTACCGTTCGTGTTGACGGTGAGTTGACGGTATTTAGTAGGACCCGTTGTTGTATTGAAAGGGAACCGTTGTAATACGCACGTCACGGTGTGTACCAACATGGATGATGTAATTACATGTAATGTGAGAGATATACGAACCGACATATGAAGCCCAATTCCCTGCCACAACCACGCACATTACAACATGCCGTGGTTGTGTGGCTTCATATGTATGAAGGATCCATATGAAGCCACAACCACTGAAGTTTGCATGTGGTTGTGGCTTCATACATATGAAGCCACAACAACGAGACGGTGAGGGTGACTGGATAGGGGGGGGAGGGGGTGAGGGGTAGGGGTAGGGGTAGGGGTAGGGTTAGGGGTAGGGGTAGGGTTAGGGGTAGGGGTAGGGTTAGGGTTAGGGTGATGAACACTCCCCCCTTTCTCCATGGAGGAACCCAACCAAGTAATAAACGTGCGTGGTTGTGGCATAAAAAAAAGCGAGGAATCAGGCTTCATACGTCGTGACGCATATATGCCTCTAATGTGAAGTTACACCGTGACATCTTTAAAATCGGTCTTATCATAGTACTAGTAGAGAGCCCTAGAACAGCACAACGAGGTGGGCTAGTGCTAGCTAAACAAGTAGAACAACAACTTCAAGACAAGAGATGAGTAAAGTAAACTGAACACAATTTACAATTAATTTACAAGGCTTTATTTTTCAAGCAAGGGGTAAACTGAAAGAAATGGACTGACGACTTGACATTAAATTAATTTGTAAATTGCACTGCAGGAACCCAAGTTGCAAAATTAAAGGAACATTACTGCTTACGACTACGTTTTAGTGATTAGAACTATGGACAGTTAGATGGTTGTTGGTGAAAAATTGTCAAAGTTCAATATATAACATTTACACTTTAGTCAGCATTACACACTTTCTTGTTGTCTGCAATGATTTGCAATGAAAATTAATTGTCTTGCTTTCTGTAAGACTGGATGATGAGAGATGTTCAAAGGAATTCTGAGTTAAATGTTATTAATTGTTTTTAAATTTTAGTAAGCTAAAAAAAAAAATATTAGTAAGAATTAGTTAAACTGGTTTTATAATATTAGTAAGAATTAGTAAAACTGGTTTTATAATATTAGTACAAAATTTAATTGAACTGGTTATATGTTTTATTTCTTTACCCAAATACCCAGAACAATGTGTGGATTCAATCTGACTTCTGTTACTGTAACTTTCCACAACTTATGATGTCAGCAGTGGCAGGTGGACTCGGTAGAGCTACGGTCCGAGCCGTGAAAGGCAGGAAACGTCTTATCCCACAGAGGGCAGCTTTAGTTTTGGTAAGTATGTAATAAGTTTGCATCGCATTTGTCTGAAATTATTCAACAACTTTGCATTAGATTTTGCTTTATAGCTTGGTGAGTCTTTGTCAATCAAGTTATCCATATTGAGGTGTACTGATGTTACCCAGATTTTAGCCCAGGTTGGACTCCTCCGTTGCAACAGACGCTGACGTCCCACCAGGGCTACCCAGATTTAAAATCTCCCACAGGATGGTGTGTACAACATTGGTAACAGTATTTTGTCTTTTACTTGTCTTGATTGCAGACACAGGCAGCAGTTGAAAAGATCCGAGGAATAGTCGGTCAGAAACCAGAGATTACTGGGTTACGTGTTGGCGTTAAGACCAGGGGTTGTAATGGTCTGACCTACACATTGGATTATGCCACAGAAAAGGGCAAATTTGACGAGGAGGTGATTCAGGATGGTGAGTAACACTGCCATCTTAACAGTGGGAATCTATAATAGATTGAGCAAACTGGAGAACACTACAGCCCGGTTCATACTTCCTGCGAATGCGAAGCGAATTTTGACGTCACAGGGCTGTTTTCGCTGCGAATGTTTCGCAGGAGTTGAGCACAAGTCAACTCTTCCGAATTGCACATTTTTGACGTCAAAATTCGTATCACATTCGCAGAAAGTATGAACCGGGCTTGAGTCGCTACCTGAGTGACTTGGCGTGAGACCACTTTATGGACATACGTTCCCGTTTCATTAGCAAACTTTTTTAGCAATATGATATCACGTGACAGGCGTTTGTGTAATTCATGTCATTTAGATTAACTCAATAAAGACGTAAACAATGCTAATTTTTTGGTTGAAATTTTGGTTGAAATACAAATGTGCTCAAAAGTCATAATGAGGTTCTCCTTTTAACATGACTTATTCATTTAATGGTTTTTGTAGGGTGTCATGGCCGAGTGGTTAAGAGCATCGGATTCAAGTTCTGGTGGTTTAGTCATCGGGGTGTGGGTTCGAGTCCCGGTCATGGCGCTCGTGTCCTTGAGCAAGACACTTTGCTATAATTGCTTCTCTTCACCCAGGGGTATAAATGGGTACCTGCGAGGGTAGAGGTTGATATTGTGTTTGAAAAAGCCTTTGGAGTGCCACGGCAGCCCAGGGCTGTATACTCCCCAGGGAGCTGAGAAAGATTAAAGGAATGTTATTGGCCCAATGACCAGGGCACTAATGTAAAGCGCATTGAGAATTAAGTGTTAATTATTATGCGCTATATAAATCGAAAAATTCTTCTTATTATTATTTTTTCATTTCAATTTTCCTTTTAGGGGTGAAGGTCTTTGTTGACTCCAAAGCTCAGCTTTCACTCTTAGGTACCGAAATGGACTATGTGCACAATACACTGAGTAGTGAGTTTGTATTTAACAATCCCAACGTCAAAGGCACGTGTGGATGTGGAGAAAGCTTCAATGTCTAGCAACAGTGGTATTGGGGATTGGGGTTAGGGAGAGGGGCGGAGTGCTGTTACAAGAAGCAGTTGATGGAAGGGGTTTGGAGAAGAAGGTGGGGACGGGGGGAGTTTCTTGAGATTCTCCTCTCCCATCAACCGCCATCGTTGTATGAGATTGGTGCTGCTATCAAAATGCTTTGATACACTGGATTACTGTTGGATACCTCAGGAGATCAGACCATGTGGAGACATCCAAGGAATGCTACAGCCGATTACAATCTGTTTATAAATAGTGATGAAGCTCTTGCCTAGCTAAATCATTTGCTGTGCAGTGTTATCTTCATGTAATAAGTAAGTGTGTTTAAAACTACATGACGCCTGAATAAGATATGAGTTGTGCCACCTTACCATGTACTTTATAAAATAGATTAGGGGTGTCGGAACATAGGTGTGTTACCTGTCATGAAATAATAACAAATAAGCAGCTTTGATAATAGTGTTTTAAGAGTGGTAGGATGTCATAATCATTTATGAAAATAACGGGTGCATAGTAAAACCTTACCTGGTAAGCATTGGTTTGTTGTGAAAATTAACTTAATTGCGGGGAACTTTGACCTTTGACATTTCTACTGTTCTATGCTACTCAAACAAGAATGGCATACAGTGGTTTGATTAGCCCTTTCCAGAGCTCAATTGGTGACCACCTTCCACCTCTAGGACCATGGTTCAAATCCCGCCGGGGTCACTGTGTGGATTGGGTTTTCAGTCCCTACCTGACTGCGTGGGTTTTCCATGGAATAATTCTATGGGGTTTGCCTCTCGCATCTAAAACTGAAATTTCCTTCATTGACTTCTCTCCATGTGGTTCTTGGCTAGTACAGTGATTAAGTTCACTTTTCTGAGAGTCCTTGGCTTCACAACCAGAATAATTGAAATGAAAAAAGCAAAACCCCCAAACCCCATGGTATTACTGCGTAGCTAATTGAACTAAAAGAAACAAAACAGACCTAAAGGAGTGCAAATGGAATGCAGTAAGAACACTCATGTACAATGTACATAATGAATGAGGCCGATTCTTGTCTGCATTGCATTTATTTTATTGGAATGGCAACATGTCACCTACACACTGTATATAACTTCAATATGAGCGCCAGTCAGTATGTGACACACTCCAAACCTTTCAGTTTTGGGTTGTGAATTATAAACTAATTTTAATTATTTGGTTTTCAAAAAATAAGAGTTTATATAGATAGGTTGCAATATGACGTAAATCGGCCATCTTTACGGGCAATTTGGAACACACAGTCATGCGTTACGCGTGAGAACGGCGTGCAGCACGCGCACATTTCACAAAACTTATTGCACGATTGGTTAGTGAATGACGCGGCTGTGTTAATAATTTGAGCGCTTGACGCGCCTGCAAGCCAAAATGCGATTTGCCCGTAAAGATGGCGTCTACTGGGAACTATCTATAGATATTGTTGAAGCGTACGGATATAAATGTAAGTGTACGGTTTGATTTGAAGATTTATTGTCTTATGAGGTGACAAGGTCAAAGTGTATATGAATTAAATGTTTTAAAAATGTGATTCTTTCAAAGCAATGCGCACAAGTTAAGACCTTACATGTTTTGTAGCAGGGGTGTGTTTTGACGTCGCTGACCAGAAACAGGTTTCTGACGTAAAATTCGGTGAAGGAAAAAAATCTCTAAAAGCTACGCAGAAATGGGTTAGTAAACAGAGACAGTTTGTGAAAAGTCATGTTCCCATAGAAGTACATGTATATACTCTCTTTATGTTATTTTCACATAGTTAGTCTTTGTAATTTATTCACAATATTTGATTGTATGCATGGTCAATACTTTCAGTAAACACTTTTCATTAACTGACTCAACAACCTTTAACCCTTAGAGAGACCATAGCGGCTTGTACTGAAATGCCGCAAACGGCCACAAACAGCCACAAGATTTGACCTACTTATGCTCGAACAAGAGCAACAGCAAGAGGTTAAAGAAAAAGCAATGTACTAAAATTGACATTTTCCAACGATTCCAATGTTAACAAAGAAACAACAGTTCCAAAACAAACCCGTATATTTGTGTTTCTTGATAAAATTCCTGACATTTTTCCTGAAAATCAACAAGATTAGCAATGTCTGGTGGTGATTATACAGAAATGAATGGTCTCTAAAGGGTTAATGGGGCCAACAACTGAGTTACGGTTTGTTTGGAACAATCAAACTTGCAAAAACATTTAACCAATGACCGAAGCTCAAACATGTTTCTGGTTGGGATCGCAAAATTGCACTTCAGACGTCAGGCTACATCATGTAGTAGTTTGAGTGGTTTGGAATTCTTACTTGGTATATAAAGCTAGTTCCCAACTAATATTAATCATCCTGACAAATGTTTCCATATGATGTAATAATCTTCTTAGAAGAAATTGTGTTTGGATCTGAAGTTAGGCCTAAAAAAAAAAAATTGTTATGTTGGCGTAACGGGCCAGAAAAAATAGGGTAGGTAGGTAGGGTTTTTATTTTATAGTCTAGGTATAGGATTGGATAGAATACATGTAGGTAGGACATTCCAGCAATATAAGCCTTCAGTGTTTAAATGGCCTAGATTTTGGGAAATCTTTCCCATCATCTAAAAACTTGTTGCAGACTGGTTGAACAAGACTATACATGCATAAAAGTACTATTAGCCAGTGACGATCTTCTGCATGTTGTGCAAAACATTGTGCACTCCAAAGTACAATGAATGCTATGGCCATACAATTGAAGAAAAACACAGAGAAACGGTTTCAAACGTATTCATAACTGATTTATAGACTTTAGTTAGTAAACTTCTTCCCTTGAAAAAATAAAAATATCTAGGGTAGGCCCCCGTTTTAGGGTAGGTCGGGTTACGCCAACATAACAATTTTTTTTTTAGGCCTTAGTTTACTCTGGGGCTAATTTCATAAAGCTTGCAAGCACACAAAAATGTCTTATAAAAATGACTTTGCAAAGGTCGAAACGTCGGGCCACTAACTATTTTTAGAATACTTCTTGCTGAGCAGAAACTGGCAATCGGCTGAGAAAATGTCATGTACTTCACCGTGTTGTTACTGGTGCCTGCAATTTTCGCGCTTAGCAAGATACTGTAATCTGCTTAGCTGCTTATTAGGCCCAGCTCAAATATCAGAACACAGAATTGAAACAAACAAAACATTTACATAAGAATACATGAAACTCATTATTTTCTCGGAATGGGATTTATTTCCAAACTCACAGGTTAGTCAGTTAGTATAATATGTTTTGGGAAATCTTGAGGATTGGAATGAATATATACCCACCCAGGTGATCATAAACTACTGTTTTAGTCATGTGGTTAATATACATGTACTTTCAATGGGATACTTTTGGGAACAATAGGTGGCAGCAGACTAGTTACCAAGTAAGTACCAAAGATGGGGAACTGGAGCTTTATCTATGATTGGAATTTTAAGTAAACATGAGTGCCATTTCGGCAAATGTTTTGTTATATCATCGATAGCAATGGTCATTGTCTGCACTGATTTATTGGTTCATCAAAAGAGTTATTTGCTGAAATGGCGTCCAATGCTCATTTCATGTTTCAGCCCAGATCCGCGTCTAGTACCTTTGGTATAGACCTTTCCATTGTTGATAAACAAAGTGCGCCGGTTGGCCGAATGTTTGCAAAACATTCAATCGTGTTAAAAGAAATTGTGACCAAATTCAACATTTTCTGTAAAGATTCATGAACTGAAATACCTTCCATGATTGGTTGATTTGTTTCCAACAAATTCAACACTATTTTTGAATATTTTGTGTAACATTGCTACAAACTATGGCTATCTGTTTTTGATTTGCAGTTATGGCTTTCCATAGTTTTCCAACCTCGGTTGGCGAAAAACTCGTGCTGTGACGTTGCAATAGAAAAGTCTATAAGTAGATTGTTCTCGGAACTTTGTGCAAGCTCGGAACTACGTAACAATGAGCCTGGTATATCTGCTGCTACCTAGTGTCCCAAAGACCCCTATAGTAAGTTATTTGAATGAACATAAATTATGTAATGAATTTTAACCAAGAATCCTGGTAGTGTTGTTTTTTTTACACCAGCTGAAAGAAAAAGAGGCAAAGGTAAATATTTTACAAAAATATTTTCATTGGAAAATCCAGTTTTTCAGTCAAACGCATTTGGAAAAAGGCAGCACAGTAAATGGTTCAAAGAATCTATTATAAACATCAAAATAAAAGTTGATAAATAATAAATGACTTTTTCTTCTTAAGGTTTTTCCACTACTGATGCATGAATGTACTGCAGAAAATGGCACAATGTCCTTTTACATTCATCTCTACCCGAGAAACAAATCTAGAAATAAGTTTCTTCATTGTCCCCGATGAAATAATTGTATCATTCCTTGCCCACCTTCAATCTCTTTGCGGGTTTCTCTGTACATCATCAGCATATCGTGCATACCATACACTAAAACAGTGCACTGTGCAGCAATCCACAGTCATGCAACTTTTAAGTGGATCAGCTGATTTCCTCTTAGCAATTTGTGCAATTCGAAGAAATTAAAGAACACTACAAAGATAAGTCCAACCCAAGGCAGTTTTCTCTTTTTTGAAACTTACGAGTAGCATGTTTGAATCCAACGTGTGGTGGCAGCTTGATAACATTTTGTTTGGACTTTTGAGTCCACATTCACAGCTGTGATTGGTTAATTTTTTTAAATGAGATATCGCCTAACTCACAAGGCCACGGACGGCCACTCAAGGTGAGGGCTACACATAACTGATTTGGGCTATCAACCCAAATCAATTGACACCAGGGGCACGTTGCCTCCTACTCCTGGGGCTGAAACAGGGTTACCCCCTTCACAGTCCTTAAGGATGTAGGCATGGGTATCATCCACTAGGAGCCTGTCTGGTTGAGCAGAATGCACTACCTTCCCAACTTTTTCGAAGCAATTATGGTTAAGTGCCTTGCTCAAGGGCACAAGTGTCATGACCGGGTATCGAACCCACACTCTGCTGCTGAAAACACCAGAGCTTAGGTCCGGTGACCAGGTCCGGTGACCTAGACCGCTCGGCCACGACACGACAAATTAAAGGTAAGGTTATAGATTGTTTTTTGTCAAGTTAATACAGTTCTATAGCCAAAGTTATAAAGAAAAATACAATTAAGTCACATTTGAAAGTTTCAGCTGAATACAGTGTCTACTTGCTGAGAAAACAGCACAAAACTGTCAATGTATTTTCACAAGAATGTTGAATCCACCCTTGTTTAGCGAGGTGGCAGCGGGTACCAACTGCATCTCTGGCAACGAACACCAACCCTCAGAAATTTGAGAAACAATTCATGCACGAATCAATTCTCAGATTCAAATGTTTTGGGGAGAGAAATTATCCAGACCATTAATACTTTGAAGGGAATTCTTTCTGAAAATAGTTTATACTATCAACGGCTGCAGTGCTTCTCATCAAGTAAGTTATATAAGTAAGTTTTGACCCTATCTTTAAAAGGGCAGTGCTCAATAGATCAGTCTAGAAATGAGTTAATTATTTTTTAAATTATCAAAATTAAATACTAATAATCTCATCAAAGTCTCTGATATTTCCCCTTTGTTTCATTTCTTTGAAAATGTTTCATATTACAAGGTTATACTTCAAAAATATTTTTCATTTTCAAATTGCACTTTGACCCAATGAAATATCAAGTTAATTTTACCAGTTGGGGTGTCGTGGCCGAGCGGATAAGAACACCGAACTCAAGCTCTGGTGTTTCTGTTCAGCAGAGTGTGGGTTCGAGTCCCGGTCGTGACACTTGTGTCCCTGAGCAAGACACTTAACTATAATTGCTTCTCTCCACCCAGGGGTAAAATGGGTACCTGTGAGGGCAGAGATGGTTCGTGTGATTGATTTAGCCTAGTAGCGCATAATTGTTGCACAGGCTGTATACTCCCCAGGGAGCTGAGATGGTTTAAGGAATGAAATAATGGCCCAGTGACCAGGGGTAATAATGTTGGAAGCGCTTTGGGACGCCCTTCGGGTGTGAAAAGCGCTATATAAAAATTGGTTATTATTATTATTATTATTATTAGTTGGATGTTGACGAGTGCTACATAACGATCCTTAATACAAATTGTTCACTTTCTGATTTATAAGTGTAGAACATCAAGTGAACTCCTTAAATTTGCTACAAAATAGAAAGGATTGGGAATATTAATTCAAATATTTTGATCATTTCCAACAATTTGTATGAGCAAAACAATGAATCTAGACCTATCCAAATGTAACACTGAACCCAGTCTCATAGAGCTGTTTAAGCAGAAAATAGTGCTTAGAAATTTGCTACTAAGCAAAAGTAAGCAGAATACCAGTCACAGATTGTACATGTGACATGCTATTTTGGCTGGTAAACTTACTCTGGTATTAAAGCATAATTAAAACTTGCTTAGCTACTTTTATTTGCTTAAGCAGCTCCATGAAAATGAGCCCTGGTAACAACCAACTCGGCTTGTAAGATTGCATCAAAATTCATCCACTGAAAATGTAGTTTTATAGATTTGATGTTAATAGAAAAAATATTATTTATGTGAAAGGTAATTCAGGCAGAAATATATAAACGCAAGATAAATATATACAAACAATATAACTTCTCTGATTCAGAAAGTACTAAGGCATATTTCACAAAATAAATATTTACATGAAAACAGATTTGGTCAAAATATGATGACTTCAGGAAATTCAAGAACTACAGTTTAAACAAAGCTCCTTTTTCAAAGAAACTCTAACAGATTGCAACACATGTCAAAAACCATTTAGCTTCTAATCACACAAACTGATGAGCACAGACAATGTTTTTCTTAGCAGACAGAAATAACCAATACCTAATTTCATGGCTCTGCTTACCATCAGCGTAAAGTCAGCGCTTATGGTAGCAGAAAATTTCATACGATAGAAAGGAATATTTGCATGTGTGCCCACGTACTTCATGTTAGTAAAATAATTCTTTGACAACATGGCTAGCGCATATATTCGGCAAAAACTCTCTGAAAGTGGAGCATGGTGATTGTTAAATACAGAACTCCACTGCGAGCAGAGCCATGAAATTAGGACCATTGGTAAACTACCCTATGTTTTAAAGCAGTTCTTGAAGATTGGAATAAAAAACACATTTAAAAGCTGGAAGAGTATCAATCTTCTTAAAGGGTGCATACAACAATGGTAAGATTGAAAATGAAATAACAAACCTGTGAAAGTTTAAGCTCAATCGGTCTTCGGAGTCATGAAAAAACAGTGAAAAACCCCATTATATGTTTTAACTTTTTTTCAAACATCGGATTTTTATCCTGCATGATATAAAGACTATTGTTTTACTCATTTCCTAAAAACTATGGCATTTCAAGCAAAACTATTTCAAGGGAAGTTTTCCATCATGACCATCTTTATACCATGTAAGTTATGTGCAAATCTGTGAACATTTATATTTTCAATCTTACCAATGTTGTACACACCTTTTAAGGGCAAGCTTTTGCGTAGTTACGTAAGAGATGGCAAACACCCATACGCAGTTCTGAATGAAAGTGTATGGCACAATGGTAATAGAGTTTGCTCATCTGGAGGTTGCTATAGGGTGCATTCGATTAACTGCCCCGGGTCGACCCGGGTCTGACCCCAGTGCATTCGATTAGCTCTGACATCATTGCTGTGGCTCACCCGAGTGAGACCCAAGTGCCCTGCTTGTGGAGCGGGTTACTTGGGAATGACCCTGGTTCATGACGTCACGTTGAAAAACTTTCTCGATGACCAACATTTTGTTTGTAATTCAGGGGGACATTTTCAGGAAGTTTGACACACATTTTCACCATTGAAACAGCGTTTTCGTGAGCAATAAGTATTTTTTTATTTGAAGCCGGGTACTTTTGTATCACTGTGGGCTTGTAAAATTATTTTACGTTGCAGTTTTACACTGAGAATAATTATTTTACGATCTTTTTGTGAATCCACGAAAAGTTTCGGATGCAGTGCACTCAAAGAAAGTAGTTTCAGTCGGCTGTCCCAAGATGCATCAGTGTGAATGCAGGGGGAAGTTAGCGTTCGATTAGCTCATGTCAGGGGCTCACCCGGATGAGCACACTGGGGTCGACTTGGGGAAGCTAATCGAACGCACCCATACAAAAGCTTGTACCAATCAATGTGATGAAGCCACACTGCCTTTAGTCCGTGAATCCAATTTAAGTGTTCACTTATAACCAATCAAGTTAGTTTACCAGACATTATTCAAAATAATGAACTTGCAGATGGTTGATGCAACGGAATGATTCAGTACCCTTTGACCGTCCATGGAGTGAGATTGATCACCTTAGCATGGACACCTCAGGGTAAAACTCAGCTATTTCCCGCTCTGCATTGAATCTTGTCTCACTATACACAATGTTATTCCACTCAACAATTTCCCGCTGTTTGTTCCGCTTCAAGTCGGATGTTTGGAAAACGGGTCCTTTCAGTTCACTCTGTGGGTAGAATGGAAGTGGAGGTAAAGAGAGCCTAAATTCATCAGACAAATAATATTCCAACAAAAGAGAGGAAAGCTAAAACTTCCAACAAGACGTCCAGCAATTTTGCATAGCAAATTTTTTAGACTGAACACTAAATGCTAATATTGAGTAGCAACTCCTGATTTTTGAGTAGCAACTGATACATTTTGTGTATCATTTTGCTCTGCTATACGAGGGAAATCGTTCGCTGCTCTATTAAGTCCACATCAAGCCTTAGCTATTTGTACCACCATAACATTTTGGCAAATTGCATTTTGTAGCGTATTGGTAAGTATGTCAGTACAAGCAATGTGTAATTTTGTGTTTTTTTTTGTAAGGAATGCATTTTTGTGACAGCTTCAAAACACACATAAGGTTGCAAACAAAACGATAAGAAAATAATGAGCTATCTCGCTGTGTATGACCAAGCAACTAGAGATGAAAATGTAAGCAAGGAGGCAGGGTTTGGAATTGTGTGAGGATAGGGGGTTAGGGTGGGGTGGAGAGCTAAGACACTGTCCTTTAATCATCTTAATTGTTGATGCTAGAAGATAATTAGCTTGCTCGCTGCTTATGACCAAGCTACTATAGATGTAGATGTAGATGTAGGCAAGGAAGCAGGGTTGGGGATGGAAGGAAGGGGGGTTGGGGATGGAAGGAAGCAGGGTTGGGGATGGAAGGAAGCAGGGTTGGGGATGGAAGGAAGCAGGGTTGGGGATGGAAGGAAGCAGGGTTGGGGATGGAAGGAAGCAGGGTTGGGGATGGAAGGAAGCAGGGTTGGGGATGGAAGGAAGCAGGGTTGGGGATGGAAGGAAGCAGGGTTGGGGATGGAAGGAAGCAGGGTTGGGGATGGAAGGAAGCAGGGTTGGGGATGGAAGGAAGCGGGGTTGGGGATGGAAGGAAGCGGGGTTGGGGATGGAAGGAAGCGGGGTTGGGGATGGAAGGAAGCGGGGTTGGGGATGGAAGGAAGCGGGGTTGGGGATGGAAGGAAGCGGGGTTGGGGATGGAAGGAAGGGGGGTTGGGGATGGAAGGAAGCGGGGATGGAAGGAAGCGGGGTTGGGGATGGAAGGAAGCGGGGTTGGGGATGGAAGGAAGGGGGGTTGGGGATGGAAGGAAGGGGGGTTGGGGATGGAAGGAAGGGGGGTTGGGGATGGAAGGAAGGGGGGTTGGGGATGGAAGGAAGCGGGGTTGGGGATGGAAGGAAGCGGGGTTGGGGATGGAAGGAAGGGGGGTTGGGGATGGAAGGAAGCGGGGTTGGGGATGGAAGGAAGGGGGGTTGGGGATGGAAGGAAGCAGGGTTGGGGATGGAAGGAAGCAGGGTTGGGGATGGAAGGAAGGGGGGTTGGGGATGGAAGGAAGCAGGGTTGGGGATGGAAGGAAGGGGGGTTGGGGGGGAGGTAAGACACTGACCTGTAACCCTTTAATCATCTCAATTGTTGATGCTAGAAGATACTCAGCTTGCTCGCTGTGTATGACCAAGCAACTAGATTCCTCACTAGGCACTGAGTAAACATCATACGTCACTATATTAGCATCTTCCTCACTCTTCCTCCATCTTCATGAGTGAAACAAAAAAGGAGTAACTTTATCATCAATTAAAAATCTGTGCACTGTTCTATGGAAGAGAGCAGATGCGGGTTAACATTTATCATCAATTTTTGAAGTTTTTATCCTTTTTCTTGCTTTGGATTTTGATGTTTGTCTTCAGTTGTGGACTATTAATTGTTGTAAGTACTGGTGATCAACTGCATCCTTATCGTTTTTGTGAACTGTGTTGTGAAAGTGACTTTTTATCATCGTTTTGTGCTACAATTTTTAAACTGTTTTCTACACTATTGAATGAGTGATGCCAGACAACTCGTAGTGCTAGAATTTAATCTGTTGATAGTCTGGTACCTTACCTACATGTAAATATGTGCCATTACAAGTATACTGTGAGTACACTTATGAAAATTGGTGATGCTGTGAAGAAACAATGCCCTCTAAATGAATCCACTTGGCAAACACTGAAAGACTCTAATATTGAAAAGCAGACCCACAGAGGTTGTCGAGCTGGTACGAACAAACAACGTCAAATAAAACCATTGATCACCGTAAGAACTGGCTCTTTTTACAACAAAAACAAAACGAATAAATCCAACTTAGTGAAGATTCCTTTTGTTCATCCAAGTTACTCCTCGCACATGGAATGCCGTTTTGCTCTCTGGAATGCTGCGTCCATAAAGAAAAATAACTGCTCCACATCGTTGATTGATTTTATCGTCACAAATAGATTGGACATGCTTGCCATAACTGAAACTTGGTTGAAGGGTGATGATCGTGATAGCCGTGTCTTAGCAGATTTGGCTAACTCACTACTTGATTTTGATGTGCACCATGTACCGCGTGCTAATGGAACAGCAGGCGGTGGTATTTGTATTATCATACGTAAGGGCTTTGAGGTTATAATCAACAAATGCTCAGATTTTACATCCTTTGAGCATATGGACCTTACAGTCAACTCTGCAAGTAAGTCATTGAGATTGGTTGTCATTTATAGACCTCCTCCCTCCAAAAAGAACAAGACTACGGCCTCAATGTTCTTGAACGAATTCTCAACACTGATTGAACGCTTGTCCGTGATTGCAACCAGTATACTACTCACTGGAGATTTCAATATCCACGTTGATGATACCAATGATACAGTTGCAAAGAAGTTTTTAGATATGCTTGTTTCAGCTGATCTTCGTCAACTTGTTACGGGCTCCACACATAGACATGGTCACACACTTGATTTGCTCATTACTCGTCAGGCAGATGATACTGTACATCATATTGAGTTGGATCATAGCTTACCATCAGATCATGCAGCAGTTATGATGACAGTGGAAATCTCCAAGCCAGACTGTACACGACTATCTATTACCTCTCGTAATCTACGGAACATCAACTTGGAAGATTTCCGACATGACATTGAAATGTCACCACTAACTACTGACCCATGCACCAATTTAGATGATTTAGTCGATCAGTATGACAACACCTTGCGTAGTCTGATGGATAAACATGTGCCTGAAACCACTCGCACCATCACACTTCGCCCTCACACACCTTGGTACTCTGACATCCTTCGCTCATCTAAACGTGTAAAACGCCGACACGAACGTAAATGGAAAAATTCTGGACTTGAGATCGATCGTCAAGTGTTTCGGGAGAGCTGTAACACCTACCGCCATATACTACAAAGCGCTAAAACTAACTATCATAGTAATCAGATCGCACAATGTGACTCTCGAAAGCTTTTTCGCATGGTGTCCAACATGACAGGTAGTTCAGCACGGGTTCTTCCGACTGTACCTGAACACGACTTAGTAAATCAGTTTGCCAATTTTTTCACTGGCAAGATCAAAGACATAAGATACAGTCTAGACCATACCACAGCCGCATCCATCTCAGTCAACATTGATAAGTCTTGTACGAGCAGGTTTGGTACATTCACTTCAATCTCCATGGATGCTGTGAGAGGAATCATCATGGGTACATCAAACAAGTCCTGTTTGTTGGATCCTCTCCCTACATCCTTGTTGAAGAACTGTATTGATGAAATACTACCTGTTGTTACTAACATCGTCAATCTCTCCCTAATGCAAGGCTACATTCCCCGGTTGATGAAGTCAGCCATAATAACTCCGGTTATTAAGAAAGCCAATCTTGATTCCGAAGGTTTGCACAATTACCGGCCAATTTCTAACATACCCTTCATCACCAAAGTCCTGGAACATGCTGCTTCATCACAGTTAATGTCGTATATTGAGGAAAACAGTCTACATAGTAAAATCCAGTCAGCATATAGGCATCATCACAGCACTGAGACAGCTATGTTGAAGGTACACAATGATCTACTCCGAGCTGTGGATAACAACAAGGAAATAGTACTTGTGCTACTAGATTTATCTGCTGCCTTCGATACCATCGACCACAAGTTGTTGCTAAAACGTTTTGCAGATAGATATGGTGTATCTGATGTTGCACTCAAGTGGTGTTCCTCATATCTCTCTGAGCGTGGACAATCTGTTGCCATCGGTGAGTCTGTGTCAGAACAGCATCCACTTACCTATGGCATACCACAGGGCTCAGTCATTGGCCCCAAGCAATTCACTTTGTACACTGCTCCAATTGATGATATTTTAGCTGCACATGGCATTGAAGGCATGGTCTACGCAGATGACACGCAGCTTTACACGATTTTTGATCCATCAACACGAGACACTGCACTTGCTTCTGTGGAAGCATGTATTGCTGATATTAGAGCATGGACAATTGCAAATAAGCTCATGCTGAATGACTCAAAAACGGAGATCGTTCATTTGTCATCCCGCTTCCGCACGACACAACCTTTACGACCGCTGAAAATTGGACTTTCATACATCGAACCCGTGCCACAAGTACGTATTCTTGGTACTATGGCTGACCGTCACCTCACAATGTCACGCCATGTAAATATGGTGTCCCGGAATGCTACATATTCGATTAGAAAGATCGGTCAATTACGCAAGTTTCTGAACCGTGGTACAACTGAGATACTTGTACATGCTTTTATTTCTTCTAAGCTAGACTATTGTAACAGCCTATTATATGGATTGCCTCACTTTGAACTTGCTAAACTACAGCGTGTCCAAAACACAGCTGCTAAGCTCGTTGTCCGTGCCAAAAAACACGACCATGTTAAACCCATCCTACACAATCTCCACTGGCTCCCAATTCGCAAACGCATACTGTTCAAATCACTCTTGATGGTCTACAAGTCCCTTAACTACATGACGCCTGTTTACATTAGGAATCTCCTAAATCCATATGCCCCTACCCGCTCCTTGAGATCCAGTACCAAAGGATTACTGACAATTCCACAAGCATCACGTACATCACTGTCCTCCTATGGGGACAGAGCTTTCTCCATTGCAGCTCCAAAAGAATGGAATAAACTCCCCGATGACATTAAATTTGCAAAATCACTAAACCATTTTAAGAGGGCTCTGAAAACCTATCTTTTTAAATTGTCATTTGTTTAAATAATTTATAATTTATATTGTGATCATAGTTGTCAAGAGTTTAGTTGTATTGTCACCTTTTGAGATTACCCAAATTGTGTATATTTTTAATCACTCCTGACTGGCTCGGGTTTTTATGTTTTATTTAATTGTTAGTTATTCTTAAATTCATTCATATTTATTGTAGTTTCAATTCGTTTTATTTTTTTAAATCTTTTCTTGTTACAGCGCTTTGGGGTCGTCAGGGCGTAAGGCGCTTTATAAATGTTACCATTATTATTATTATTATTATTTATGAAGTAATGTGGAATGAATCTCAACTCTTTCGAGCTTAAAAAAAACAACTCCAAAAAGCTCTTATCTATTGACTTTCTCTTCGCGATCACAGCTCAATAAATAAAAGTTCCCAACCAAACTACACAGAAGTTTGCCAGCCAAGAATTACTCTGCTGCCTTCTGTTTTTTTAGGGTTGTGATTGTGCACAAATTTAACATTCTGAAAAATAGAAAACATTTTCTACTCTTTGGGTCTTTATTCCTTGGAACTTTTACAGGGTGTTACATTTAAGAGGGTTCAGAGATTGTCCAGAAGTGAATAAAAGAGTGCACTGACGAGGTTGTAAAGGGGTCATTTAAAACCGGCAGGGTCTTGGCCACATAACCACTTCGAAGTGAAATGTTTCTCAAAATGCTTTATACTATTGAAAGCTGCTGTACTTCGAACCAATAAGTTTTTTATTTCCATTTATTTTAAGAGTGATTACCAAACACATGCATTCCCATTAAAGCTCCCACTTTTTGAGACAACGTACAGGATTGGTAATTATTCAATGATCATTGAAAGCACACTGATAGTAAACTTCACACCAATACCAATCCCCCAGAAAAATATTTCCATTTGAAATACTACCAAAGTCAAGGAAACTTAATGGTGAAGACCCAACAAATCACTCTGGTTTATATCAATTATGGCAAAAGATATATACATGTAAGCTTCTTCTTCTTCTTTCACTGAAGCGTGATGGTTATATGGCAGTTTCCCATTTCTTTACACAGTCCTTTGCGTTTTTATTGAACACTGCAAGGTCTTTTGAGCTGCAAGGGTTGGGTTTGTAGAGGGCAGACAAGGCAGTGCTCCATAGTATGGTCTGCTTCTCCACACAGGTGGTTGGGCCAGTCTTGTAGCCCCATCTGACCAGAGCATCTTTTGATCGTCCAGTTCTGAGGCGGTTGAGTGTTTTCCATTGAAAAGCACATCATTGTTTTTTGGATAAGCTGATATGTACACAATTGCTGATTTCACTAAAACGTGACAAATTTTCACAGATTCATTGTAAAGTGTTTATTGAAAAGTAGACAACAGGAATAACTAATCACCTTTGTATTTTTCTCCATGAGACAAAGAACTCCTCTTTCTCCCCGCAATCTCCTCTGGTGACCCCAAGGAGCATCCCTCTATACAGGAGGCTCAGGCTGATGGTGCCCCTTGGTGCAACATCAGGTAAGAGGCTGAATATCTCATGGAGTTTGCAGTCGGGGAGATGGACGCTACTGTAGCCATCGATGCTTTGGCTTAGTGTGATGTACTTCACTATTCCAGATGGCTCAGTACTTTCTGTATAATAACAAAAATAATATCTCTAATAATCACTTGATACCTCCATTATTTATCCCAATGTTGTTTTTTGCAATAATATTTAATATCATTATTATATATTTCTGGTAATGAAACCAAGGATGCCTCATAAGTGAACTTAATCATTGTGTGATGTCGCAATACATATCACTACGGCAAGACTGACAACTCATCTTAAGATGAATCTTAGTGCTTTGTGAAATCCAGCCCAGGACACTGTCAGAGTTAAGCACAAATACACTTCACAATCACAAAGAAATAAATAGCTCAATCAAGGGCACAAGTGCTGTGACTAAACAGGCCTATATTCCAACCCACTTTATCAACAGTTACCCTTATTAGTTCCTGAGAATATAAGGAACAGTGTTGTACTCTAGCTTACCCTCTAGTTTAGTGGGAACTTCTTCTAGTTTAGTGGGAACTTCTTCTAGTTTAGTGGGAACTTCTTCTAGTTTAGTGGGAACTTCTTCTAGTTTAGTGGGAACTTCTTCTAGTTTAGTGGCAACTTCTTCTAGTTTAGTGGCAACTTCTTCTAGTTGAGTGGCAACATCTTCTAGTTTAGTGGGAACTTCTTCTAGTTGAGTGGCAACATCTTCTAGTTTAGTGGCTACTTCTTCTGAAGGTTTTAGTAGACCTGTCCAGATAAACAATCAATCATAAGCTATGTTATTACCTTATGTACTTCTACAGTGTTATAACAATAATGAAACAATAGAAACACAGCTTTGTACAAGCGGAATACAGGATGAGCAAATGAGCAACTGCCTCTTGACTTTAAGGAGAGAGCACTCTACTCTAGTAACATCTTGTGCATGAGGTCTTTATGAAAAGATTCTGGGTGTTTTGTACATAATTTACCTTGGTTAATGTAGGCCTTGCATTGAGCATACACTAGTTTGGCTGCCACTGGGTCTGCTAATAGCTTACTCTCTTTACTTACATCGAAGCACCATTTCTGAAATGTAAGCTCTGAATGAAGAAGCACAAAATCACAATTAACATAATGCTGTAATTGTTAGGAAGATAATTTATGTTGTTTTATTGGTCTCATTTAAAGGCAGTTAAAGTAGCACTAATAACAAAGTTTATATTATTTCTTGACCTCACAGATTTATGTTTGTTTCTTGCAAACAATTAGTTAGTGGCCTGAGGTTTCGACCCTAGCAGAGTCTTTTCTCGAAGGCTAGATTACCAGGACCCTAGTGGAGTCTTTCTCGAAGGCTAAATGTGTCATTTAGCCTTCGAGAAAGACTCTGCTACATTTAGCCTTCGAGAAAGACTCTGCTACATTTAGCCTTCGAGAAAGACTCTGCTACATTTAGCCTTCGAGAAAGACTCTGCTACATTTAGCCTTCGAGAAAGACTCTGCTACATTTAGCCTTCGAGAAAGACTCTGCTACATTTAGCCTTCGAGAAAGACTCTGCTACATTTAGCCTTCGAGAAAGACTCTGCTACATTTAGCCTTCGAGAAAGACTCTGCTACATTTAGCCTTCGAGAAAGACTCTGCTACATTTAGCCTTCGAGAAAGACTCTGCTACATTTAGCCTTCGAGAAAGACTCTGCTACATTTAGCCTTCGAGAAAGACTCTGCTACATTTAGCCTTCGAGAAAGACTCTGCTACATTTAGCCTTCGAGTAAGACTCTGCTAGGGTCGAAAAGTCATTTAGCCTTCGAGAAAGACTCTGCTAGGGTCGAAACGTCATGCCACTAACTAATTTTTTGCATTTATACCACAGGTCCTTTTGGTTGGTAAGCAGTTTGCAACAGCTAATTCTATTTTCTCATGTTTGTTTCTTGTAACATTGGAAGTTGACTACAATATGCCATGCTGGCCTGATACGTCATTCTTGTGCACATGCTGTAAAAGGGCAAGGCAGTTTTCCCCTAAAGTAAAGGGCACCTTTAGGCCATATAAAAATAAAAAAATTGTTGATCATCCTTTTTTTTCGGGGGTAGGGGAGGGAGGGCGTTTTTTTTTGGTATGGCCAAATATGAAATAAAGAATAAAGAAATTATCACAATCACTATAAAACAGAGGGTTTGTGTGTTTTTGATGTTTTTGATTGTTTTGTTAAACCCATTTAACTCCTAGATGACACTTTCTATAAATATTTTCAACAAAATAAAATTCATTGTAGCCCAAGTAAATACTTGAAGAATTGTTCCTGCTTTGCCAACATGAATAAAAACCTTCTTCAAACATCTTTTCAAACCTATAGATTTTGAAAAAATATCAGCTGAAAAATCTGGGCAGTAAAAGTATAAAGAGATATCCAGACATGGGAAAAATAGATCAACACAATGTCAGGGCAAAATTTGACTGAAAATATCATTGAAAAAGGCCGTTTTTCATGATAAAAAAATAAAATGGGGTCGGGCGGGGAGGATCAACAATTTTTTTTTTTGATGTGGCCTTATGAGGAAAATAACACTGTGTACTGGAACAATTTCAAAGGACACTTTATAGCCAATGATCAGATGCAAGCAGGTGCATGTTTCCTCCATGAAGAATCAAGCCTACCATTCAAAGTTGATACAAAGCAATTTGTTCACTCAGGGATGCCGTGTAATGAAATGATAATTGATATGTCTTGGAGAAAATTATCAATAAAGATTACAGATTTTTTTACCATGTACGTCCACTGGTACCAGATCAATACTTTTGAACTTTTTGGTTGGGTGCAGCAATCCTTGAAAGAGCCCAAAAGATTTAACACTGCTCTGCTGTAAACCTGTAAGGAGAGTAGCAATATGATATCAATTATTTACAAATTAAAAAGAACTTTCAAATAAAAGTAATGTTTAAAAAAAATGCCTTTGACAACTGCAGTACCAGAACTTCAATTTTTGTAACCTTTGCTTGTTCAAACTTCTTGTATTCCTTCATGTGTCGTGGCCGAGCGGTTAAGAGCACCGAACTCAAGCTCTGGTGTTTCTGTTCAGCAGAGTGTGGGTTCGAGTCCCGGTCGTGACACTTGTGTCCCTGAGCAAGACACTTAACTATATAATTGCTTCTCTCCACCCAGGGGTAAAATGGGTACCTGTGAGGGCAGAGATGGTTCTTGTGATTGATTTAGCTTAGTAGCGCATATACTGCAGCACAGGCTGTATACTCCCCAGGGAGCTGAGATGGTTTAAGGAATGAAATAAATGGCCCAGTGACCAGGGTAATAATATACCTTGTTAGGCGCCTTGAGCATCCCTTGGGGTGGATATGTGCGCATTGTAAATGTTGTTATTATTATTATTATTATTATTATGGTCTCCTCTATGACTTGACATCAAAAAGAAAAGGCACGTAGTACAACTTTGTCAGGTGAAAAAGATAGACAATAACCATAGACCCTTCCTATGCACTATATAAGCTGCACATTGTCATAGCATGTGCACACTGTAAACACTGTAAACAGTATAAAGGGTAGGGTTGATGGTGGCGTGACGCGTTTATGTGTCTTCTTATAAGTGTCAAGTGCAGCGTGTCTGTATGCTTGCATGAATGTCATGGGGAGGACTGTTCGAGTCAATCAAAGATCGACATAAATAGGCACTTTTTAACTTACCTAACCCTTCTCCAACTATTAGGATGAAATCTTCGGCAAGCATTGCTTCTGCTTGAACTGGAATCTAAGAGTCAAATAAGACAAAATAAGGCCTAAATACCGTACGATTACTGAGTTACATTACTGAGTTCATAGAGAGATGACCAAGACTAGTAGTATCAGTTTTATTAATCAACAAAAATTGAATTAAAATGTTATAAACATCGAACATCTGGGGAAATTATACATTTCCAGTCAGCCAGGGGAAAAGATACTAAAATGTGACTGCCACCTTTTCACAAATTTACACACAAAAAATATACATATTTTTATTTATAATTATTTGTAACTTATTAAAAAGTAAACAAGTAAAAAGTAAAAAAAGTGGAAGTTGGATTTGGTATCCTGTTCAACCCTGGAAAAAGTTTTGCTACATCTTTTCCCACACCCACACTCGGTCATCGTAATATTAATATAAACAACAATGGTTAGTCATCAGGTCGTTGCTCAAAGTCCTGAATTACAAAGGGAAGTAAACTGTCAGTGTCACCGCTGCCCGCTGTCATAGTCAGTTGTCAAGTGTCAGATTATTACAAATCAACATGTTCAGCTTGTTGAATGATTGAATGTTGCAACCAAATCCATCATGCTTAATATTCTATACCACTAGCAGTAGCACTACAGTTTTACTCTGTAAATTGTAACTATCTATCTTTTATTAACCTGTGAGAAACAAGACACAAAATGAGAGACAAGCATTTTGAAAATAAATAAAGCGTCTCACCTGTACACTGACCGTGTCATCAAAGGTTGACACGGAAATCTTGGATGCCATCTCAACATCATTTTGGCTTTTCATTTTAATATCAATCATACATTCACAATATTTGTTTATACTTCTCGCACGACTGATGAATTGATGTTGTACAAACAGCGCACCGTAACTCCAGTTACTACCACCTACCGAAACATTCCTCTGGTTTCCTCTGATCATCTACCAACCGTGTAGAGCGTGTCGGTCCCCGTTAACAAGCTTTCATTCAACACGCTGCTCGGAATCGAAAATCACGGAAAAAGAGGGCGGGTACTAGACCATATTTTACTTCTGCTGGTAACCTTAACACCAAGAGAAATAGCCTGGTGCATACATGCAGAATACCAGTTACAACCTATACAACGTTGTTCAAAAATGGAGCTGGACGTGGTGCAAGTTTTTATAATTTCAGTTTTAGTACTTTTGCCGCTTCTCTATGAACTAAGCGGAACCTTTAAATACTACGCTAAGATGTGGTTATTTTACGCCATCCTTATGATTGGATCACTACTCACAATTGTATTGGGGTTGCATAGATGGCGAGATCCAGAGAATGCCAAGTGAGTTATTTTGTGTGATTGTTTTTTCGAGTGCTGTTCATCTCGTCCCGATCCCACCCCCCTATACCTAGCAAAGTCGTCGACTACTACAAAGTCGTCCCCACAGCAAGCTTGCCCTCTAACAAAGTCGCCCTCATGTAATTGAGTCTGTACTTATAATTATATGGAAGAAGAAGAAGAATTGCTCCAATACAAAGTCGTCCACTGCTAAGAATAATTAGTACTTGTAGTTGTACAGATTTGTGTCAGTGTGATCAGAAAGATTGATAAACTAATAATATTAATAAATAGTATTGCAAACCATCATTTGAGAAAATAGAATAGCTGTTGCAAACTGCTTACCAACCAAAAGGACTTGTGGTATAAATGCAAAAAATAAGTTAGTGGCCTGACGTTTCGACCCTAGCAGAGTCTTTCTCGAAAAAGACTCTGCTAGGGTCGAAACGCCAGGCCACTAACTTATTTTTTGCATTCAAACCATCATTTCATACAATCAAAATCCAAATTCAAAGACTAAGTATGTCCAGTTCTGTGAAATCTGAATCTGTATCCGTATTAATAATAATAATAATAATGGCCATTTGTAACGCGCCATATCTGTCAACTTGACACTCCTGGCGCAGGTTATGAGAAAAATTATGCTGTAACTAGTAACAGTACGGTCTTGGCATAAAACAAAAAGATACAGTGTTTAAGATACAGTGTTTTGTTATGCTTGCAAAAAAAATTCTGAAGACACACACATCAGTCAGCTCAGTCATCACACCAGCTTGCTCAGTTCATTTGATTAGTAGACTTGCAATTGTAGATTTTTCTTGTTATAATTCCTTAATTTGCCATTCTTCTCCAAAGCAATTGAATTTGACTTACAAAATTGTAGACAAAACTTTACACTGGAATCTGCACTTTTGCAACATTTGTGAATCATGGATGGATCCTTCTTTCAAAGGTTTCAAAGAAATTAACTGCATGCTACCTCTATGGATTGAGTGAATAAAACAATAACAGTTTCTGTCAAAAAAGTGAGATAGCTCAGTTGGTAGAGCGCCGGCACGTTAAACCGGAGGTCGTTGGTTCAAATCCCGCTCTAGTAAATTTTTCTTTGTTCAACCCAAAATCATTTAAACATTTACCCAGTCAGTTTCCCTCGTGGTTTATTATTTGATATCTGATATAAAAAGTCGCATCCCCTTAAGGTGATCCCCTGGCTGCCGCTTCCCAGGTTGTATCGTATACTTGGGTGTGATCCCTGGCTACACGGCAGTTTGCGGTTGAATGGCTTCTGACTGGCACCCCCAGAACAAAGATATTGACAAAATAGGGAGACCGCCAACATAGGGCTAGATAGCTCAGTTGGTAGAGCGCCGGCACGTTAAACCGGAGGTCGTTGGTTCAAATCCCGCTCTAGTCAATTTTTCTTTGTTCAACCCAAAATCATTTAAACATTTACCCAGTCAGTTTCCCTTGTGGTTTATTATTTGATATCTGATATAAAAAGTCGCATCCCCTTAAGGTGATCCCCTGGCTGCCGCTTCCCAGGTTGTATCGTATACTTGGGTGTGATCCCTGGCTACACGGCAGTTTGCGGTTGAATGGCTTCTGACTGGCACCCCCAGAACAAAGATATTGACAAAATAGGGAGACCGCCAACATAGGGCTAGATAGCTCAGTTGGTAGAGCGCCGGCACGTTAAACCGGAGGTCGTTGGTTCAAATCCCGCTCTAGTCAATTTTTCTTTGTTCAACCCAAAATCATTTAAACATTTACCCAGTCAGTTTCCCTTGTGGTTTATTATTTGATATCTGATATAAAAAGTCGCATCCCCTTAAGGTGATCCCCTGGCTGCCGCTTCCCAGGTTGTATCGTATACTTGGGTGTGATCCCTGGCTACACGGCAGTTTGCGGTTGAATGGCTTCTGACTGGCACCCCCAGAACAAAGATATTGACAAAATAGGGAGACCGCCAACATAGGGCTAGATAGCTCAGTTGGTAGAGCGCCGGCACGTTAAACCAGAGGTCGTTGGTTCAAATCCCGCTCTAGTCAATTTTTCTTTGTTCAACCCAAAATCATTTAAACATTTACCCAGTCAGTTTCCCTTGTGGTTTATTATTTGATATCTGATATAAAAAGTCGCATCCCCTTAAGGTGATCCCCTGGCTGCCGCTTCCCAGGTTGTATCGTATACTTGGGTGTGATCCCTGGCTACACGGCAGTTTGCGGTTGAATGGCTTCTGACTGGCACCCCCAGAACAAAGATATTGACAAAATAGGGAGACCGCCAACATAGGGCTAGATAGCTCAGTTGGTAGAGCACCGGCACGTTAAACCGGAGGTCATTGGTTCAAATCCCGCTCTAGTCAATTTTTCTTTGTTCAACCCAAAATCATTTAAACATTTACCCAGTCAGTTTCCCTTGTGGTTTATTATTTGATAAAAAAGTAATTACTGTAACAATCCTTCAGTTGATCAGGACAAATTTAGGCATTATATCTAAACATTGAAAAACGTGTGTTGAGCTGACTGATTAGAAAAATGCAATGTTCATATAAATTTTGAGAAAAACTGCACGAAAAACAAAACTTTGAAAAGATTTGCCGTTCTTTTTTTTCTCACATATGCACAAGAAAAAGAAAGAAAAAAGCTCCTCAATCTTGATTTATGTCATACTCATTCAAATTTTTGTTCAGGAGCGAGTGGGCAACTTTTTCTGGGGTGACTTTATTGATAGACGACTTTGTTGGGGTGACTTTGTAAGGGGTGACTTTGTAAGGGGTGAACTTGCTGGGGGGGGGGGCATCTTTGTTGTAGCCAATTTGCTTAGAGACAAGATTTCTAGCTTCCGTTCTATCAACTTGTGATGATAAAATGAGGGCACTTAATTTGAATGGATATCATCAATTAGGCCGAAACTGTCAATGTCACTGGCCAATATTCAAAGTAAAACTGCTATTTAATTAAAAAATATGATTTTAAAATTAGAATATCAAAATAATTAATATGAAGAACTTATTGATCCAGGCTTTCACTCCATCAAATTTTCTGTTTTTCTTCATTGGCTGTATGACACAAAAAACAACAACAAATTAAGTTGAAAACTGAACAGAAATTGAAGTTTGTTCATGCAGTTTGTTGAATATATAAAGGAAGTATCCAGTGAGTTTATCTCTCTGGAACTGTTCAAGATTTGTTGTCGTGGTTTTGGAGAGAACCAGAATTAGAACCTGAAAAATTCCAGGTCTAAAAAGGAATCACTGCAATCCTGCATTAAACAAGGACCCTTTCTACCCTAGAGTAACACTAAGTAATAGGAGATCAGAATGTTGGTTAACAAATACTATGTGAATGTGTTTTTGTTGTTGATGTATGATGGTCAACAGCAATAGTTACGTTTATTGCTAAATTTAAAGCCTTCAGTCATAAGATTTCAAGTTGTGTCAAATTTGTATAATGAAGAAAAACATGATGTTACAATCAATTTTCAGTATTGTTTATTTTATCTGATCCCCCCCAAAAAAAATTAGTGATCATTTTAAAGTTTTTGCTAAATTGTTTATCCGTTTATATATTTTCCACAGGTTAATTTGTTGGATTTTGTCATACACATCTAAGTTATTCGGCATCCGAGCTGAGATACGTGGCTCAGAGAATCTGAGGCATGATAAACCGTGTGTAGTGGTTGCTAACCACCAATCCTCACTGGACTTATTTGGTAATTATCTAAATCTTACATACCATAGTGAAACCTTGTTCATTGTACATTAACCTTCATGAGCTGGCCATAAAACTAAATGGTGTTGAAAGTTACAAATCTATGTTCAGACACCCCTATATTCCGACATCCTTATGTTCCAACACCCCTACTGTGTATTTTCCTACCCCTTTACTCTTACCCTAGCCTAAACCCTAACCCTAGAGTGGAAATCACATGAAGATTTTTTGAAACGTAGGGTTATCTGAACATAGGGTTGTGTTATATTTCTGTGGTCAGTACAATTAGTATTGACTGAAAGAGGTGAGCCTATTTTGCTGACCCTAGTGAGAGTGACAGCCCCACCCTTAAGAGTATAGTGTTTTAGAAACACAGTGAGATTGAAGTGATAGTTCTGCCTCAAACTCAGCAAGGTGCGGGCTGTTGGTAACAAGTACTTGTAGGCCTAGTAATACAAGAATCAAAGCGATTAAAAGAATCCAGTTGTTTCACTGTAAGTACAATGTATGGTACAATAGTCCGTTACTTTTTTAGAGTCGTTACCAAATGTGTACCATCCCTTTAACTGTCTTTGCTGTATGGTACAACAGTCACCAAAGATTTCTTCACAATAGTATGTACTGCACATGCCTACACTGAGGTAGACTAAAACACAAGAAAAACAAAGAAACCATGACCCCATTTGTTAGTGTGTGTTGTCCATGACTCCATGGTTGTCTACTGAGCTTGTGTTTTCCTGTTATCCCATGGGATCTCATCAAGGTCAACCTGTTATAATTCATAAGGTACTCATAAAATACACTAGCTAGATGACATCTGTTGAATACATGTATATACATGTTCTTTATAGACAATACATCTGGTGCTTTGTTCTGTAAAGCCTTCCAGGTGTTTCTATTGTTAAAGGAACAAGTAGGAATTTCATTACATCATTGCTTTTTGTGTGAAGAGTAAATTAATTCCACCTTTTACTATTCAAGTATATATATGACAAACACACGTTCAACCATTGAGCAAGGACTAACCTGTGAAAGTTGTATCAAAGGTTGTCTTAAAATTTTAGTCAAAAACAAAATTTTGTTTTATGTTTTGACTGGAATTTTGTGCATGTTCATTTGTATTTAATATCAATTTTGGCAATGAAAATAAGCTTTGGTGTCTTGGGGTTGTTTGTTTGTTTGTTTGTTTGTTTGTTTGTTTGATTTTTGGTGGGTTTTTTGAGGGGCATTTTCTCATGCTATTTTGTCATTTTGACAATATTTCAGAAAGAATATTTGCTACTGGTGACTGTCTTAACTTTATAGTTAGCTTTCAGTTTGAAACAAAACTTACATGTACATCGTTCTTACTCCAAACCCTTTTTAAAATGATAAGATTCACTTGTATTTTGTGCTTTCGACCGTACATACATTTCGACTTGTCATCATTTTCTTGCCAAGACAACTTGTTGAACTCAAGAAGTTGACTTATCAGGATAATTGATCTCACCAAGACGTCTTACTAAGACTTAAGTATGTTGTCTCAGAGTTAACCTATTTATAAAGATAAGTCGACTTCTTTGGTTCAGTTTTCCGTCTTGGTGAAATATATTATCAGGGCAAGTTGACATCTGAGTTTTTGTAAATCCATACGGCAAGATAAATTATCTCAATATCTGGATGAGTGGTATGGCAAAACTTGTTGAACGTTTTTAGGCATTGTGGCGTGTTGTGGCCGAGCGGTCTAGTTCACCGGACCCAAGCTCTGATGCTCTGTTGTCAGCAGCAGAGTGTGGGTTCAAATCCCGGTCATGACACTTGTGCCCTTGAGCAAGGCACTTAACCATAATTGCTTCTAAAAATATGGGAAGGTACTGGTAGTGCATGCTACTCTACATGTGCCAGCCAGGTGGATGATATAGCCAGGTATCATCCTAGTGGATGATACTCATGCCTACATTTATACGACTATGAAGGGGGTAGTCCTGTTTCAGCCCCAGGAGTAGGTGGCAACGTGCCTCTGGTGACAGTTGATTTGGGTCGTCAGCCCAAATCAGTTAAGTGTAGCCCTCGCCTTGAAGTGGCTGTCTGGCCTTGTTTTGTAAGGTGATTTCTCATTTAAAAAGTATACAAAAATGGATTGATGTTCAGTACAAGTACACTTTATGACTGTTGGATTTAGGCTCAATGTTTTCCAAAATGGCTATCTTGTATAGGCCTACTGGTATACTGATGTCTTTGTGTTTACTCAAATCTACAGGAATGTACATGAATGGTGTCTGGCCAGAAAGATGTGTACCCTTGGCAAAGAAAGAACTCCGGATGGTTCCATTTTATGGATGGGTGGCTTGGCTGACAGGGGCGATATTTATTGACAGACTTAACCCAGAGAGTGCTAAAGGAACCATTGAAGGAACAGTCAAAATTCTCAGAGACCAGAATGTAAGTAGAAAACTAATCTGTGCTTGGAAATCAATCTACGACGCCTTTTCACACTGTCAAGCTCTGATCCATGCCGAAAGTTGCATGGTTCTGTGTTTACGTCATTAAATTTCAGCAGGGTTCAAATTTGCTCTGCTTTCTCGATGCCCGATGCAAAATTAGCTATAATGCTGTATTATGGGTCAGAAACCCTCCACCCACCTCCTGAGCAGGGTTGGTTTCTACATGGATTGAGCCATGCCCAACACATATTTGTCATGATGTGGAATGACCTTATATGCTTTCTGGTTCATCCTTACTAGTGTAGACAATTGGATAGTTCATGTAGTTAAGGCTTCATGCTATTAAACAGTGTTAAAGGTGGAAACCGAAAGGTTACAAGAAGGCTGGCAATTCAGAAGTCTGTCTGCATCGTATGTCATCTGTCATGATCCATTTGCATCAATTTATTGAGTGTGTTCAACACTGTTCATTTTAAACAGGTACATGCAAATGATAAAGCTATTCAGAAATATGTACAACGACGTATTGCCGAAGTATACATTTATTTTGTACACGTAACGCTCAACATGTTTGGCTTAGCGCACAATGGAATGGATTTTGGGCTTAGAAACAGAACATTTGTGGAAAAGCAATACATACTTCTGCCACAGCTGTTGTTTTAAAGTGTTTTGAAAAAAAAATGGTACGGCATGAAGAAACATTTTATCAAAATAACCTACAAAATTTCATTGTAAAGGTGCTCAGTTTGAGAAAAATGTGCAATGGAAGATGTTGTAGTGCGTTGATGTTTATCGAAAATGCCTGAGAAGACGAAGTGAACAAGATTTTTAATTTGTTTAATGATTAAATCTTTCTGGTAACAGCCCCAAGGATCCCTCAAAAGTGCCTTGCACTGTTATTCATTGACCTGAAGAAACCTGAAGATGTTGAAGAAATGTCAGTTTTAGATGTGGGAGGCAAACTCCTAATAATAATAATAATAATAAATAATTACAACATTTATAGAGCGCTAAATACGTATGTTTCTAAGCGCTAAAACCAGACTATTCAGATTGACAAAACAGATGGGTTTTAAGTAATGATTTGAAAGTATTCACAATGATGGGAATTTAACCCACACAATCATAAAAGGGTGCTAAGGAGTGAAAGAAATTACGATCTTACAATATTTTGATCATATTTTGTCTTTGAATTTGTTTGTCTGAAGTTTTCACCTCATACAAACAAATCCCGGATTCTCAATGCCATGTTTGTCTTAAGCGAACACCCACCGGACAGCTGGTGTGAATTTAAAAATAATGGTGTCTGTTTACAAACTCTTAAATATTTGTCTATATGTACATGTACATGCATGTGTATGTACCTTCACCACAAGCTAGCCACCACAAAGTAATATCTTCAGGCATGCGGATATTCAACTGGGAACTGAGTTCCTCTTTCGCTATAGAATATTGAAAATCACCGTACCAAGTTAAAGGGTGTGTATACAACATTCGTTAGATTGAAAATATAAATGCTCACAGATATGCACATGACTTACATGGTATAAAGATGGTCATGGTGGGAAACTTCACTTGAAATAGTTTGGTTGAAATGCCATAGTTTTCAAGAAATGAGTAAAACAATAGTCTTTATCCTGCAGGATAAAATCTGATGTTTGAAAAAAAGTTAAAACATATAACGGGGTTTTTCACTGTTTTCTCATGACTCCGAAGACCGAATGAGCTTAAACTTTCACAGGTTTGTTATTTCATGTATATGTTGGGTCACATCAAGTGTGGATACAGGTCTTTGGCAATTATCAATGTTGTACACACCCTTTAAGTGTGGTGGAACATTCCCTCTTTTTCTTGTAAAATTTGACAAAGTTGCTTGTCTGAATCTGTTTGTATTAAAGTAAAAAACTAACACCCTTCAAACTCTATGGTCAACTCACACTATGCACTAGGTAACTTTCTCCGTCTCATCTTGAGGAATCTACTGTACTTTACAGTGTTCACTCACTGTATTGCTCAAAACTGAACTGAAATTATTTTATTTGATGGTTTGTTGGTTTTTTTTTTTTTTTCAGCTGAAACTTTGGGTATTTCCTGAAGGAGCAAGAAACCATGATGCTGGATTATTACCATTCAAGAAAGGTGCCTTTCACCTGGCAATTACAGCTCAGGTAAGAAGACTTGGAGACATAAACTCTCTGTGTTTAAATGACATTGGCTATAAAATTGGGCTGTTGTGGCCAAGTGGTCGGGTGCTTTCGACTCAAGCTACTATTGTCCGAGTGTGAGTTCACCCGGTCTTGACGCAGGACACTTCACCGGGATCTAAAGTGTCTTTTGTAGTGTGTAAAATATTGCAGTACACTTATGTATAAGAGAAGGGGGTTTGCTCCATCGGGTGTGATAAATTGCTATGCAAAACCTGCCTATTATCTGTTATGAGTATACATGTAATTGGGTTAAGTCTGGCCGAGTGGTTTAGAGCATCGGATTCAAGTTCTGGCGGTTTAGTCATCGGGGTGTGGGTTCGAGTCCCGGTCATGACGCTTGTGTCCTTGAGCAAGACACTTTGATATAATTGCTTCTCTTCACCCAGGGGTATAAATGGGTACCTGCAAGGGTAGAGGTTGATATTGTGTTTGAAAAAGCCTTCGGAGCGCCACTGCAGCCCAGGGCTGTATACTCCCCAGGGAGCTGAGAAAGATTAAAGGAATGTTATTGGCCCAATGACCAGGGCACTAATGTAAAGCGCATTGAGACGTTATTGTAAAATGCGCGATATAAGAACTTATTATTATTATTATTATCTACTGTTCATGTAGACCAATCCTCCCTCGTGCATTTTATGCATAGATTAGGATTCGTGTAACATTACACTGGCTTTTGGAAGTGTACACGGGTACATTCAGCCCTATCCTCTAGTATTTATTTGACAAGTGTACAACCGAACCATGTGGTTGAGTTCAGAGAAAAACAGCAAAAATAAAAGTTGTGTGTAAATGTACGGGTTCATAAGTTTAAATTAGCAAATTGAAATAATCACAGAAAGAATGGAGTTATTGGGCAATTTCTTTTACATATTGCAGTAATAATAATAATAATAATAATAAAACACATTTATATAGCGCCAAATCCATTTTACAATGCTCCCAGGCGCTTTACAACAAGAAAAACTAAAACATTAAACCACAAAAGTGGCGTGTCGTGGCCGAGCGGATAAGAGCACCGAACTCAAGATCTGGTGTTTCTGATCAGCAGAGTGTGGGTTCGAATCCCAGTCGTGACACTTGTGTCCTTAAGCAAGACACTTAACCACATGCTTCGTCCTTCGGATGGGACGTAAAGCCGTAGGTCCCGTGTGTTGTGTAATGCACGTAAAAGAACCCAGTGCACTTATCGTAAAGAGAAGGGGTTCGCCCCGGTGTTCCTGGTTTGATTGGCTGCATATTGCGCCACAGCACCTTGTAAACCATTACATGGTGCTATGTAAAGGAATAGGTCTCATATTTCAACACGTAACCCCACATACCTTGTATGACTCTATCCTTTCTTCTTAAAAGCGCTTAGAGGCTGGCCTGCAGTAGGCGCTATACAAATACGTTATATTATTATTATTATTAAAGTAAAATCAGGAAAGGTCAAAAGAAAAGATCCACAAAGTGTGATCATTAAAACAATAAAGGAAAAATATACAGACTATTTAAAAGCAATCAATCACAACAGTAAAACCACGTAAAATATAAAGATCCTGAAAAAGTTACCCTAAGAGTAAGGCAGATGAAAAAACTTTGCAGTACTAAAAGTACAGATACTCTGTGTTCATGAACAGTAAGATTTCAGATGAAGTGTAGTTTATGATTATTTTTCTCACCAATCGTAAAGTGTACCTTTAATATTTTTTACTTTTTGTTCTGTTGTATTGTTCCTTGACTTCTAAGGTGCCCATTTGTCCTGTCGTGTTCTCGTCATACTCAGAGTTTTACAGCAAAAAAGAAAAGCGTTTTGGAACTGGTGAGTCTAGTGTAGGAATCATTCCATGTGGATATTACTGCAGTACAATGAATGGTGTATACTGCATTGCAGATGAAACACAGAACTGAGAAAATCTCTCAGATTTCAGGACCAAATTATACCTTAAATTATGAGTAAGTTCAATCAAGGACCATAGTTAACAATAGTTCTTACAACTCCCCCTGATCGAAGGCATGCTAGTCAACGATGGTTGGACCAGTCTAATTCAACGATTCATAGGCTGGTCGCATTGCTGGTTACCAACAACTGTTTCTAATAGCACATTTTATCAGAAAAAATGGCGGAAATTTGTTTAAATTATTAATAAATAATTACCAGCAATGATTGATCATTTCATATTCAGAATTTATTTTCGTCTCTTTGACTCAATTTCGTTAGGCCATGTTTAAACACTCTTTACAGTGTTTATATCACAGGCTTAAACATGGCCATGTGATTTCCTCTCGACCAATCAGAAAGGATGAACTGTCCCAGGTGGTTCAAGGTTCAAGGTTCAAGGTTCAAGGTTCAAGGTTCTAAGACTTTAAGAGGAGGGGTTTGTTCTGGTGTTTCTGGAATGGTTGGCTGTAGATTGCACTGTTATCATCTTGTAAAATATAATGGTCTCATTGTTCAAAATACACGCAGCTGCGTATACCTGCCTTAAAAAATGTTCCATTAAAAATAGCGCAATGTGAAAACTATGATTAAAATTTATATTAATATTGAATTGTACTTAAGAGCTTCTTATGGTTAATTGTCTACTGTTTTTAAGTGATATTCATTATGTTTATGATTATTTTTGTTTCCAAAATTAGGAAAATTTACGGTCACAATTCTCCCACCGATAATGACAGATGGAAAGACAAGTGAAGATGTCGCGGAACTGACTGAACAGATACGCAAACAAATGCTGAATGTGTACAATGAAAGCTCAATGCAAAGACTGGAGAGCAATGGTGTTAACTAGGCCAGGTGCATTCCCTGTGGAGGTTTTGGTACTGCAGTTCCCATGTGTGGGGTACCAGCCTATTTCACAGAGATTCTTAAATGCAAAGTCAGGCTCCCTGAGGACATTACATTAGTAACTAAGACTTTGGGTTATAGGTACCAGATGTCATCTAACCCTAAGACGTGTCATCTTAGTCAGGCTCCCTTAAGGCATTGCATATGAAATAAGGTTTCGTGTCTTTAGACACTAGATCATAGGGCCCTTTGAACAGGCATTGAAGCTAAGACAAGAAGAGTTCTACCCTTCAAAGTTGTTGTTTGGACACAGCCTAAGTTTATAGTCCTTGCTCTGTCAGCAATGTTATCAGTAAAGAATAGCTGATCAAGTCCAAGGAAGAGCTGGAGGAAAGCAATAAGACTTTGTAGTCTTGTTCTCTGTAGATTTGCATTACCGACGGCTATTAAGACAAGCACCAGTCTAGCACGGAAAAGGTTAAGATGGCTGCATCTGAATATACGTCATCATTGAGCTCTACAACCGTGACCAGTGTCCCAAGCCCAACATGCTCAGTTCAAACATGGCTAACTGACATCCAGCCTACGTTGCCTGGTACCCTGTCTATGCAGTGGTGCCTTGTGTCATGGGAACCATCTTAACGTAATCATTCAAACTCTACAAGCCTCTCATTGGCTGTCCCTTTGCTTAAATAGATTGTTTCAGACTGGAATATTTTGTTGTGTGATTTTCCATATAAAAACAAAGTCAAAATGTTTTGATGAACCATTTTGACAGAATTGATTAATTGACAGAATGTCATTAGTTTCATAACAGACTTTTAATTTCTTTCTACTATTCTTGTAAGCAACTTATGCCTGAGGATCACCTGGTGATAATAATAATAATAATAATAATAATAATAATAATCAGTTTTTATAAAGCGCTTTACACACCCGAAGGGCGTCTCAAAGCGCTTCCAACATTATTACCCCTGGTCACTGGGCCATTTTTATTTCATTCCTAAAACCATCTCAGCTCCGTGGGGAGTATACAGCCTGTGCAACAAATATGCGCTACTAAGCTAAATCAATCACAAGAACCATCTCTGCCCTCACAGGTACCCATTTTACTCCTGGGTGGAGAGAAGCAATTATAGTTAAGTGTCTTGCTCAGGGACACAAGTGTCACGACCGGGACTCGAACCCACACTCTGCTGAACAGAAACACCAGAGCTTGAGTTCGGTGTTCTTATCCGCTCGGCCACGACACCCCATAATCGCATCAAGCTAACTAGGAAATTTTGGGAACTCAGAAATCTTCAAACATTGTTTTTATTTTTGTAAACTGGAATGTAAGTGAAATGGTCACAGCTTCTGTTTAAACCTGCGTGACTGGGCGTAGTGGAGGCATGGTTTCATAAAATTTACCAGACAGAGTTTAAGTTTTACTAATAAAAGTATGAGTATGGTTATGAAACAACTTTTGGATGAGTACAAATTAAGGAAAGTATACTTTTTTCTGTGAGTACAAGTATGATTATGAGTAAATTGTTTGAGTACATTATGTGAATGCGAGTACAGCAAAAATATGCTTGAGTACAAGTCCAAGAACTACAACTTTGCTGCCTACTACGTGGCCGAGCGGATAAGAGCACCGAACTCAAGCTCTTGTTTCTGTTCAGCAGAGTGTGGGTTCGAATCCCAGTCGTGACACGTGTGCCCTTAAGCAAGACACTTAACCACATGCTTCGTCCTTCGGATGGGACGTTAAGCCGTAGGTCCCGTGTGTTGTGTAATGCACGTAAAAGAACCCAGTGCACTTATCGTAAAGAGAAGGGGTTCGCCCCGGTGTTCCTGGTTTGATTGGCTGCATATTGCGCCACAGCACCTTGTAAACCATTACATGGTGCTATGCAAAGTAATAGTTCTCATACTTCAACACGTAACTCCGCTTACCTTGTAGGAAAAATACTGAGCGCTTTGAGACACCCATCGGGAGTATAAAGCGCTATATAAGAACTGCGTATTATTATTTATTATTATTATACTAGAGAAAGTGTGCCATTCCTTTTGAAATTAACATACTGTACAAGTGTGCCAATATTGACTTTTTGAAGTTAAAACATAAAAACATAGAAACAGTGATTACCAATATCCGATCAGATTATTCAACAGTTTTGTTTTGTTTTATTCAATGCTTGGTTGCAGCCGACTTACCAGGTAAATTTTCCGTTGTTTATAAAATTCTAATAGCAAGCGCACATTTTTTAGAACAATAGATTTACCTGGTTTGTACAATGTGCCAACTAGCGTCACCAAAAGTCTCTTTATTTTTTAGTGGACAATTATGAAGGATTCGTGAGTGATTAGCAATTATTGACCTGCTAGATTTAAGCCTTGACCGTAAAGTGCACCACTTTCAGTTATGGAAGGTTGGATCAAGTAGGCCAGGAGCTATTTGGGGCAAAAATGTTTGCAAGGTGCTGTTTTAATTATTTCTTGAAACAATAGAATTAGCTGTTGCAAACTGCTTACCAACCAACCAATTGCGTGACGTTTCGACCCTAGTGTTTCCAACTTCATGTCGTCAACCAGCCCCTTCCCTCTAAAACCCCCCCCCCTTGCCTCCTTAATAATTGTTTACCCCTTGCCTTTTCTGTGTGCTTTCTGCCCCTCTTCTCTCTCTATTCATGTATTTCCACTCAACTGCTTAACTGTTGCACTTGTTTACCTGTTTATGTGTGTTGTGTTGTGATTTAATTTAGCCTTCGAGAAAGACTCTGCTGGGGTCGAAACGTCAGGCCATAACTATTTTTTTAAATATTATTTCTTGACAGAAATGAGTAAATATTCCAATTGCATTCACTGGTAACATGTTGTTTGAAGAATTCTTGCAACTTCAGAGGTTGGGATGGATGTAGTTTTATTATCGGATTGAGTATTTGATAAACAACTTTGTAGAGCGACTATTTTAGCTGTTTGTTTTTGAGTTGAATATGTTTATATGCACTGATGAAGTGTACAGCTATTAACACATGTGCCTGCTTATTGCTGTTAACCAAAGTAAAATTTTACTAATATTTTAAGGAATAAGTTGCAGTGTTCTGTAAGAAAATATATCAAGGTATATCATTTTAGATAACTGTGGTTGAGAATACTTTGAAAATCATGTTTTGTAAAAATCATAATCTTTTTGCTTTAGCCATGCATTAAAGGGTGTGTACAGCATTGGTAAGATTGAAAATATAACTGCTCACAGATTTGCACATAACTTACATGGTGTAAAGATGGTCATGGTGGAAAACTTCCCTGGAAATAGGTTTTCTTGAAATGCTATAATTTTTAGGATATGAGTAAAACAATTAGTCTTTATCACGCGTAATAAAATCTGATGTTTGAAAACAGTGAAAATGTATAATGGGGTTTTCCACTGTTTTCTCATGACTCCGAAGACAGATTTAACTTAAACTTTCACAGGTTTTTTATTTCATGTATATGTTGGGTCACATCACGTGTGGATACTGGTCTTTGACAATTAACAATGTTGTACATATGCTTTAAACCAAAACGTCTGAACATTCAACAAATTAGTTTTAAGAAACGTGTTTACTCAGCATCAAGATAACCAATGTTTCATGTCATCCTTAAGGTTAAGGTAAAAGGTCACAACAGCTCCATCATTCAGGACATTCAGAGATTGCTAATTTTCAGAACAAATCCATGTTGGAGTTGGGAAAGCTGTTTTCATTATTTTCTCTACTTTTTATATTAAAAACCCTGAAATGTTTAGAGTTTTGGTGTGTAGTGTTGCCAAGAAGGACACTACTTTTGCTTCCTCTAAAAATAGCAAAGTAGAAAACCTGATTATGATAAAACAGTACTAGTGTAGATATTACTTTGTAATGATTAGTATATAACTAAAATACTCAACGTTTTAGCCAACTCCACAGATAATTTGTTGTTGTTGCAAAGCTTTCAACTACTTTATTTAGTGAACACGTACGCCGTCTAGTATCCGGTGTTGATTTCAAATTACTACACCATCAATAAAGGATCACCAGACTAACTAATGGCTGCCAATCCAGATGCAGGTGACTTTGGTGAGGTGTGGCTGTTTCCACAGCTAAGAGAAGATCTGCTTCTGCTCCCAAAACCAGACCCAAAAATCAAACAATCAATGCAGCTGAGCTTTGTTGGGTGGTGGGTAAGGGTGTTACCTTGCATCGCTGGCGCCGTTTGTCTTTAAAGGCACTGGACACCTTTGGTAATTGTCAAAGACCAGTATTCTCACTTGGTGTATCCCAATATATGCATAAAATAACAAATCTGTGAAAATTTGGACTCAATTGGTCATCAAAGTTGCAAGAGAATAATGAAAGAAAAAACACCCTTGTTGCACAAAGTGTGTGCTTTCAGATGCCTATAATAAAAGGCTTCACTGAAGTCTTTTATTATTTGAGTGAGAAATTACCCTTTTCTCAAAAACTACGTTACTTCAGAGGGAGTCGTTTCTCACAATGTTTTTTACTATCAACAGCTCTCCGTTGCTCGTTACCAAGTAAGTTTTTATGCTAACAATTATTTTGAGTAATTACCAAACGTGTCCAGTGCCTTTAACAGAGTTATAATTAGAGCAAGAACCTTTGCTTTGCCTTGATTGTATTTATAGAGTTTATGGTTTATAGTTTTATGCATTATTTAAAATTGGATTGCGTGCTGGCTTTGGCTATTTATGCTATTGTATTGCATGCTGCAGTGTCACATCCTAAGGAGAAGTGCGGTGAGATAGCTGGGCCTGAAAGGCCTAGGGCCCAATCTTCTTTTTGGAAAACGATTCCCGTCAAAGGAATGTGTTTAGAGAAAGAGAGAGATTCAAAAACATTTCAATCTGAATGAAACGTTTCTCAGATTGTGTATTCTAATTACGGATTATTCTTTCTGCGTGGACAAAACCACTCCAGATTTTCAGTGATAAAACCGCTCCAGATTTCAGTGATATCTCAAAAATGCTACCACCTTTTGAAATGAAATTTTCACAGGTTTATAGTCTTATTGCATATATCTACATTTGTATAAGATTAAAACAAATTAAACGGTTCCAAAAACCAAAGGTATACTTTGCCCTTGAAACAAAATGTTCTTATTCCCCTAAAGAAACAAAACCTGTTGGATGTGCCTCTGTACATGCTGGCATACTATACTTATAATATCATAGTGTATTTATCATTGAATGATGGATGTGTATGTATTACTAGTTCACAGGAAGCAATTATGTCAATAACAAAATGCCAATTTATTTTTCTTTGAAAAGAGCTTCCGGTTGCCAGTAAACAGTATTGGGGAATCTTGTCAATACTTTGCAACAATTTTTTCATTGTGTATTTTCTATGTTTCATTTTTATTTAGACAATTTTATTTAGACTGTTATGCATTGAATCCCTGAGACTACTTTGCAGATAATAATAATAATTAATAATTTTTCGATTTATATAGCGCATAGTAATTAACACTTAATTCTCAATGCGCTTTACATTAGTGCCCTGGTCATTGGGCCAATAACATTCCTTTAATCTTTCTCAGCTCCCTGGGGAGTATACAGCTCCCGAGCTGCCGTGGCGCTCAGAAGGCTTTTTCAAACACAATATCAACCTCTACCCTTGCAGGTACCCATTTATACCCCTGGGTGAAGAGAAGCAATTATAGCAAAGTGTCTTGCTCAAGGACACAAGCGTCATGACCGGGACTCGAACCCACACCCCGATGACTAAACCACCAGAACTTGAATCCGATGCTCTTACCACTCGGCCATGACACCCATATTTGCTGTGTAATGCTGTTGGGGCAAACATAGCAACTTGCAGTGGTCAATTGTCATGTCTCTGCTTAATGGAAGTGAAAAAAAAAAAAATCACAGTAGCAGCAAAAACAAAATGCTTAAAAGTATATTTCACAGGTTAACAACAAATTTATGCTTGTGGCCTAAGCATTTCTCGCTCACACAGTTAGAGTTGAAATTTGATGCTAACCAGCTAAGGAGAGTGTTTTCCGTTCAAGCAAAGCCATGAAATTGTGCCAAACACTTTAAAACTTTTTACTCTTACTTTTGTAGCATTATTGAAAATTTCCAAGAGTGTTTTCCGTTTCAATTCAACTCAATTCATGTTGATTTATTAAATTTTGATGTAACAGGAGCCTGCCCCAAACTTCTCGACACAACACAACTGTTTGTAGTTTGAGTGAATCAAAAGTCGTTATGAAAGACAAAGTTAGGAAGCTTAATGTTCAATCGTGGTTCAATGGTGATTGGGGTTTTTTTCTGGTTTAAATGCAAATTATATTCTCTTTTAAGTAACATACTTACATGTACATATCCTTATGTTGCTGTAGTTAGAACTGACTAAACTGATAAAGACATTATTTTCACTTTTTGTATATTTTGTAACCCTTCCTGATTGAATTTAACACATTTCTTAACTTGCCAACAATGGTGTGCTTGGTTTTTGCTCATATTTTTCTTGAAATTTCAATAAAATTTCACATATTTTTCTGTATTGCTTTTGATGTTTCAATAAATTGCATTTTTGTTAGAATAAGTTAACATTCCAGATAAATTAATCAACATTAATTAATGTGCAGCCAACAAGTGCCATTAGTAACTATATGTGTACAAATCTTAATCACTCAGCAGCCATATTTGTAATGTTCCATATATTCATTGCCATTATTATATACTTACCTTGAGTTGTCAAAAAGCTGTCCGACTAAGTTCCCTGCAAGCACGATTAGTCTAAATGGAACACAGAGTGGCTGCAATGTGATCATTGTCTATAAGCATTGTTACCTACTGTACCCAAAGCATTTTTTTTTTTCAATACACTTTGGAGTACCTTTTAATAATGTTTCACTGATGTTTGATGTTTGTACATTTAACTTGATTCTTATAATGTGTAAATACATTTACAGTCATTTGTTAACCCAGAGTAAACATGCTTTCTGACCACATGATAAATGCATCATTTTGAGATACTGAAATAAATAGTATCCTCTATTCTTGATAATGCATTGGTGTTTAAAACACAGCTTTAAAACACAGATTGTTATCGTTTCTTTCTTTAAGTATAGACCTTATGCATTGACGTCACCAAGCCGCCATCTTAGAGGTAAACTGATGATGAAACAATGGAAACGCGCTGATTTGTACGCGCGGCGCACAGGACTGGCCAATGAACATCTTCCTTTTGACCTCTAGGTGAGGGCGCCCTACTCAAATGACGTCATATGCATAAGGTCTAAATTATTAGTTTAGTTTACCAAGCCCTTGACATGGTCGTGGGTGATGTGGTATCACACAGCAATGAGTTTTACTGGGTTGAAATGTCCACTTTATTACTTTGAAAATATTTAACAAAATACAGGATCTTTGCTGATTTCAGTAAATTGTAGAAGGTTAGTTATGTTATTGTCAAATTCATATCCCTCATTCAAATAACAAAACAAAGTAAGAAGTAATGTTGAGTATGCTGTAGAGTCTAAGGGGAATATTGAAGTCCTAAACTCTCGCTGTCTTCACACAGCAAGTTGTGCTTTGGCTCTAGATGCAGGGAAAAAAGGTTTGACTGTGTGTCAAAACAGATGGCTAGGCATGGCCTAGGTTAGTTGACCAAATCATAATGGTATTGTTTGTGCAACTTGTTCAACAAAACAGAAATGAATTATGAACCTGTTAGCATGTAGAATTGTTTTGTTTTTTTAAGTCATTTGACTTCAGCCAATCACAGGACAACCCTGTGTACAAAGTGCTGCTGATTGGTCAGAGTCATTTGCAGGCCCTGTTAAACTGTTCTTCAATTGTTTGCTGGTGCTTGGGATACTTAAACTTGAAATATTTAAACAGAAACGTTGAATATTAAAGACAATTTATTTGTAAACAACTTGCCTGAAAAATATTGATTTCTATTATGTTTTTATTTTCCTAACCAAACTTTAGCTTTAGAATGAGTGTCAAGAATACAAAAAATTGAGTTCACGAAATTAGTCAAAATTGAATAAACCCACATCCTCCTAAATCCAGGCGCGGATGGGGGGGGGGGGGGGGGGGGGGGCAGGGGCACCTGCCCCCCCGTGTAAAATTTGAAGGATAAAAGCTATATGTATTTTTGGAAATTAGTGACAAATAGGGCAAAAAATAATAATAAATTAAGGGGTAAGTCCGGCATTGTTTATTAAATTTGGGCCATTTTTAAGTTGCGACTGTAGGCATTAAATTGATACAGTAAGCTCTACCGATGCATTTGTTTTTACTTAACTTGACCTAGGAAATAAGCTATAACAAATTATTTGAAATTTTGACAATTGAAAAATAGGCAACAAATTAAAAGAAATCGTAAGGGGTAAGTGCGGCATCGTTTATCAAATTTGGACCATGTTTCTATGTTTCGAGTCTAGACTCTAGCATTATGCGTATAGGTGCTAATGATGCCTTTTTATGAAGCTTGACCCTTGATAATTTTATGTGAAATATTGATACTGATTTAAAGTCCGTCTTTATTCTGACGGATAATGACATGACCAAACCGTTACTTCACGTTGCAGAATTGTGCAGTAAAACAGTAGCCTGTGTGGTTAGGGCAGGTTTTCGGTCGTACTAACCCTGGTTCGAATCCCACTACTACCTATTATTTTCTTTTATTAAGTCATCGTTTTCACATTGTATTATTTAAGTAGTGTTTAAAATCACCTTCAAACACCAACGGGCACCGCGGTGCACTGGATTGTTCGCATGCGTGCGGTCCAGAGCTGGTACACCCGGTTCGAGCCCTACTCCTATCAATGTAAGGGACATGACTTTTACTGCTGGCCGCTGTAATGGATTGGGGTTCCGTCATGTCTCTCCCCAAAGTGGGTAGGGTGATTATTCCGGGTGGGAAAGGACAAGGAGGGACCGGGAACTAGCCAATCCCTGAAGGGAACTACATGGGTGATCACCCTGCTGGTTCGACCAGACTTTGAGTCCCCTGAACGCTTGGTCGTCACTCTGACTAACTTTCTGCACAAATTTGTTTTAACTTCAATTTCTTTTTAAGGTATAGACTGTTTCCTCATTCCTTTTGACGTTTTATGTAAAATGAGCCAAAATCGCAAGGGGGTATAAGCCTTGCTGTCCATTCCTACGTTTCAATTAATTTCAGCTAAAATTACAAGGGGTAGGCCTAATTCTTGCTGTTCATTCCTTTTGACGTTTCCAGTAATTTCAGCCAAAATTACAAGGGGTAAGCCTTATACTGTTCATTCCTTTTGACGTTTCATGTAACTTAAGCTAAAATTACAAGGGGTAAGCTTTGCTGTCCATTATTCTTTTGACGTTTCAAAAAAATTCAGCTAAAAACACAAGGGGTAAGCCTTGCTGTCTATTCCTTTTGACGTTTCATGTTATATGAGCCAAAATAGCAAGGTGTAGGCCTTGCCGTTCTTTCCTTTTGACGTTTCAAGTAATTTCAGCTAACATTACAAGGGGTAGGCCTAAGCCTTGCTGTCCATTCCTTTTGACGTTTTTATGTTAAATGAGCCAATGTTTGAGGCTAGTAATGAGTACACGTTCAGTTTAATTGAACATGAGCAGTATTTCCATTTTTATGGACAATAATTACAGCATTGCTGTCGTGGTTTTAAACTTCAGAGAACTGCTCGGGCAAGACTAATTATGTATACTCGTCTATTTTGGTTTTATAGTAAGTCTCTATAAAACCCTTTAGGGCACTGAAATTATCAATTTTTGCGCCTCAATGGCGTTTTTAGAAGTAGCCGATTTACGTTTATACACATTAAGAATTAGACAGTCGCGAAGTTACAGGTGCTTGGGATAAGGGGTTGGGACCACAGATGCATTTTAATCTTGATTTTGAGGCATCGTTATATCGAAAATCAGGCAATATCTTAAAAAGTTGCCAACGTAGACGACTCAAACCAAGAATGTTCTGCTCCTCGAACTCCGTTTTACCTCTATACCAAATATCAGGCGATTTGGAAACAACATTTTTTCGGCCGATTTTGGCAAAAACGGCAAGGGGTAGTCCAGTCATTTTTTCAGTCTCAAAAACTTTTTCTCTCCGATTTGCCTCAAAATTAAACCAAAGAGACTCCGTTGTATGTAGAAGACGGTCGCCAAGTTACAGGTGCTTGGGATAAGGGGTTGGGACCACAGATGCATTTTAATCTTGATTTTCAGGCATCGTTATATCGAAAATCAGGCAATATCTTAAAAAGTTGCCAACGTAGACGACTCAAACCAAGAATTGTCTGCTCCTCGCACTCCGTTTTACCTCTATACCAAATTTCAGGCGATTTGGAAACAACATTTTTTCGGCCGATTTTGGCAAAAACGGCAAGGGTACCTGGTAGTCCAGTCATTTTTTCAGTCTCGAAAACTTTTTCTCTCCGATTTGCCTCAAAATTAAACCAAAGAGACTCCGTTGTATGTAGAAGACGGTCGCCAAGTTACAGGTGCTTGGGATAAGGGGTTGGGACCACAGATGCATTTTAATCTTGATTTTCAGACATCGTTATATCGAAAATCAGGCAATATCTTAAAAAGTTGCCAACGTAGACGACTCAAACCAAGAATTGTCTGCTCCTCGCACTCCGTTTTACCTCTATACCAAATATCAGGCGATTTGGAAACAACATATTTTTCGGCCGATTTTGGCAAAAACGGCAAGGGGGTAGGTAGTCCAGTCATTTTTTCAGTCTCGAAAACTTTTTCTCTCCGATTTGCCTCAAAATTAAACCAAAGAGACTCCGTTGTATGTAGAAGACGGTCGCCAAGTTATAGGTGCTTGGGATAAGGGGTTGGGACCACAGATGCATTTTAATCTTGATGTTGAGGCATCGTTATATCGAAAATCAGGCAATGTCTTAAAAAGTTGCCAACGTAGACGACTCAAACCAAGAATGTTCTGCTCCTCGCACTCCGTTTTACCTCTATACCAAATATCAGGCGATTTGGAAACAACATATTTTTCGGCCGATTTTGGCAAAAACGGCAAGGGGGTAGTCCAGTCATTTTTTCAGTCTCGAAAACTTTTTCTCTCCGATTTGCCTCAAAATTAAACCAAAGAGACTCCGTTGTATGTAGAAGACGGTCGCCAAGTTATAGGTGCTTGGGATAAGGGGTTGGGACCACAGATGCATTTTAATCTTGATGTTGAGGCATCGTTATATCGAAAATCAGGCAATGTCTTAAAAAGTTGCCAACGTAGACGACTCAAACCAAGAATGTTCTGCTCCTCGCACTCCGTTTTACCTCTATACCAAATATCAGGCGATTTGGAAACAACATATTTTTCGGCCGATTTTGGCAAAAACGGCAAGGGGGTAGTCCAGTCATTTTTTCAGTCTCGAAAACTTTTTCTCTCCGATTTGCCTCAAAATTAAACCAAAGAGACTCCGTTGTATGTAGAAGACGGTCGCCAAGTTACAGGTGCTTGGGATAAGGGGTTGGGACCACAGATGCATTTTAATCTTGATTTTGAGGCATCGTTATATCGAAAATCAGGCAATGTCTTAAAAAGTTGCCAACGTAGACGACTCAAACCAAGAATGTTCTGCTCCTCGCACTCCGTTTTACCTCTATACCAAATATCAGGCGATTTGGAAACAACATTTTTTCGGCCGATTTTGGCAAAAACGGCAAGGGGGTAGTCCAGTCATTTTTTCAGTCTCGAAAACTTTTTCTCTCCGATTTGCCTCAAAATTAAACCAAAGAGACTCCGTTGTATGTAGAAGACGGTCGCCAAGTTACAGGTGCTTGGGATAAGGGGTTGGGACCACAGATGCATTTTAATCTTGATTTTGAGGCATCGTTATATCGAAAATCAGGCAATAACTTAAAAAGTTGCCAACGTAGACGACTCAAACCAAGAATTGTCTGCTCCTCGCACTCCGTTTTACCTCTATACCAAATTTCAGGCGATTTGGAAACAAAATTTTTTCGGCCGATTTTGGCAAAAACGGCGGTAGTCCAGTCATTTTTTCAGTCTCGAAAACTTTTTCTCTCCGATTTGCCTCAAAATTAAACCAAAGAGACTCCGTTGTATGTAGAAGACGGTCGCCAAGTTATAGGTGCTTGGGATAAGGGGTTGGGACCACAGATGCATTTTAATCTTGATGTTGAGGCATCGTTATATCGAAAATCAGGCAATAACTTAAAAAGTTGCCAACGTAGACGACTCAAACCAAGAATTGTCTGCTCCTCGCACTCCGTTTTACCTCTATACCAAATTTCAGGCGATTTGGAAACAAAATTTTTTCGGCCGATTTTGGCAAAAACGGCGGTAGTCCAGTAATTTTTTCAGTCTCGAAAACTTTTTCTCTCCGATTTGCCTCAAAATTAAACCAAAGAGACTCCGTTGTATGTAGAAGACGGTCGCCAAGTTACAGGTGCTTGGGATAAGGGGTTGGGACCACAGATGCATTTTAATCTTGATTTTGAGGCATCGTTATATCGAAAATCAGGCAATGTCTTAAAAAGTTGCCAACGTAGACGACTCAAACCAAGAATTGTCTGCTCCTCGCACTCCGTTTTACCTCTATACCAAATTTCAGGCGATTTGGAAACAAAATTTTTTCGGCCGATTTTGGCAAAAACGGCGGTAGTCCAGTCATTTTTTCAGTCTCGAAAACTTTTTCTCTCCGATTTGCCTCAAAATTAAACCAAAGAGACTCCGTTGTATGTAGAAGACGGTCGCCAAGTTATAGGTGCTTGGGATAAGGGGTTGGGACCACAGATGCATTTTAATCTTGATGTTGAGGCATCGTTATATCGAAAATCAGGCAATGTCTTAAAAAGTTGCCAACGTAGACGACTCAAACCAAGAATGTTCTGCTCCTCGCACTCCGTTTTACCTCTATACCAAATATCAGGCGATTTGGAAACAACATATTTTTCGGCCGATTTTGGCAAAAACGGCAAGGGGGTAGTCCAGTCATTTTTTCAGTCTCGAAAACTTTTTCTCTCCGATTTGCCTCAAAATTAAACCAAAGAGACTCCGTTGTATGTAGAAGACGGTCGCCAAGTTATAGGTGCTTGGGATAAGGGGTTGGGACCACAGATGCATTTTAATCTTGATGTTGAGGCATCGTTATATCGAAAATCAGGCAATATCTTAAAAAGTTGCCAACGTAGACGACTCAAACCAAGAATTGTCTGCTCCTCGCACTCCGTTTTACCTCTATACCAAATTTCAGGCGATTTGGAAACAACATTTTTTCGGCCGATTTTGGCAAAAACGGCGGTAGTCCAGTCATTTTTTCAGTCTCGAAAACTTTTTCTCTCCGATTTGCCTCAAAATTAAACCAAAGAGACTCCGTTGTATGTAGAAGACGGTCGCCAAGTTATAGGTGCTTGGGATAAGGGGTTGGGACCACAGATGCATTTTAATCTTGATGTTGAGGCATCGTTATATCGAAAATCAGGCAATGTCTTAAAAAGTTGCCAACGTAGACGACTCAAACCAAGAATGTTCTGCTCCTCGCACTCCGTTTTACCTCTATACCAAATATCAGGCGATTTGGAAACAACATATTTTTCGGCCGATTTTGGCAAAAACGGCAAGGGGGTAGTCCAGTCATTTTTTCAGTCTCGAAAACTTTTTCTCTCCGATTTGCCTCAAAATTAAACCAAAGAGACTCCGTTGTATGTAGAAGACGGTCGCCAAGTTATAGGTGCTTGGGATAAGGGGTTGGGACCACAGATGCATTTTAATCTTGATGTTGAGGCATCGTTATATCGAAAATCAGGCAATAACTTAAAAAGTTGCCAACGTAGACGACTCAAACCAAGAATTGTCTGCTCCTCGCACTCCGTTTTACCTCTATACCAAATTTCAGGCGATTTGGAAACAAAATTTTTTCGGCCGATTTTGGCAAAAACGGCGGTAGTCCAGTCATTTTTTCAGTCTCGAAAACTTTTTCTCTCCGATTTGCCTCAAAATTAAACCAAAGAGACTCCGTTGTATGTAGAAGACGGTCGCCAAGTTATAGGTGCTTGGGATAAGGGGTTGGGACCACAGATGCATTTTAATCTTGATGTTGAGGCATCGTTATATCGAAAATCAGGCAATGTCTTAAAAAGTTGCCAACGTAGACGACTCAAACCAAGAATGTTCTGCTCCTCGCACTCCGTTTTACCTCTATACCAAATATCAGGCGATTTGGAAACAACATATTTTTCGGCCGATTTTGGCAAAAACGGCAAGGGGGTAGTCCAGTCATTTTTTCAGTCTCGAAAACTTTTTCTCTCCGATTTGCCTCAAAATTAAACCAAAGAGACTCCGTTGTATGTAGAAGACGGTCGCCAAGTTATAGGTGCTTGGGATAAGGGGTTGGGACCACAGATGCATTTTAATCTTGATGTTGAGGCATCGTTATATCGAAAATCAGGCAATATCTTAAAAAGTTGCCAACGTAGACGACTCAAACCAAGAATTGTCTGCTCCTCGCACTCCGTTTTACCTCTATACCAAATTTCAGGCGATTTGGAAACAACATTTTTTCGGCCGATTTTGGCAAAAACGGCGGTAGTCCAGTCATTTTTTCAGTCTCGAAAACTTTTTCTCTCCGATTTGCCTCAAAATTAAACCAAAGAGACTCCGTTGTATGTAGAAGACGGTCGCCAAGTTATAGGTGCTTGGGATAAGGGGTTGGGACCACAGATGCATTTTAATCTTGATGTTGAGGCATCGTTATATCGAAAATCAGGCAATGTCTTAAAAAGTTGCCAACGTAGACGACTCAAACCAAGAATGTTCTGCTCCTCGCACTCCGTTTTACCTCTATACCAAATATCAGGCGATTTGGAAACAACATATTTTTCGGCCGATTTTGGCAAAAACGGCAAGGGGGTAGTCCAGTCATTTTTTCAGTCTCGAAAACTTTTTCTCTCCGATTTGCCTAAAAATTAAACCAAAGAGACTCCGTTGTATGTAGAAGACGGTCGCCAAGTTATAGGTGCTTGGGATAAGGGGTTGGGACCACAGATGCATTTTAATCTTGATTTTGAGGCATCGTTATATCGAAAATCAGGCAATATCTTCAAAAGTTGCCAACGTAGACGACTCAAACCAAGAATTGTCTGCTCCTCGCACTCCGTTTTACCTCTATACCAAATTTCAGGCGATTTGGAAACAACATATTTTTCGGCCGATTTTGGCAAAAACGGCAAGGGGGTAGTCCAGTCATTTTTTCAGTCTCGAAAACTTTTTCTCTCCGATTTGCCTCAAAATTAAACCAAAGAGACTCCGTTGTATGTAGAAGACGGTCGCCAAGTTACAGGTGCTTGGGATAAGGGGTTGGGACCACAGATGCATTTTAATCTTGATTTTGAGGCATCGTTATATCGAAAATCAGGCAATGTCTTAAAAAGTTGCCAACGTAGACGACTCAAACCAAGAATGTTCTGCTCCTCGCACTCCGTTTTACCTCTATACCAAATATCAGGCGATTTGGAAACAACATATTTTTCGGCCGATTTTGGCAAAAACGGCAAGGGGGTAGTCCAGTCATTTTTTCAGTCTCGAAAACTTTTTCTCTCCGATTTGCCTCAAAATTAAACCAAAGAGACTCCGTTGTATGTAGAAGACGGTCGCCAAGTTATAGGTGCTTGGGATAAGGGGTTGGGACCACAGATGCATTTTAATCTTGATGTTGAGGCATCGTTATATCGAAAATCAGGCAATGTCTTAAAAAGTTGCCAACGTAGACGACTCAAACCAAGAATGTTCTGCTCCTCGCACTCCGTTTTACCTCTATACCAAATATCAGGCGATTTGGAAACAACATATTTTTCGGCCGATTTTGGCAAAAACGGCAAGGGGGTAGTCCAGTCATTTTTTCAGTCTCGAAAACTTTTTCTCTCCGATTTGCCTCAAAATTAAACCAAAGAGACTCCGTTGTATGTAGAAGACGGTCGCCAAGTTATAGGTGCTTGGGATAAGGGGTTGGGACCACAGATGCATTTTAATCTTGATGTTGAGGCATCGTTATATCGAAAATCAGGCAATGTCTTAAAAAGTTGCCAACGTAGACGACTCAAACCAAGAATGTTCTGCTCCTCGCACTCCGTTTTACCTCTATACCAAATATCAGGCGATTTGGAAACAACATTTTTTCGGCCGATTTTGGCAAAAACGGCAAGGGTAGTCCAGTCATTTTTTCAGTCTCGAAAACTTTTTCTCTCCGATTTGCCTCAAAATTAAACCAAAGAGACTCCGTTGTATGTAGAAGACGGTCGCCAAGTTATAGGTGCTTGGGATAAGGGGTTGGGACCACAGATGCATTTTAATCTTGATTTTGAGGCATCGTTATATCGAAAATCAGGCAATATCTTAAAAAGTTGCCAACGTAGACGACTCAAACCAAGAATTGTCTGCTCCTCGCCTTCCGTTTTACCTCTATACCAAATTTCAGGCGATTTGGAAACAACATTTTTTCGGCCGATTTTGGCAAAAACGGCAAGGGGGTAGTCCAGTCATTTTTTCAGTCTCGAAAACTTTTTCTCTCCGATTTGCCTCAAAATTAAACCAAAGAGACTCCGTTGTATGTAGAAGACGGTCGCCAAGTTACAGGTGCTTGGGATAAGGGGTTGGGACCACAGATGCATTTTAATCTTGATTTTGAGGCATCGTTATATCGAAAATCAGGCAATGTCTTAAAAAGTTGCCAACGTAGACGACTCAAACCAAGAATGTTCTGCTCCTCGCACTCCGTTTTACCTCTATACCAAATATCAGGCGATTTGGAAACAACATATTTTTCGGCCGATTTTGGCAAAAACGGCAAGGGGGTAGTCCAGTCATTTTTTCAGTCTCGAAAACTTTTTCTCTCCGATTTGCCTCAAAATTAAACCAAAGAGACTCCGTTGTATGTAGAAGACGGTCGCCAAGTTACAGGTGCTTGGGATAAGGGGTTGGGACCACAGATGCATTTTAATCTTGATTTTGAGGCATCGTTATATCGAAAATCAGGCAATGTCTTAAAAAGTTGCCAACGTAGACGACTCAAACCAAGAATTGTCTGCTCCTCGCACTCCGTTTTACCTCTATACCAAATTTCAGGCGATTTGGAAACAAAATTTTTTCGGCCGATTTTGGCAAAAACGGCAAGGGGGTAGTCCAGTCATTTTTTCAGTCTCGAAAACTTTTTCTCTCCGATTTGCCTCAAAATTAAACCAAAGAGACTCCGTTGTATGTAGAAGACGGTCGCCAAGTTATAGGTGCTTGGGATAAGGGGTTGGGACCACAGATGCATTTTAATCTTGATGTTGAGGCATCGTTATATCGAAAATCAGGCAATGTCTTAAAAAGTTGCCAACGTAGACGACTCAAACCAAGAATGTTCTGCTCCTCGCACTCCGTTTTACCTCTATACCAAATATCAGGCGATTTGGAAACAACATATTTTTCGGCCGATTTTGGCAAAAACGGCAAGGGGGTAGTCCAGTCATTTTTTCAGTCTCGAAAACTTTTTCTCTCCGATTTGCCTCAAAATTAAACCAAAGAGACTCCGTTGTATGTAGAAGACGGTCGCCAAGTTATAGGTGCTTGGGATAAGGGGTTGGGACCACAGATGCATTTTAATCTTGATGTTGAGGCATCGTTATATCGAAAATCAGGCAATATCTTAAAAAGTTGCCAACGTAGACGACTCAAACCAAGAATTGTCTGCTCCTCGCACTCCGTTTTACCTCTATACCAAATTTCAGGCGATTTGGAAACAACATTTTTTCGGCCGATTTTGGCAAAAACGGCGGTAGTCCAGTCATTTTTTCAGTCTCGAAAACTTTTTCTCTCCGATTTGCCTCAAAATTAAACCAAAGAGACTCCGTTGTATGTAGAAGACGGTCGCCAAGTTATAGGTGCTTGGGATAAGGGGTTGGGACCACAGATGCATTTTAATCTTGATGTTGAGGCATCGTTATATCGAAAATCAGGCAATGTCTTAAAAAGTTGCCAACGTAGACGACTCAAACCAAGAATGTTCTGCTCCTCGCACTCCGTTTTACCTCTATACCAAATATCAGGCGATTTGGAAACAACATATTTTTCGGCCGATTTTGGCAAAAACGGCAAGGGGGTAGTCCAGTCATTTTTTCAGTCTCGAAAACTTTTTCTCTCCGATTTGCCTCAAAATTAAACCAAAGAGACTCCGTTGTATGTAGAAGACGGTCGCCAAGTTACAGGTGCTTGGGATAAGGGGTTGGGACCACAGATGCATTTTAATCTTGATTTTGAGGCATCGTTATATCGAAAATCAGGCAATGTCTTAAAAAGTTGCCAACGTAGACGACTCAAACCAAGAATGTTCTGCTCCTCGCACTCCGTTTTACCTCTATACCAAATATCAGGCGATTTGGAAACAACATATTTTTCGGCCGATTTTGGCAAAAACGGCAAGGGGGTAGTCCAGTCATTTTTTCAGTCTCGAAAACTTTTTCTCTCCGATTTGCCTCAAAATTAAACCAAAGAGACTCCGTTGTATGTAGAAGACGGTCGCCAAGTTATAGGTGCTTGGGATAAGGGGTTGGGACCACAGATGCATTTTAATCTTGATGTTGAGGCATCGTTATATCGAAAATCAGGCAATGTCTTAAAAAGTTGCCAACGTAGACGACTCAAACCAAGAATGTTCTGCTCCTCGCACTCCGTTTTACCTCTATACCAAATATCAGGCGATTTGGAAACAACATATTTTTCGGCCGATTTTGGCAAAAACGGCAAGGGGGTAGTCCAGTCATTTTTTCAGTCTCGAAAACTTTTTCTCTCCGATTTGCCTCAAAATTAAACCAAAGAGACTCCGTTGTATGTAGAAGACGGTCGCCAAGTTATAGGTGCTTGGGATAAGGGGTTGGGACCACAGATGCATTTTAATCTTGATGTTGAGGCATCGTTATATCGAAAATCAGGCAATGTCTTAAAAAGTTGCCAACGTAGACGACTCAAACCAAGAATGTTCTGCTCCTCGCACTCCGTTTTACCTCTATACCAAATATCAGGCGATTTGGAAACAACATTTTTTCGGCCGATTTTGGCAAAAACGGCAAGGGTAGTCCAGTCATTTTTTCAGTCTCGAAAACTTTTTCTCTCCGATTTGCCTCAAAATTAAACCAAAGAGACTCCGTTGTATGTAGAAGACGGTCGCCAAGTTATAGGTGCTTGGGATAAGGGGTTGGGACCACAGATGCATTTTAATCTTGATTTTGAGGCATCGTTATATCGAAAATCAGGCAATATCTTAAAAAGTTGCCAACGTAGACGACTCAAACCAAGAATTGTCTGCTCCTCGCCTTCCGTTTTACCTCTATACCAAATTTCAGGCGATTTGGAAACAACATTTTTTCGGCCGATTTTGGCAAAAACGGCAAGGGGGTAGTCCAGTCATTTTTTCAGTCTCGAAAACTTTTTCTCTCCGATTTGCCTCAAAATTAAACCAAAGAGACTCCGTTGTATGTAGAAGACGGTCGCCAAGTTACAGGTGCTTGGGATAAGGGGTTGGGACCACAGATGCATTTTAATCTTGATTTTGAGGCATCGTTATATCGAAAATCAGGCAATGTCTTAAAAAGTTGCCAACGTAGACGACTCAAACCAAGAATGTTCTGCTCCTCGCACTCCGTTTTACCTCTATACCAAATATCAGGCGATTTGGAAACAACATATTTTTCGGCCGATTTTGGCAAAAACGGCAAGGGGGTAGTCCAGTCATTTTTTCAGTCTCGAAAACTTTTTCTCTCCGATTTGCCTCAAAATTAAACCAAAGAGACTCCGTTGTATGTAGAAGACGGTCGCCAAGTTACAGGTGCTTGGGATAAGGGGTTGGGACCACAGATGCATTTTAATCTTGATTTTGAGGCATCGTTATATCGAAAATCAGGCAATGTCTTAAAAAGTTGCCAACGTAGACGACTCAAACCAAGAATTGTCTGCTCCTCGCACTCCGTTTTACCTCTATACCAAATTTCAGGCGATTTGGAAACAAAATTTTTTCGGCCGATTTTGGCAAAAACGGCAAGGGGGTAGTCCAGTCATTTTTTCAGTCTCGAAAACTTTTTCTCTCCGATTTGCCTCAAAATTAAACCAAAGAGACTCCGATGTATGTAGAAGACGGTCGCCAAGTTACAGGTGCTTGGGATAAGGGGTTGGGACCACAGATGCATTTTAATCTTGATGTTGAGGCATCGTTATATCGAAAATCAGGCAATGTCTTAAAAAGTTGCCAACGTAGACGACTCAAACCAAGAATGTTCTGCTCCTCGCACTCCGTTTTACCTCTATACCAAATATCAGGCGATTTGGAAACAACATATTTTTCGGCCGATTTTGGCAAAAACGGCAAGGGGGTAGTCCAGTCATTTTTTCAGTCTCGAAAACTTTTTCTCTCCGATTTGCCTCAAAATTAAACCAAAGAGACTCCGTTGTATGTAGAAGACGGTCGCCAAGTTACAGGTGCTTGGGATAAGGGGTTGGGACCACAGATGCATTTTAATCTTGATTTTGAGGCATCGTTATATCGAAAATCAGGCAATGTCTTAAAAAGTTGCCAACGTAGACGACTCAAACCAAGAATGTTCTGCTCCTCGCACTCCGTTTTACCTCTATACCAAATATCAGGCGATTTGGAAACAACATATTTTTCGGCCGATTTTGGCAAAAACGGCAAGGGGGTAGTCCAGTCATTTTTTCAGTCTCGAAAACTTTTTCTCTCCGATTTGCCTCAAAATTAAACCAAAGAGACTCCGTTGTATGTAGAAGACGGTCGCCAAGTTATAGGTGCTTGGGATAAGGGGTTGGGACCACAGATGCATTTTAATCTTGATGTTGAGGCATCGTTATATCGAAAATCAGGCAATGTCTTAAAAAGTTGCCAACGTAGACGACTCAAACCAAGAATGTTCTGCTCCTCGCACTCCGTTTTACCTCTATACCAAATATCAGGCGATTTGGAAACAACATATTTTTCGGCCGATTTTGGCAAAAACGGCAAGGGGGTAGTCCAGTCATTTTTTCAGTCTCGAAAACTTTTTCTCTCCGATTTGCCTCAAAATTAAACCAAAGAGACTCCGTTGTATGTAGAAGACGGTCGCCAAGTTATAGGTGCTTGGGATAAGGGGTTGGGACCACAGATGCATTTTAATCTTGATGTTGAGGCATCGTTATATCGAAAATCAGGCAATGTCTTAAAAAGTTGCCAACGTAGACGACTCAAACCAAGAATGTTCTGCTCCTCGCACTCCGTTTTACCTCTATACCAAATATCAGGCGATTTGGAAACAACATTTTTTCGGCCGATTTTGGCAAAAACGGCAAGGGTAGTCCAGTCATTTTTTCAGTCTCGAAAACTTTTTCTCTCCGATTTGCCTCAAAATTAAACCAAAGAGACTCCGTTGTATGTAGAAGACGGTCGCCAAGTTATAGGTGCTTGGGATAAGGGGTTGGGACCACAGATGCATTTTAATCTTGATTTTGAGGCATCGTTATATCGAAAATCAGGCAATATCTTAAAAAGTTGCCAACGTAGACGACTCAAACCAAGAATTGTCTGCTCCTCGCCTTCCGTTTTACCTCTATACCAAATTTCAGGCGATTTGGAAACAACATTTTTTCGGCCGATTTTGGCAAAAACGGCAAGGGGGTAGTCCAGTCATTTTTTCAGTCTCGAAAACTTTTTCTCTCCGATTTGCCTCAAAATTAAACCAAAGAGACTCCGTTGTATGTAGAAGACGGTCGCCAAGTTACAGGTGCTTGGGATAAGGGGTTGGGACCACAGATGCATTTTAATCTTGATTTTGAGGCATCGTTATATCGAAAATCAGGCAATGTCTTAAAAAGTTGCCAACGTAGACGACTCAAACCAAGAATGTTCTGCTCCTCGCACTCCGTTTTACCTCTATACCAAATATCAGGCGATTTGGAAACAACATATTTTTCGGCCGATTTTGGCAAAAACGGCAAGGGGGTAGTCCAGTCATTTTTTCAGTCTCGAAAACTTTTTCTCTCCGATTTGCCTCAAAATTAAACCAAAGAGACTCCGTTGTATGTAGAAGACGGTCGCCAAGTTACAGGTGCTTGGGATAAGGGGTTGGGACCACAGATGCATTTTAATCTTGATTTTGAGGCATCGTTATATCGAAAATCAGGCAATGTCTTAAAAAGTTGCCAACGTAGACGACTCAAACCAAGAATTGTCTGCTCCTCGCACTCCGTTTTACCTCTATACCAAATTTCAGGCGATTTGGAAACAAAATTTTTTCGGCCGATTTTGGCAAAAACGGCAAGGGGGTAGTCCAGTCATTTTTTCAGTCTCGAAAACTTTTTCTCTCCGATTTGCCTCAAAATTAAACCAAAGAGACTCCGTTGTATGTAGAAGACGGTCGCCAAGTTATAGGTGCTTGGGATAAGGGGTTGGGACCACAGATGCATTTTAATCTTGATGTTGAGGCATCGTTATATCGAAAATCAGGCAATGTCTTAAAAAGTTGCCAACGTAGACGACTCAAACCAAGAATGTTCTGCTCCTCGCACTCCGTTTTACCTCTATACCAAATATCAGGCGATTTGGAAACAACATATTTTTCGGCCGATTTTGGCAAAAACGGCAAGGGGGTAGTCCAGTCATTTTTTCAGTCTCGAAAACTTTTTCTCTCCGATTTGCCTCAAAATTAAACCAAAGAGACTCCGTTGTATGTAGAAGACGGTCGCCAAGTTATAGGTGCTTGGGATAAGGGGTTGGGACCACAGATGCATTTTAATCTTGATGTTGAGGCATCGTTATATCGAAAATCAGGCAATATCTTAAAAAGTTGCCAACGTAGACGACTCAAACCAAGAATTGTCTGCTCCTCGCACTCCGTTTTACCTCTATACCAAATTTCAGGCGATTTGGAAACAACATTTTTTCGGCCGATTTTGGCAAAAACGGCGGTAGTCCAGTCATTTTTTCAGTCTCGAAAACTTTTTCTCTCCGATTTGCCTCAAAATTAAACCAAAGAGACTCCGTTGTATGTAGAAGACGGTCGCCAAGTTATAGGTGCTTGGGATAAGGGGTTGGGACCACAGATGCATTTTAATCTTGATGTTGAGGCATCGTTATATCGAAAATCAGGCAATGTCTTAAAAAGTTGCCAACGTAGACGACTCAAACCAAGAATTGTCTGCTCCTCGCACTCCGTTTTACCTCTATACCAAATTTCAGGCGATTTGGAAACAACATATTTTTCGGCCGATTTTGGCAAAAACGGCAAGGGGGTAGTCCAGTCATTTTTTCAGTCTCGAAAACTTTTTCTCTCCGATTTGCCTCAAAATTAAACCAAAGAGACTCCGTTGTATGTAGAAGACGGTCGCCAAGTTACAGGTGCTTGGGATAAGGGGTTGGGACCACAGATGCATTTTAATCTTGATTTTGAGGCATCGTTATATCGAAAATCAGGCAATGTCTTAAAAAGTTGCCAACGTAGACGACTCAAACCAAGAATGTTCTGCTCCTCGCACTCCGTTTTACCTCTATACCAAATATCAGGCGATTTGGAAACAACATATTTTTCGGCCGATTTTGGCAAAAACGGCAAGGGGGTAGTCCAGTCATTTTTTCAGTCTCGAAAACTTTTTCTCTCCGATTTGCCTCAAAATTAAACCAAAGAGACTCCGTTGTATGTAGAAGACGGTCGCCAAGTTATAGGTGCTTGGGATAAGGGGTTGGGACCACAGATGCATTTTAATCTTGATGTTGAGGCATCGTTATATCGAAAATCAGGCAATGTCTTAAAAAGTTGCCAACGTAGACGACTCAAACCAAGAATGTTCTGCTCCTCGCACTCCGTTTTACCTCTATACCAAATATCAGGCGATTTGGAAACAACATATTTTTCGGCCGATTTTGGCAAAAACGGCAAGGGGGTAGTCCAGTCATTTTTTCAGTCTCGAAAACTTTTTCTCTCCGATTTGCCTCAAAATTAAACCAAAGAGACTCCGTTGTATGTAGAAGACGGTCGCCAAGTTATAGGTGCTTGGGATAAGGGGTTGGGACCACAGATGCATTTTAATCTTGATGTTGAGGCATCGTTATATCGAAAATCAGGCAATGTCTTAAAAAGTTGCCAACGTAGACGACTCAAACCAAGAATGTTCTGCTCCTCGCACTCCGTTTTACCTCTATACCAAATATCAGGCGATTTGGAAACAACATTTTTTCGGCCGATTTTGGCAAAAACGGCAAGGGTAGTCCAGTCATTTTTTCAGTCTCGAAAACTTTTTCTCTCCGATTTGCCTCAAAATTAAACCAAAGAGACTCCGTTGTATGTAGAAGACGGTCGCCAAGTTATAGGTGCTTGGGATAAGGGGTTGGGACCACAGATGCATTTTAATCTTGATTTTGAGGCATCGTTATATCGAAAATCAGGCAATATCTTAAAAAGTTGCCAACGTAGACGACTCAAACCAAGAATTGTCTGCTCCTCGCCTTCCGTTTTACCTCTATACCAAATTTCAGGCGATTTGGAAACAACATTTTTTCGGCCGATTTTGGCAAAAACGGCAAGGGGGTAGTCCAGTCATTTTTTCAGTCTCGAAAACTTTTTCTCTCCGATTTGCCTCAAAATTAAACCAAAGAGACTCCGTTGTATGTAGAAGACGGTCGCCAAGTTACAGGTGCTTGGGATAAGGGGTTGGGACCACAGATGCATTTTAATCTTGATTTTGAGGCATCGTTATATCGAAAATCAGGCAATGTCTTAAAAAGTTGCCAACGTAGACGACTCAAACCAAGAATGTTCTGCTCCTCGCACTCCGTTTTACCTCTATACCAAATATCAGGCGATTTGGAAACAACATATTTTTCGGCCGATTTTGGCAAAAACGGCAAGGGGGTAGTCCAGTCATTTTTTCAGTCTCGAAAACTTTTTCTCTCCGATTTGCCTCAAAATTAAACCAAAGAGACTCCGTTGTATGTAGAAGACGGTCGCCAAGTTACAGGTGCTTGGGATAAGGGGTTGGGACCACAGATGCATTTTAATCTTGATTTTGAGGCATCGTTATATCGAAAATCAGGCAATGTCTTAAAAAGTTGCCAACGTAGACGACTCAAACCAAGAATTGTCTGCTCCTCGCACTCCGTTTTACCTCTATACCAAATTTCAGGCGATTTGGAAACAAAATTTTTTCGGCCGATTTTGGCAAAAACGGCAAGGGGGTAGTCCAGTCATTTTTTCAGTCTCGAAAACTTTTTCTCTCCGATTTGCCTCAAAATTAAACCAAAGAGACTCCGATGTATGTAGAAGACGGTCGCCAAGTTACAGGTGCTTGGGATAAGGGGTTGGGACCACAGATGCATTTTAATCTTGATGTTGAGGCATCGTTATATCGAAAATCAGGCAATGTCTTAAAAAGTTGCCAACGTAGACGACTCAAACCAAGAATGTTCTGCTCCTCGCACTCCGTTTTACCTCTATACCAAATATCAGGCGATTTGGAAACAACATATTTTTCGGCCGATTTTGGCAAAAACGGCAAGGGGGTAGTCCAGTCATTTTTTCAGTCTCGAAAACTTTTTCTCTCCGATTTGCCTCAAAATTAAACCAAAGAGACTCCGTTGTATGTAGAAGACGGTCGCCAAGTTACAGGTGCTTGGGATAAGGGGTTGGGACCACAGATGCATTTTAATCTTGATTTTGAGGCATCGTTATATCGAAAATCAGGCAATGTCTTAAAAAGTTGCCAACGTAGACGACTCAAACCAAGAATGTTCTGCTCCTCGCACTCCGTTTTACCTCTATACCAAATATCAGGCGATTTGGAAACAACATATTTTTCGGCCGATTTTGGCAAAAACGGCAAGGGGGTAGTCCAGTCATTTTTTCAGTCTCGAAAACTTTTTCTCTCCGATTTGCCTCAAAATTAAACCAAAGAGACTCCGTTGTATGTAGAAGACGGTCGCCAAGTTATAGGTGCTTGGGATAAGGGGTTGGGACCACAGATGCATTTTAATCTTGATGTTGAGGCATCGTTATATCGAAAATCAGGCAATATCTTAAAAAGTTGCCAACGTAGACGACTCAAACCAAGAATTGTCTGCTCCTCGCACTCCGTTTTACCTCTATACCAAATTTCAGGCGATTTGGAAACAACATTTTTTCGGCCGATTTTGGCAAAAACGGCAAGGGGGTAGTCCAGTCATTTTTTCAGTCTCGAAAACTTTTTCTCTCCGATTTGCCTCAAAATTAAACCAAAGAGACTCCGTTGTATGTAGAAGACGGTCGCCAAGTTACAGGTGCTTGGGATAAGGGGTTGGGACCACAGATGCATTTTAATCTTGATTTTGAGGCATCGTTATATCGAAAATCAGGCAATGTCTTAAAAAGTTGCCAACGTAGACGACTCAAACCAAGAATTGTCTGCTCCTCGCACTCCGTTTTACCTCTATACCAAATTTCAGGCGATTTGGAAACAAAATTTTTTCGGCCGATTTTGGCAAAAACGGCAAGGGGGTAGTCCAGTCATTTTTTCAGTCTCGAAAACTTTTTCTCTCCGATTTGCCTCAAAATTAAACCAAAGAGACTCCGATGTATGTAGAAGACGGTCGCCAAGTTACAGGTGCTTGGGATAAGGGGTTGGGACCACAGATGCATTTTAATCTTGATTTTGAGGCATCGTTATATCGAAAATCAGGCAATGTCTTAAAAAGTTGCCAACGTAGACGACTCAAACCAAGAATGTTCTGCTCCTCGCACTCCGTTTTACCTCTATACCAAATATCAGGCGATTTGGAAACAACATATTTTTCGGCCGATTTTGGCAAAAACGGCAAGGGGGTAGTCCAGTCATTTTTTCAGTCTCGAAAACTTTTTCTCTCCGATTTGCCTCAAAATTAAACCAAAGAGACTCCGTTGTATGTAGAAGACGGTCGCCAAGTTACAGGTGCTTGGGATAAGGGGTTGGGACCACAGATGCATTTTAATCTTGATTTTGAGGCATCGTTATATCGAAAATCAGGCAATGTCTTAAAAAGTTGCCAACGTAGACGACTCAAACCAAGAATGTTCTGCTCCTCGCACTCCGTTTTACCTCTATACCAAATATCAGGCGATTTGGAAACAACATATTTTTCGGCCGATTTTGGCAAAAACGGCAAGGGGGTAGTCCAGTCATTTTTTCAGTCTCGAAAACTTTTTCTCTCCGATTTGCCTCAAAATTAAACCAAAGAGACTCCGTTGTATGTAGAAGACGGTCGCCAAGTTATAGGTGCTTGGGATAAGGGGTTGGGACCACAGATGCATTTTAATCTTGATGTTGAGGCATCGTTATATCGAAAATCAGGCAATATCTTAAAAAGTTGCCAACGTAGACGACTCAAACCAAGAATTGTCTGCTCCTCGCACTCCGTTTTACCTCTATACCAAATTTCAGGCGATTTGGAAACAACATTTTTTCGGCCGATTTTGGCAAAAACGGCAAGGGGGTAGTCCAGTAATTTTTTCAGTCTCGAAAACTTTTTCTCTCCGATTTGCCTCAAAATTAAACCAAAGAGACTCCGTTGTATGTAGAAGACGGTCGCCAAGTTACAGGTGCTTGGGATAAGGGGTTGGGACCACAGATGCATTTTAATCTTGATTTTGAGGCATCGTTATATCGAAAATCAGGCAATGTCTTAAAAAGTTGCCAACGTAGACGACTCAAACCAAGAATGTTCTGCTCCTCGAACTCCGTTTTACCTCTATACCAAATATCAGGCGATTTGGAAACAACATATTTTTCGGCCGATTTTGGCAAAAACGGCAAGGTAGTCCAGTCATTTTTTCAGTCTCGAAAACTTTTTCTCTCCGATTTGCCTCAAAATTAAACCAAAGAGACTCCGTTGTATGTAGAAGACGGTCGCCAAGTTATAGGTGCTTGGGATAAGGGGTTGGGACCACAGATGCATTTTAATCTTGATGTTGAGGCATCGTTATATCGAAAATCAGGCAATGTCTTAAAAAGTTGCCAACGTAGACGACTCAAACCAAGAATGTTCTGCTCCTCGCACTCCGTTTTACCTCTATACCAAATATCAGGCGATTTGGAAACAACATATTTTTCGGCCGATTTTGGCAAAAACGGCAAGGGGGGGTAGTCCAGTCATTTTTTCAGTCTCGAAAACTTTTTCTCTCCGATTTGCCTCAAAATTAAACCAAAGAGACTCCGTTGTATGTAGAAGACGGTCGCCAAGTTACAGGTGCTTGGGATAAGGGGTTGGGACCACAGATGCATTTTAATCTTGATTTTGAGGCATCGTTATATCGAAAATCAGGCAATGTCTTAAAAAGTTGCCAACGTAGACGACTAAAACCAAGAATGTTCTGCTCCTCGAACTCCGTTTTACCTCTATACCAAATATCAGGCGATTTGGAAACAACAAGTGCAGCAATACAGCAGTGTTGGTCAAGTTTGAGGCAAGTAGGCCCTAATGAGTACATGTTCAGTTTACATGAACAAGAGCAGTCATTACCCCTTTCAATTTTGACTAAAATCACATGAAACACCAACAGGAGTGAACAACAAGGCTTCCTCTTGTAGTATTGGCTCAAATCACATGAAACATCAACAAGAATGAAGGGCTTACCCATAGTAACTTTTGCTAAAATTACATAAAACATCAACAGGAATGAACAGAAAGGCTCATATTGTAACTTTGGCTAAACATCAACAGGAATGAACAGCAAGGCTTACTCCTTGTAATTTTGACTAAAATCACATGAAACATCAACATGAATGGACAGCAAGGCTCACCCCTGCAATAATTGGCTAAATTTAAATGAAACGTAAAAAGGAATAAACAGCAAAGCTTACCTCCTTGTAACTTTGGCTATAATTGTATGAACAACCAACAGGATTGAACAATGACGGACCCCCAATCCATTACAGCGGCCAGCAGTAAAAGTCATGTCCCTTACATTGACAGGAGTAGGGCTCGAACCGGGTGTACCAGCTCTGGACTGCACGCATGCGAACAATCCAGTGCCCCGCGGAGCCCGTTGGTGTTTGAAGGTGATTTTAAACACTACTTAAATAATACAATGTGAAAACGGTGACTTAATAAAAGAAAATAATAGGTAGTAGTGGGATTTGAACCAGGGTCAGTACGACTGAAAACCTGCCCTAACCACACAGGCTACTGTTCCCCTTACAAATTAATGCAGAATTCTGCAACGTGAAGTAACGAATTGGTCATGTCATTATCCGTCAGAATAAAGACGGGCTTCAAAGTTTTTGTTTACAGCAGCCTCCTCCCAAAACTGAAGTTCTTAAGACAATAATTTTTTAATCAGTATCAATATTTCACATAGTATAACTGACCAAGGGTCAAGCTTCATAAAAAGGCATCATTAGCACCTACGCATAATGCTAGAGCCTAAACTCGAAACATAGAAATATGGTCCAAATTTGATAAACGATGCCGGACTTACCCCTTACGATTTCTTTTAATTTGTTGCCTATTTTTCAATTGTCAATATTTCCAATAAGATAGCTTATTCCCTAGGTCAAGTTAAGTAAAAACACAGGCATCGGTGGAGCTTACTGTATCATTTTAAGGCCTGCAGTCGCAACTTAAAAATGACCCAAATTTAATAATAAACAATAGATAGGTTGCAGTATGACGTAAATCGGCCATCTTTACGGGCAATTTGGAACACACAGTCATGCGTTACGCGTGAGAACGGCGTGCAGCACGCGCACATTTCACAAAACTCATTGCATGATTGGTTAGTGAACGACGCGGCTGCGTTAATAATTTGAGCGCTTGACGCGCCTGCAAGCCAAAACAAAATGCGATTTGCCCGTAAAGATGGCGTCTACTGGGAACTATCTATGCTGGACTTACCCCTTAATTTATTTGTAATTTTTGAAAGAAAAAGGATAAATCACTGCAAATAATACTTTCGTGGCTACTTTGCTTTATTGATCAACATCTATACATACACATATCATGACAATATGAATATTAAGAAGGCTGGTGAAGACAAACAATGCAAAGAAAAACTATTAGGCATGTTAGGTAAAGTTGATGCCAAGGTGCAGTTAAGAATTGATGCTGAACAATCATTAAAAAAACATCACCTTGCTTAAACAGAAACAAAACTTGTTAAAAACTTTCTCAAGACAAACCCCAAGTAGGTTACTGACGTTGAGTATTGTTAAGTCTTAGTTAAGCTACCACAAATACTGCATTATTATTATTAAATATTTTATCAGCGCACTTTGAAAACCCCCTAAAGGGCTTGGATTTAGGGGCGGAAAAAATACCACAGGGCTTGTAACTCAAAGACTGGACCAGATTTGATTTTACAAGACCAGATCCAATATGAGAAATAAAATATCCACACACCTTAACAGAGTAAACTGTTTTAGTTGAACAAGCACAACGAAAAGACATATCTCATTTGTCTTATGGGTGAGTTGACTTTGATACTCAACAGAATTGACAGATTTTTATCAGACTCAAAATGTCAATGTTTTAAAAAAAATAAAAAATAATATCTTTAATCAACAGTGAGGTATTATTAATCACTGAACAACACAAGACTGACAGACTTGTCCATTCATGACTTTACTGGCCTGAAGCTAAACTCACTAGCCTTGGGCCTGTGGTCAGTGTAAATTTTCAGCCCTGTCCTTATCTGTTAGAGGTATCACTTGTCATTCAAAAGAGTATGTTTTTATTGTTAATCCTACCGTAATGCAACTTCTTTTAAAATACTAAGTTAAAAATCCAAACCAAGGGTAGTACTAACTCCCCAAGTAATACATTTCTTAATTTTACTTTTTGTCCATTACAATATCATTTACAGATAAGTTGATACAGGAGGCTGATGTGGCATAGCCCATTAAGACCTAATTCGGTTATCACAATGGGCTGAGAACAAAAACATTCAAATCTGTGAACATTTATACTTTCAATCTTGCCAATGTTGTACACACCATTTACGGCCCAATTGCATGGCACTCCTTACAAAATTGCTCACTCTGGAGTAATTGTAATTGCGGACACAATTCTGTGCTCATGGCCTGCAACAAAACGCACTTCATGGCAAAGAATTCTCTCTTATTCTATGGTAAGAATTTAATTTGTTCTACGTTTATGATACAGTGTACCGTAGCATTCATCAGTTTCAATTGTCTTTACATGAAACAAACCACATATCCTGTTACAAGAGAAGTTTGCCTAACACTTAGCAATAATATTAATAACAATAACTAGTTCTTATAAAGCGCATTTTACAATAACGTCCCAATGCGCTTTACATTAGTGTCCTGGTCATTGGGCCAATAACATTCCTTAAAGCAACGGGAAAGAGGACCGCTCAACCAAAGAATGGAATACTATATCGCACACTCATTCCCATGCAATATTTACCCATGTAATGCCATACTTCATGGAAAATATTTCACACATTTTCATAGCATTTTTTGTTTTGATCATGAAATATAAAATACGTTAAGGCCAGTGAACTTTTTGCAAAATGACTGCGCTTATTTTGACTACATTGAACACTATACTCATGTTATTTACCGTAAATCGTAGTTAGGCGTATAATACTGAACACGTCCGAGTACAAGACTTTAACTTAAAAAAATTTCAAATTTGGGTTTCCTTCATGAAACTATCAAGCCATGTAATCAAGTTGAAACCCAATTCTCTTTTAATTCTCCTTACAATAACTAATACCTTTTTAAATCTACATATATTGTTGGTGCTAACTTTAGAGAAATCATCATGCTTTGTTATTGAGTATCAGACAAAAAACCCCACCAAAATTCAAACTCAAGGACAGACCGGTATAGCTCAATACCTCTAATTTTGCTTAAATTGTTAAAATTGCTTAAAGCTTGTTGAGTAATACTGCGTCATTCTTACTATGTAAGTTGTCATGTTGGGATCCATTCAAGTTTTGATTCTTTCACACTTAACAGGAACCCAAGGTCTAGTGACTTCTGAAAATGCAGTTTGAATTATATAATCACTTTAAACTAATGCTACAAAAACAATGACAATCAGGTGCTTTATAAGTCTCATTATATAAATGACACTGTTTTAAACTTTTGGCCTTAACAAGTTGATGAGCCTTGTACGACATTAAGAAGTTAAGTTACTAGTCTCTAGAAGCCAAAGCTACGTTATGGAAGAGAGGAGATGACATCTGCCAAGAATTGATCTGGATCCTCAATGTCGCTATGCAATTCTGAAAACACAATGGAATAATGAATATGATCAAACGGTTATGTACATAAACTGTACAGTCATGACAATGGGTGAAAAAGTAAAGTTACTTTGTAAAGTCAACTATCAATATGAGTAAAGAAACAATTCAGTTACAAAAATGATAAATGTGATGACGAAAGAGAGCGTTCACATCAATCAACCAATCATGTCTGCATTTCTGTATTGTTACAAGTGTATGATTAAAATTACTTGGCTGTCGCTTCCCAGGTTGTATCTTAAACTTGGGTGTGATCCCTGGCTACACGGCAGTCAACAGTTGTATGGCTTCTGACTCGCACCCCCGAACAAATCAGGGAGACCACCAATACAGGGCTAGATAGCTCAGTTGGTAGAGCGCCGGCACGTTCAACCGGAGGTCGCTCGTTCAAACCCCGCTCTAGTAAATTTTTCTTTGTTCAAATTTTAAAAAAACTTTGATTAAAAAAAAGGTTGTAAATTTGTGTAGTCTAAACACAATGTAGTACCAACTTACCAGCCACGTCACAGAATTCAGCAAAGGATTCACAGGGCAAACTATCAACCTCATAGCGGTACAGAACCTATCAAAATAAAAAAGGAAGAAAAAAGATTAAACCAAATGCCAGGGAGAAGAAAACAAACATATCTACAGGGACATAAGAATGAGCTTTAATGGACAAGCTGTCACAGACAAAATGCAGACATGCAAACAACAGATCTGAAGTAACAAAAACATAAAATCAAGTTAACTTCAAAAGAAACAGCAAATGTGTAATATAAATGTTTTATTAATAAAAGAAAAATTAATAATGGTTGCCCATTTTGTGAATAAAATGTGTTCTTTACAAGCGTGGATGAACAAATACTGATTCATTTAGACACAAATTTACACATTTTGGGTCATTTTCAACCAGTGTAAAGTGTGAACAAAGTCACTTTGTAAAGTCAATTTTCAATATTGAAGCCATTTTAAACTAAAACAGCTTTTGGAGATGGTTCCCAAAACATACCGCTTATTTTTATTCTAGAAGAAAGATAATTTGTTACTTTATACATCTGAGTCTCCATTTGTCAAGGGCCAATTTCATGGAGCTGCTTAACGGCCGAATTTGTGCTTACTGCGCAAGTTTCCATTTCATAGCTCTGCTAACCGTAAGCACACGAAAAGCCATGCTAACCTTCAGGTGGTTATGGAATGAAGATGAATAACGTAACAATGTAAATCCATAGTGAACGCGCAAGCAGGCTGCCTAATTTTCTTGTGAAATATGCTTACTTAAGCAAATTTTTCTGCTATATTTAGTTAAAAATTTTGCTTACCATCAAGGAGCCCGATTAAATTGGCCCCCAGGGCCCAATTTCATAGAGCTGCTTAAGCACAAAAAGTAGCTAAGCACAACAAAAGTATGCTTACCAGAATAAGGTTACCAGCCAAACTGCCATGTCACAAGTACATTTTGTGACTGGTATCCTGCTCATTTCTGCTTAGCAGACAATTGTTAAGCAATATTTTCTGCTTAAGCAGCTCTATGATATTGGGCCCTGGTCTGAGGCAGGACGTGAAAGGCAGGAAAGAAACCAATAAGCAAACCTGGGCTCAATTTCATAGAGCTGCTTAAGCAGAAAACAATGCTTAACATTTTCTGCTTAGCGAAAATGAGCAGGATACCAGTCACAAATTGTACATGTGGCATGGTATTTTGACTGGTAACCTTATTGTGGTAGGCATATTTTTGTTGGGGGCTTAGCTACTTTTTTGCACTTAAGCAGCTCTATGAAATTGGGCCTTGAAGAGAGTAAATCACACTTACCTCATCACCAGCTTTGAGTAATGCCTCGTCATTATGTCTAATGTAATGAGCCAATGATACGGGCCAGCTGGGGCCCTGGTGAGGGGCTGGAGTTAACATCTTCTCATAAATAGCGTCCAGTAACGCAAAGAACACCAAGGCTGGTTTATACACGTTGTATTCCTTCACTTGCCGATCAGTCAACCTAGGAGATTCAATTACAATCAGGTGGCTATAAATCATAATGTAAGACCTTGTTTGGTTTGTCTATTTCCATATATCACATCTAGACAATCTGTCGATACAAGAATTTGATACAAGTGGTGACAATGGAGGGCACCAGGAAAAAGCCAAGGCTTATACAGGCCCTGGTCCCTTCAGTTATTAAGTGAATTAATAACAGTTTCATTGTACAAATTATCACAAACAGGTAACCCGCTAAAAACACAAAGTAATGTACATGTAGTATTATATTAATTCAATTGAATTCAATTTTTACTATTCATCACGATTAACAATTAAAATGCAAAGATTATCACCAAGTGAATTTCTGAGTATTTTGTGTCTATCATGCAATATTGAAGCAATAGTTTTGCTTAACACATCCTCCAATAAAGTATTTGGTGCATGGAGGCGGCAAGACAAATTTCAGAATGACGCTCTTGAATGAACTAGTACTAAGTAAGGTTTTGGACAGTCATGAAATAATTTGAAGGATTATTAATAATAATAACAACTGTATTTATATAGCGCCTAACACCTTCAAAATAAAGTCTCTAAGCGCTCAGGAGAACAAAAAGAAAACTACATGTGCGATGAATTGAACAGAAATTCTTTGAGACGAGTCTTGAAATGTGAGACAGTGGTGGCTTGTTTGATGTGATGAGGGAGATTGTTCCATAGATGAGGTCCAGCAAACTGAAAACTACATTCACCATATGTTTTGGTGGCCACAGTTGGAATAACAAGGGTGTCTTTGTTTGCTGAACGGAGGTTTCTTGTCGGCATGTATGCGGTGAGCAAATCTTTCAAGTAAATTGGACCACTTCCATGACGACATTGAAATGTTAGGAGGAGAATCTTAAAGATAATGCACTTACGTAGTTGCACCCATAGGGTTGACATGTCTGACATGAGCAGCTGCCATCAGTTGCTTCAACACAACAATCTTGGCTTCCTTCCATTTGTCTGGTGGAAGAACTAGAGGGCTCAGTGCAGCGTAGTAGAACGGACCGTCAATCTCAAAGCTAGATTCCAGCCACTTGGAAGGTGGAGACTTCAATGAGGTGGCGAGGTTCTTCTCCTCACGGGGCACAGAACGGGTGCTGTCAACCAAACAGGTCAAAGGTCAAAATTACAAACTGACCACAGGCTAACAAAAGAGGGCGATATTCAATGTTACATTTGCTATAAATATACATAAATTTCATTTTCAAGTATTTGGGTGTAAAATTGTCACCTGGAGGCAATTTCTCCAAATCGTACCATGGGAGGGAGATGCGTTAAGGCCCCTCCGGACCGACCCAGCCTTGACTCTTACTAATTTGTCTACTTTGTTTGCAGTACTTAAAAAATGAAACCAGAAAGAAAACTCGGATATTCTTAAAGAAGGGGTCCAAGGTTGAATTTAGTTTTGTGATGTAGTCCTCATGAAAGTGGGAGACAAATTACAAGTCTCTGACCTCATCTTAAAATATGTAAAATGATGTCATTTTTTTTTTTTAATCTGTTGGAGGGAAATTTGAAACCAGACATAAAAACAAATGGATGTGGACATTCCAAAAAGGAAATTTTGTGCCAGTCAAAAGGTCAAATTCAATGCCTTTTGATTGAATATCATCGATATTCAGCAATGATCTAAAAATTCTCTGTACAAAAAAGTACTTTGAAATGTAGCGTCATGACAAACATTTCACTTGAAGAGTATCGAACACAGTGGCTCTTTACACCATTTTAACCTGAGGTTAGAGACTTCTAATTTTTCCCTCATTTTCACAAGGACTCTATCTATTGGAAAGTGAATGAATCACAAAACTGAATTAAATAATAATAATTTGGGAGGCTAATCATTCCTACTAGCAGCTGAAAGCTGAATTGCGAATGACGCGGCTACGTGTTCGAGAAGCAGGCATGCAAGGGCGCCTTTGGCAGGCAGCCACATCAACCCATTATGACCACGGAGCACAGCCAGAGATCAAAAGTGTCTGATTTTTCCCCGAGGGAGGAAAACTGGAGGGCACGGAGAAAAACCCTCGTGGCACAGCAGAGAACCAACGCACAACTCAACGCACATATGGCCTTGGCCGGGTATCGAACCAGGGTCACCTTGGTGAGAGGCGAGCGCTTTACGCAAAAGCCAACCATGCCCCCATTAATTTGACCTTGAAGCTCCTCTCCAAGCTCTATTCGGGAAAGTTTGCGTCATGTTTAATTTGAGACTCACGTGTTGATGACGTATAGAGCCATATGAAGCATGTAGGGCAGGAGATGTATGTTACTCTGTCTACCTCCACCACCGCTGTCATTACTGAAGGAGCGCTCGGTAGCGAAACGCTGTAGTAATAGCTTGATATCGTGGATGGTTGCATGGTAGTTGGGCTCATGGTGGCCCGTACACTCTTGTAGATAGATGTTATGTCTGCACAAAGATTACAACAACAAGGTGATTTTAGATAGGACTTCTCATTTTCAAAGTGTTGTAGTCACGGCCAAAATATCTGAACATGAGCCTGAGGTCTAAAACAAAGACTAACACCGTAACAAAAAAGAAGAAGAAGAAAAATACAAAATACTTTCAGCCTTTGTGAAAGTCTCTTCTAGTGTCAGAACGTCAGGCCATTAACTATTTTTTACAATTATACCATGGTTCTTTTGGTTGGTGAGCAGTTTGCAACAGGGAATCCTATTTTCTCAAGAAAATTAAAGGTAACACTACAAACTCAAATGCTGATTTCAATAACTGTTTCATTCCAAGTTGTGGTGTTTTATGACCATGGCTGCAGAATGGTTGGTTTTTCTATTTTTCTTAAATCTCAACTCTGACACCACTGCTACAACCGATGACCACAACCACAGGCAAAGATGCTGAATTCAAATCTGGGGTTAATAGGGAGGTTTCGCATACGAACGGATACGGTTAATGCGACGGATACGTCATCATTATGACGTCATACGCTACTCGCTATCCGCTATACGTGCAGACGACACTGATATCCCGCTTGCTACACGTAAGTAAAAAACACGTAGGAAAACTCGAACTTCTAGTAATTCTCCTGTATTTGTTTCCAAATATGTATGAATAGTATCAAAATAAATGAATCACTGAACATGTACGTGTCATTTTGTTGATTTCTAAAGACTTTGAAATACGAAAAAATGCACTGTTTCTTCGTCATTTTCCTCTAAAGCTATGAACATAAGCTCGTCTATGGAGGATGCCATGTTGAACAGCGCCACCAAGTGCTGTGCTGGAACAGCGAACAGTGCCACCAAAACGCTGGGATTGCAAAACAACAGAAAGGCTGCTAACGGTTACGGATAGCTAAACGTATGCGTATGCCAGAGATGCCAACATTGAATTCCGAAAAAGAGTAGCACCGCCGAGCAAGTTTTGGTCAGGCATACAAGTTACAACTCACCGAGCTGTAAAAAGAGGAAAATTGTGACATTTATGATAAAAACTAATGTTTTCATCGAAAATTGCTTAATGCAAAGTGGCCTTGCTTATATAAAGGCCAAACAATTATGAATTTTATTTAGGCTTGATTTAAAAAATAAATAAAATAAATTTTTTTTTTTTTTTTTTATTTTTTTATCGGACCGCAATTTGCACTAGCTTGTGCATGAAGAGAACCATACTGCAATTCTTCCAACTAAATTCAACAAAAATGCTTTGGTTTTTGTCCCATTGTTTATTGAGAAATTAATGCTCACGGTTGTACAGACACACCACACCACAGCAGGCCATTCAAGTCTTCAATTCAAACGACTTCAGCAAGAGGAATTTTGTCAACTTGCCTTTCCAACCAATTCCATTACCACCAACTGCATTCTTTACAACTTTTTTATTAACAGTTTCCATCAGATCTTGGCCTCGATTGCGATCGATGAAATCTTTTCTTTTCGTCACTTTGAATTTAGTTGATCAATGCATGCAGCGATCGCGATGTTTCAAACAAACTCCACAACGACGTGCGCTTGCATTGCTGACAGATAAAAGTTATCACAGTGTCTGTTTGCCGCCGCATCCCACACACATGAAGCGTTAGAAAAACTGCGGAACCAGTCTCTACAAAAGCAACTGTAGAATGTATGCTGTACAAGGTGCATTGTGTCTCTGTGCTATGCGTGTCAGTGTAGGCAAATCCTGAGTGCGATAGTTTATTGGATCGGTACCTAAATTATAAGAACAAAACGGGTGTGAATTCGGTTCCGCTATCATCACTTTTAACCACGCGGCAGACAACATTTAAAGTTTTTTATTTTATTTTATCATGATACATTGTAACTACATTTACACGGGGCGGCTTGTTTATCGTATTTAATTGAAGTATTATCGTAGCGGCGTATTCACGGCTCAAAATCGTAATTTCTACGCCCAAATCGTGTATGTTGGCATCTCTGGTATGCGTATCCGTTCGCGTGCGAAACCTCCCTATTATCTTACAAAGACAATGTTTAAGATCCAATCATGAATTGTCGGCCGAGGGTGTGCGTGCTGGTAACCTCTCCCCTTTACATAAACATTTTTACTGTTATATTTTGTAGCTAATTGTCTCTCGGCAGAGTTTTAAAAATATTGTTTCTAGTACTTGTGTTTTTAGGCTTTGAATCTTTCACTTATAGTTTGTTACTGTCTTGTTTCTAGTGACTTGTATTTTGCCTTACTTTTTACTTTTACTTACTTTTTTGCTTCTGTTTTTTTATCTGTGAAGCACCTTGAGGCCCCCGCATAAGGCGGTCTATAAATATTTTGTTATTAATATTATTATTATTATGAGTCTACCTCGCCAGGCAGCTAGCGAAGGCTGACTCAGGCACCTGGGGTCCCCACAGCGGTAGCAGTCCGTTGCACTTTGTGTTTGCATTCTGCAAGGCAGCACTCTCCCACTCTTCACGGCCACGGGCGTGTCTGAAAAAAAAAAAGTACCAAATAAACTGACTAAGGAGGATGTGCGTAATGACAAAACCATAGAATATTACGGGAAAATCAAAATATATATAAACTGATAACCCACCAGCAAGGGTTGAACACTTTGAGTGGGACTTGAACCTGCGACCTCCGGAATAACGTGCCGGTGTGGCAGGAAATTCTGTCCCCCCGGAAGATTGAGTCCTCCCCATACGGCGAACTGTGTACAAACTTCTTTTGATAGCGCCCTCTTTTGAATCATCCTCCTTCAGCCCACGTTAGTTTCCCGTATGGGGGACAGAATCTCCGGGGGACAGATTTCCCTGATACCGGCACTCCACCAACTGAGCTATCTAGGCCTATGTTGGCAGTCTCCATTCAACCTGTAACTGTTGTATAGCCAGGAATCACACCCAAGCTTACAATACAACCTTAAAGGGACACGTTGCCTTGGATCGGGCGAGTTGGTCTATGAAAAGCGTTTGTAACCGTTTGTTATAAAATGCATATGGTTGGAAAGATGTTGTAAAAGTAGAATATAATGATCCACACAAATAAGCCTCGAAAGTGAGTGGTTTTCCTTTTACATCAAGAACTAACACGGCACGCCATTTTGTGGAGTCAAATTTTTGACTCCACAAAATGGCGGACTGTGTTAGTTCGCAAAGTAACCATATGCATTTTATAACAAACAGTTACAAATGCTTTTCATAGACCAACTCGCCCGATCCAAGGCGACGTGTCCCTTTAAGGTGATCCCTCACCTGCCTCCCTTTTCCTTCCCCAAAATGTAAAATATTTGTTTAATCACATTCTTATTCTGTTGATGGATTAAACAAAAAAGTATTTTCAAACACATTTACAAAATGGATAGAGAGAAGTGATGTTGCCTTACCTGACAGCAGCCATGTGACAGTCATAATGTACAATGTTGAAGTGGGACACTGTACTGTAGCCTTGGGTCTTACGTGACTTGGTCTCATATTCCTCCAATGGATGGCACTTTGTGAATGTGTAGATTCCAAGAACCTGAGAACATAGACAGGAGAAGTAACAGTAAATGACACAAATCTCACTTGAAATAGACTGTTGCTACCCAAATAGATTCCTTGTCTGTAATCCAATTCAACCTAGGCTGACCTGGTACTTGTAACAGGTCAGCAAACAGTCTAAGCAGCAAGCAGGCTAACTGGCTATAAACCAGCAAGCCAGCTAAAAGAGTACCAGCTAAACAAGCATTGCCAGCTACCAGCAAATCAGCTAACCAGTAAACCAGCTAAACAGCACACCAGCAAACCAACTACACAGAAAGTCAGCTAACAAACATGCCAGCTAAGCAGGAAGCAGGCTAACTGGCCATATAGCTACATAACCAGCTAACCAGCATCCCAACTAATAGCGAACTAGCTAACAGGCACTTCCAGCTAACCACAAAAAGTTAACCCAACAACAAGCCAGCCATCTAATCCACAAGACAGCTAGCCAGCCAGCCATCTGATCCCCAAGTCAGCTAACCAGCCAGCCATCTGATCCCTAAGACAGCTAACCAGCCAGCCATCTGATCCCTAAGACAGCTTACCAGCCAGCCATCTAATCCCCAAGTCAGCTAACCAGCCAGCCATCTAATCCCCAGGTCAGCTAACCAGCCAGCCATCTAATCTCCAAGTCAGCTAACCAGCCAATCTAATCCACAAGACAGCTAGCCAGCCAGCCATCTAATCCCCAAGACAGCTAACCAGCCAGCAATCTAATCCCCAAGACAGCTAACCAGCCAGCCATCTAATCCTCAAATCAGCTAACCAGCCAGCCATCTAATCCCCAAGTCAGCTAACCAGCCAGCCATCTAATCCCCAAGACAGCTAACCAGCCAGCCATCTAATCCCCAAGACAGCTAACCAGCCAGCTATCTAATCCCCAAGACAGCTTACCAGCCAGTTAACCACTAACCCAGCAAACAAACAAACCAGCTATCTAGCTGGCCAATCAGGGCCTCAATCCAGCTGATTAGCAATCTAGCAAGCTAACCAACCAGACAGCCAGTTAACCACTAACCCAGCAAACAAGCAAACCTGCAGCCGATTTTACGAAACGCTAGGATTAATCCTATCTCGAGTTAGGACGAGTAACTCGTCCTAACTTAAGACTAGTCCTATCTCTTAGCATTGCCTAGGACTAGTCCTAAGTTAGTAAGAGTTTGGTGAAATCGACGGCAGCTATCTAGCTGGCCAACCAGGGCCTCAATCCAGCTGATTAGCAATCTAGCCAGCTAACCAACAGCTAACCAGCCAGTCAACCTGTCTGCCATTCAACCAGCCATTCAATCAGCCAGTAAGCCACATTTCTTTCTTAATTACCTTCTGTGGCTGGTATTTATAACCTTCTCTGCATATACAGCATGTCAGGCCAGACTCATCCACTAGCTCCTCCATCTGTTTCAGCACAGAGCGCTCTGCAGTCACCTGCCCCTTCTCATTAGTCTAGTGGTAAAAAACAAACAAAAAACAAAAACATCAATATTGTCCCACTCAAGAGTTGGAGAGTAAAGCCAGGGTTTGCCCTTAACCTTTGTAGTGACTGGTCAGCAGGACCAGTTAGCTTGTCATTTCACTGGTCCCCCTAGCCTTTTCACTAGTCCTTTGAAATGAAATACGGATGCTTTTCAACACTGAACTAGCCAGCCGGACCACTTCGAGAGAGTTGTGACTGGTCCCCAGGTGTTTAAACTGGCATTTGGCCAGCGGACCACTGTTAAGGGAGAACGCTGAAAGCTTGTTTGATAATCCTTTACAACACACTGATTTTGGATTCCTGTATGTACTTACTGACATCCCTAGAGCTCCAAGCTGCTTTTGTCTCATCGCCATAGCGAGACGCTTCTTCTCTGCCTTGGTCTGGGCTCTCACTTTATCAATCTACAAATTAACACCAGGAGGGAATTCAAAATAAGCAATTTTGAAGTTTGCAAAGATATTTAACACAAGAAGAAGATATCTTTCGGATTTCTTAACTTTTGAGAAACCCAAGGGTGAAGTTTACACAACTCTAGTAAGCTCTCAGACGGAGACCCAAACATCCTTATTGATGCTCCCAAGTGGTTGAGGTGACACACTTATTTGACAGGAGTGAGATTTGATGAGTGTGAAAATCCCTTAGTCTAGACCCAGAACCTCCCAGATGTTACAGTTCAAGAGGTTTACAGACTCTGTTTATCACCAGACAGAAATACAGAAATACAAAACTACAGCGCCCAATTTCATAGAGCTGCTTAACGGCCGATTCTGTGCTTACCTACGAGTTTCTACTTCATAGCGCTGCTAACCAGAAGCACACGAAAAGGCATGCTAACCTTCCGGTGCTTACTGTATGAAAAGGCATGCTAACCTTCCGGTGCTTACTGTATGAAAAGGCATGCTAACCTTCCGGTGCTTACTGTATGAAAAGGCATGCTAACCTTCCGGTGCTTACTGTATGAAAAGGCATGCTAACCTTCCGGTGCTTACTGTATGAAAAGGCATGCTAACCTTCCGGTGCTTACTGTATGAAAAGGCATGCTAACCTTCCGGTGCTTACTGTATGAAAAGGCATGCTAACCTTCCGGTGCTTACTGTATGAAAAGGCATGCTAACCTTCCGGTGCTTACTGTATGAAAAGGCATGCTAACCTTCCGGTGCTTACTGTATGAAAAGGCATGCTAACCTTCCGGTGCTTACTGTATGAAAAGGCATGCTAACCTTCCGGTGCTTACTGTATGAAAAGGCATGCTAACCTTCCGGTGCTTACTGTATGAAAAGGCATGCTAACCTTCCGGTGCTTACTGTATGAAAAGGCATGCTAACCTTCCGGTGCTTACTGTATGAAAAGGCATGCTAACCTTCCGGTGCTTACTGTATGAAAAGGCATGCTAACCTTCCGGTGCTTACTGTATGAAAAGGCATGCTAACCTTCCGGTGCTTACTGCACGAACATGAATGACGTAACAATGCAAATCCATTGTGAACGCGCAAGGTGGCCGCCTTATTTTCTTGCTAACCTGTGAAATACGCTTATGCTTAAGCAAATTTTTCGGCTACAGTTAGCACGAAAATTTGCTTACTGTTAAGCAGCTCTATGAATTTGGCCCTGGTTTGGACACAACGTGGACTACTTCTTTCTCACCATTCTGACAGCTTATACTTCTATCAGGAAAATTTGGAGGCTCAATGAGATATTGAGGAATTCCTGAAATCAGGGAAAACCCTGCGAAATCACATGTCTGATTTGAGCGGGGCATTGGTGTAGGGAGAGCTAACCATATCTAGAGGGGGAAGGAGTCCCACATCAGGGTGATGTTCCAGTGACTCCACAAGGGCCCAATATCATGGCTCTGCTTACCGCTGAATTCTGCGCTTGTGATCACCAATCTCCGCTTACCGAGCAAGCGCTGAATTTCTGCGCTAGCTGTGTAAGCGTAGAATGCCTAGTAACGTGGACTACGCAAGCGCACAAGCAAAAATTCCATGCTAACCCATGAAATACGCTTGACGTAAGTACGGAATTCCCTGCTTCCGTAATCGCCGATTCTTTGCTTACGGTAAGAAGAGCCATGAAATTGGGACAAGGTCTTTTGCCTTTTTCTCTAGACCAATTAGGGTGAAGGGACACAACCATTCAGTTTTTGAAAAAGGCGGGAAGGTAAGTGTGAGGAGGGTCAGTGATAGTTTCTGACGTCTTACCTTTTTGGCTACCTCAGGGTTAGGTTTGAGTGACTCCATCAGGTTCTCCGATAATGACCCAATGCCTTCTTCACTAGAGATCTGTTCCATGCGATGAATAGCAAGTATACACTCAGCACCGACTAACATCTGAAAACAAACAAAAGTAAAGTCCAGAATGAAGAAGATGATTACAGGCAATGCTGCAGTCAACCAGGACCCAATTTCATAAAGCATGTCAGCACAGAAATTTGCTAAGCACAGAAAAATATTGCTTAGCAGAAACTGGTTACCAGCCAAAATTACATAAACTTTGCACTGTTTTGACTGGTGCCCCACTCATTTTTGCTTAGCATAGAAATTTCCTAAGCAGTATTTTTTTGCTTAACAGCTTTATGAAATTGGGCCCTGGGCCAAGTTCATAAAGCTGCTTAAGCAGAAAAGTTATTTCTTAAAAAAAAATTCTGCTTAGCAGAAATCAGCAGGATACCATTTACAAATTGTATGTGATGAAGTAGTCTGGCTGGTAACCTTATTCTGGTAACCATAATTTTTTTGTGTTTAAGCCCTGATGATGGTGACTACTGTTAGTTGCCCCATTGTATTACATTTTATCTACATAACTCATCTTCAGATATGGGCCCAATTTCATAGGGCTGCTTAAGCACAAAGAGTAGCTAAGAAAAACAAAACTTTGCTTACAAGAATAAGGTTACCAGCCAAAATACCATGTCACATGTAACATCTGTGACTGGTATCCTGAAAATGTTTGCTAAGCAGGAAATCATTAGGCAATCTTTTCTGCTTAAGCAGCTCCATGAAATTGGGCCCATGATATAAAAGTCTGTTTAAATACAAGAAAATTAGTTTCATTTAGTAGAGAAACAATGACTCTTTTTTAGAGACACACCGAAAAATGAGTTTGTGCATTACCTGTGTAGCAGGGTGTCCAGTGCACAAACCAGTCAGTAGCCTTAAGACGTATGGTAGACATGCCTTGGCCAAGAATTCCTTCCATGGTGGAGACTCCAGACTGTTAATAACAAGGACATTCACATGAGTAGAATTATAACAATAAACATGAACCAACAAAGCAGGGGTGTTTTGGTCTTCCTACTCCTTCTATTCACTCAATCCACTCAATAATAGTAATAAAATAATAAACCACAAGGGAAACTGACTTGGGTAAATGTTTAAATGATTTTGGGTTGAACAAAGAAAAATTGACTAGAGCGGGATTTGAACCAACGACCTCCGGTTTAACGTGCCGGCGCTCTACCAACTGAGCTATCTCCGTTAAACCGGAGGTCGTTGGTTCAAATCCCGCTCTAGTCAATTTTTCTTTGTTCAACCCAAAATCAATAATAGTAATAACTAGTTCTTACATAGCACATTTTACAATAACGTATCAATGCGCTTTACATTAGTGCCCTGGTCATTGGGCCAATAACATTCCTTTAATCTTTCTCAGCTCCCTGGGGAGTATACAGCCCTGGGCTCGATTTCACAAAGAGTTAAGATTGATCGTAACTGCAAATCCATCGCAGTTGCTTAGCAAAGAGTGATGTCACAATACAAATCACTATGGTAATTACTGATAACTCATCTTAAGATGAATCTTAGTGCTTTGTGAAATCGGCCCCTGGGCTGCTATGGCACTCTGAAGGCTTTTTCAAACACAATATCAACCTCTACCCTTGCAGGTACCCATTTATACCCCTGGGTGAAGAGAAGCAATTACAGCAAAGTGTCTTGCTCAAGAGCACAAGCGTCATGACCGGGACTCGAACCCACACCCCGATGACTAAACCAGCAGAACTTGAATCTTGATGTCATTAACTACAATCAATCTTGGTCACACCATTTTGGAGGTCTGATACCCTGTGTGTTACTGTGCATTGCGCCTTCAAATAAAAAATTATTATTATATATTTCAGGTAATGAAACCAAGGATGCCTCATAAGTGAACTTAATCACTGTAGCTCGCAAGCCTGAGGAAACCTGTAAACAAGGGTGCTTGCTATGTGAACCAGAAACACCGGGGTTAACCCCTACTCTTCCACGACAAGTGTTCCGAGTTCTTTCACGTGCACTACCAATCCTAGTACACAAGACCTACGGCTTAATGTCCCATCCGAAGGACAAAGCAGCTATGGTAATGTATCTTGCTCAAGGACACAAGTGCCAAGACCAGAACTCGGACCCACACTCTGCTGATCAGAAACACCAGCCAATGCTCTTATTAACCGCTTGACCACGACACGCCATTTGTGTGTGATGCGCCGGCATTATACATGAAGACTCACACGTAATGATTTTCATTGTGGAAATTCAGTATTCAGTCTTAGCTTCATTCAATAGGAGATTAAAGATAGCTTACTTTGATGCCTGTGGTAGATTTCTTGTGATGTAGCTGACAGCTTTCTCCACGATACCTTCTTTGATTATCAGATCTTTTAACTCATTCCCATTGGAGTTATTCTAGGAATAAAATAACAAAATAATGCATTATCGTCTCAAATCTTGTCTTAACGTCAGATAAAAAAATCTGTTAAGTTTTTATGAGAGTGCGCATGTATGGTTAAGTGCCTTGCTCAAAGGCACAAGTGTCATGACCGGGATTTGAACCCACACACTGTTACTGACAACCATAGTGCTTGGGTCCGGTGAACTAGATTGCAGCTCCGTGCAAGCCTCTATTATCTCAGTGAACACTGGTTTGTCTGTACATATTGAATAGCTTTAGATCTGACACTGTTACAGTTTCACACGTGTGTGCTGTGTTATATTGGTTAGAACACAAACATTGTTGGAATACGATAAAAAGCACTTCTGCATCCCATATGAAACTCGGCCTTGGACCTTGTTGCAATTGGAATGCAGACAAACCCATATTTTGGGTGAGGGCACACAGGATAATGAAGGCATCCTTCAGCAATCTTACAAACAAAGATAATAATGACACAGATCAGAATTGTTCCGTTTCAATTTTCTTAAGTGTTAAATCTCATTTGAAGTATTTCCAACGAACCCTCGACGCACTGTCCTGAAAACGATCAATGAAGGTAAGCGTGCTGTTAATCTGTGTGCTTTAACATTAACCCTTGCAACTTGGGGCATATGTGAAATCGGCAACTGATGCCCAATACCATAAATAAAATATAAAGTTGAAAATGGCAGCAAATTTTTTCCCAAAACCCCATGGGAGTCAACAATTAGCTACAAATGTAGCCCTTTATGTAAGCTTTATAATGGTGTATAAATGTTAACTGGTTTCTGGCTAGTAAAGCAGTCGGTTTAATAAACATGCAAAATTGCAAAAAAAAGGACCAAGTTTAAAGGGTAAAGATAACAGATCTTATTTACCTCTATCCCTGCAGCTATAGCACAGAAGCACTCCAAGTGGATTTCCTCATCCTGTGTGTGATCACTGTCAAATCTGGAACAAATAATTTATTTATTTATTGGTATTCACATATAAAATGACCAGCAGCAGTAGCTGAAAGGGTCACTTAACAACGATAAAAATATAAGCACAGGTAAAAATACAAACAAACACTTACAAAAGGGCCAGATAGTAAAAAGTTTAATATTTACAAAACCATTAAAACAAATTATTACGACATTTGGGCAAGTTGTGGAATGGTAGATTTCCTGTACCTCTCTGTTTTGCATTTAATTGAGTTTAAACCAGACATGTTTCGTAAGACCCTATAATTAGTGCTAGATTTGGAAGGTGGAAGCAACTGTCTGTGACGGTCCGATTTCAAAAGTTTAGTCCCAAAATTGTGAGGTAAATCATTTCTGCGTTCAGCCAAAGCTGGTAGTTTGATCAAATCAAGAGCTTCATTGTAATTGTATTTCTTTCCAAACATAATTCGAACAGCTCGCTTCTGGATAAATTCTATTTTCTTTGACTGTGATTTAATCAAACAATAACAGAAAGCCTTAAATTTGTCACCGGTATCCATGACAAGAATCTTTGCTTTGCCTTAACAACCCTACTGCAGTACACCAATGAAGTCCAACAACAGACAATGCTTGAATTGGATGATTTAAGTACTTTGAAGCTACACCAGCCCTGCTTTGTTCCAGGCCTGTTATTATAGGTCAAGTTGTTCAGTTGTAATTTGTTTTAGGTTTGAAGGAAAATAAATTTCTGAGCAAGATAAGACGGTGCGAAACTGTTTAAAAGTAGACAAAACATCAAGTTATTTAGGATCAGGTTGGCATTATATATTAGCATTATGCTTTTTCATATGAGAGGACCCTGGCTCAAATCCCATCTAAGGCCAGAGTCTCTTGGGTTTACCTATCTAGGTTTTCTCAATCTGGCAATTCCTCACTCCCTACTACATTTACAGAATGTTTTAGTCTTCTTGTTTTCAAGCATATAGGATAGGGTGTTCTGATTGTTTGGATGTCCTATATTTCAATATTGGAACAATACAAATAGCTTATAAACAAATTGTTGAAGCCCTACAATATTTTTAAGGTTGAACAAAGAAAAATTGACAAGAGCAGGATTTGAACCAATGACCTCCGGATTAATGTGCCGGCACTCTACCAACTGAGCTAATTAGCCCTATGTTGGCGGTCTCCCTATTTTGTCAATATCTTTGTTCGGGGGGTGCCAGTCAGAAGCCGGAGGTCGTTGTCCGGAGGTCGTTGGTTCAAATCCCGCTCTAGTCAATTTTTCTTTGTTCAACCCAAAATTATTTAAAATTTACCCAGTCAGTTTCCCTTGTGGTTTATTATTTGATACCCTACAATATTTGTTAATCTTACTTGTCAAAGTCCAGATACGGCTCAAAGTGCAGCACCAACGTGGTCATCTTGTCCTTATCACCAAATGACAAGAACGGTATAATCCTCATCAGACCTTGTAGGACCGTAGAGTGGGATCGCACAAAGGGACTATTGATCCGATCCAGCAGCACAACCAGCTGGGTCTTATCACAGGATAAGATGACTGTAGGTTTGCCATGATCTAACGTTTCATTGTTAGCTTCTTGTAGGATGACTTCCATGATGGAGAGAAGCTGCTCAGTTACTGCTGTCCCACCTCCTGATCCAGGCTCTTCATTCTCAGCGAGAAGCACCTACAGTCAGGACAAGATCATCATAATAATAATAATAATAATAATAATAATAATAATAATAATAATAATAATAATATCGGCTCTTATATAGTGCAATTCAAAATATGATCATTGCGCTTCACACATTATTACCCCTGATCACTGGGCCATTTATTTCATTCCTGAAACCATCTCAGCTCCCTGGGGAGTATACAGCCTGTGCTGCCTAAGCGCACTAAGCCAAATCATTCACAAGAACCATCTCTGCCCTCACTGGTACCCATTTTACCCCTGGGTGAAGAGAAGCAATTATAGTTAAGTGTCTTGCTCAAGGACACAAGTGTCAATACCGTGATTCGAACCCACACACTGATGACTCAGCCACCAGAACTTGAGTCCGGTGCACTTAACCGCTCGGCCACGACACGCCATGCATTATACATGGTAGGCTAACTACTTGAGGTCATTCATTATAAGAAACTCACTGCAAGAAGCACCTAGAGTCAGGACAAGATCATACATGGTAGGTTAACTACTTGCTCCAAATTCAACAGTTGTGTTTTGAGAAGGAATTCAAATTGGTCAAGAGTTTGTGCATCTTTGATAATTTGGAGCAGTTTGTTCCAAAGGATGTGAGATGAGTTTTTGGTCCTTGAAAACTCCGTTCTGATTCATAATTCCTACACACCTATTCATTGTCATTGAAAAGGTTACGGCCAGCATGCATTCTCTATCTCATCTCACATCCTTTGGAACAAACTGCTCCAAATCATCAAAGATGCACAAACTCTTGACCAATTAAAATTCCTTCTCAAAACACAACTGTTTAATTTGGACTACTTTTTGTTTGTTCTTACTCTGTTCAGTGTATTTGGACAGTGTAAGCAAGGTCCTATATTAGCTTGGTTTTATTCTTTATTTTTTCATCTTTAATATGAAATACCACCTACCCTATTTAGCACAGCTAACATGATGTTGACAGCTTGCATGGTGGGTTCAATCAAACGCTGGCGATTTACTTTCACCTTGGTACAGAAACACAGCAGCTTCAAGAGAACGGTCAAGAGCTGACGACCCCTTACAAGATCTGTCAGACATGCAAGCCTGCATGGTAAAAAGAATTAGAGAGTTATCAAATCATCTCAAGAACACTTTTGGAGGGTTATCAGAATAAACCAAAAACAAGTTGAATTCCGAAACCTTACTTAATACACAGTAAGTACAGACAGTGTTTCCTATGGCTAATTAACTGAGGGAGGTGGTACAATTTCAAATTGTAAAAGCCCTATGTTGGTGGTCTCCCTATTTTGTCAGTATCTTCGTTCAGACAGAAGTCATGCGTCCTTTAGCCAGGGATCATGTCCAGCTTACAGCACAATCTAGGAAGCTGCCTTGTATAAAGAGGATTGACTTAAAGGGATGCAAATTCTTCTTTCAATATCAAGTAATGAGCCACAAAGAAAATTGACTAAGCAATTTTTTTACAATTGTAAGTGACTATTTCAACAAAATTATTACCCAAATACTTGTTCTACACTAACAAAACGAAAGAAATTATGGCAAGAAATCAAACCAAATGAATTGTAAATCTTGTGAAACTAGAACAGCCACTCTATAAATATTTTACAGGATTGTTCCTCTGCTACATACCTGTGTAGTATGATCTCCAGTCCCTTGCACTCACTCATTACGGCAGCCATCTTGTATGTCTCTTCATCATCAGCCTCTTCATCTGAATATTCATGAGGGGAAAATCAACCAATCAGAAACGCACATTGAAAGATATCAAAAAATTACCTCATTTGAAATGTTTTCTGACTAATTTATTATTGAAAGAAATGGCCAATCAAAAGGATGACAGTGAGAACATGCTCATGTGAGAATATTTCTCAGCCTAGTAAGGTTTGTGATAAAGCCATGATATATATGAAATCTTTCTTCGAGTTGAGGTGGTTCTGAAAAGAAAACTTTCTCCTAAAAACAATCAGAGCACACTGATGGAAACATCGAGCTATAACAGCACCATTTCTATTCAGAATCACCACAACTCAAAAAGAGATCTCAGATACATGGTGTTATCACAAACCCTCCTAGATTGTCTCTCCACCATGCAAAGTTTCAAATCCTACTCATGTACATAGTGTTACCACAAACCTTACTAGATTGTCTCTCCACCTTGCAAAGTTTCAAATACTATTCATGTGCATGGTGTTACTGCAAACCTTACTAGATTGTATCTCCACCATGCAAAGTTACAAATCCTACTCATGTACATGGTGTTACCACAAACCTTACTAGATTGTCTCTCCACCATGCAAAGTTTCAAATACTATTCATGTGCATGGTGTTACCACAAACCTTACTAGATTGTATCTCCACCATGCAAAGTTTCAAATCCTACTCATGTACATGGTGTTATCGCAAACCTTACTAGATTGTCTCACCATGCAAAGTTTCAAATATTTCTAACTAAACTTACATTTGCAACACAAGTATCCGATATCATCAAATGGTTTTTACTAATGCATTAAGAACCACTACACCCTCCATTCCCCCCCAAAAACAGACTTGATTATTATCAAGACGTTGTTCTGATATTGACATACCGCTATTGTTATCGACAGACTCAATGATGTCCTCTGTTGCATCACCAAGTAGTCCTCTCATCCTATAAACAATCCGCATCGGCTCTCCCTGAAAAGACAAACACAAAGTGATCTACAAACAAGAGATCAAGTTGCCTTAATGGTATCTCGCACTGCCATGGGATCAGGTTGCCTTAATGGTATCTCGCACTGCCATGGGATCAGGTTGCCTTAATGGTATCTCGCACTGCCATGGGATCAGGTTGGCTTAATGGTATCTCGCACTGCAATGGGATCAGGTTGGCTTAATGGTATCTCGCACTGCCATGGGATCAGGTTGCCTTAATGGTATCTCGCACTGCCATGGGATCAAGTTGCCTTAATGGTATCTCGCACTGCCATGGGATCAGGTTGGCTTAATGGTATCTCGCACTGCCATGGGATCAGGTTGGCTTAATGGTATCTCGCACTGCCATGGGATCAGGTTGGCTTAATGGTATCTCGCACTGCCATGGGATCAGGTTGCCTTAATGGTATCTCGCACTGCCATGGGATCAGGTTGCCTTAATGGTATCTCGCACTGCCATGGGATCAGGTTGGCTTAATGGTATCTCGCACTGCCATGGGATCAGGTTGCCTTAATGGTATCTCGCACTGCCATGGGATCAGGTTGGCTTAATGGTATCTCGCACTGCCATGGGATCAAGTTGCCTTAATGGTATCTCGCACTGCCATGGGATCAGGTTGCCTTAATGGTATCTCGCACTGCCATGGGATCAGGTTGGCTTAATGGTATCTCGCACTGCCATGGGATCAGGTTGGCTTAATGGTATCTCGCACTGCCATGGGATCAGGTTGCCTTAATGGTATCTCGCACTGCCATGGGATCAGGTTGGCTTAATGGTATCTCGCACTGCCATGGGATCAGGTTGCCTTAATGGTATCTCGCACTGCCATGGGATCAGGTTGCCTTAATGGTATCTCGCACTGCCATGGGATCAGGTTGGCTTAATGGTATCTCGCACTGCCATGGGATCAGGTTGGCTTAATGGTATCTCGCACTGCCATGGGATCAGGTTGCCTTAATGGTATCTCGCACTGCCATGGGATCAGGTTGCCTTAATGGTATCTCGCACTGCCATGGGATCAGGTTGCCTTAATGGTATCTCGCACTGCCATGGGATCAGGTTGGCTTAATGGTATCTCGCACTGCCATGGGATCAGGTTGGCTTAATGGTATCTCGCACTGCCATGGGATCAGGTTGGCTTAATGGTATCTCGCACTGCCATGGGATCAGGTTGGCTTAATGGTATCTCGCCCTGCCATGGGATCAGGTTGGCTTAATGGTATCTCGCACTGCCATGGGATCAGGTTGGCTTAATGGTATCTCGCCCTGCCATGGGATCAGGTTGGCTTAATGGTATCTTGCACTGCCATGGGATCAGGTTGGCTTAATGGTATCTCGCCCTGCCATGGGATCAGGTTGGCTTAATGGTATCTCGCACTGCCATGGGATCAGGTTGGCTTAATGGTATCTCGCACTGCCATGGGATCAGGTTGGCTTAATGGTATCTCGCACTGCCATGGGATCAGGTTGGCTTAATGGTATCTCGCACTGCCATGGGATCAGGTTGGCTTAATGGTATCTCGCACTGCCATGGGATCAGGTTGGCTTAATGGTATCTCGCACTGCCATGGGATCAGGTTGGCTTAATGGTATCTCGCCCTGCCATGGGATCAGGTTGGCTTAATGGTATCTCGCACTGCCATGGGATCAGGTTGGCTTAATGGTATCTCGCCCTGCCATGGGATCAGGTTGGCTTAATGGTATCTTGCACTGCCATGGGATCAGGTTGGCTTAATGGTATCTCGCCCTGCCATGGGATCAGGTTGGCTTAATGGTATCTCGCACTGCCATGGGATCAGGTTGGCTTAATGGTATCTCGCACTGCCATGGGATCAGGTTGGCTTAATGGTATCTCGCACTGCCATGGGATCAGGTTGGCTTAATGGTATCTCGCACTGCCATGGGATCAGGTTGGCTTAATGGTATCTCGCACTGCCATGGGATCAGGTTGGCTTAATGGTATCTCGCACTGCCATGGGATCAGGTTGGCTTAATGGTATCTCGCACTGCCATGGGATCAGGTTGGCTTAATGGTATCTCGCACTGCCATGGGATCAGGTTGGCTTAATGGTATCTCGCACTGCCATGGGATCAGGTTGGCTTAATGGTATCTCGCACTGCCATGGGATCAGGTTGGCTTAATGGTATCTCGCACTGCCATGGGATCAGGTTGGCTTAATGGTATCTCGCACTGCCATGGGATCAGGTTGGCTTAATGGTATCTTGACCACATGTATTTGACTTGTCCCCTTCATTGCATCTGATGAAGTAGAAGTTGCTACGAAAGCTCATGCAGTTTTTGTATGTAATTAGTTAGTCATTAAGTGCGACCACTATCGTCATTGTTTTATCTACCAGACTAACACGGCTGTTTTATTATTATTAATCATATGGTGGAACTCTCTGCAGAAATCTCACCTCATTCTCAGGGCACCAGATCTTTTGGTAGATGTACTTGACAGGTAGATCCAAACTGATGATTTTGTTGTTGACCAAAAGCTAAGTTGAAATTACAAAAGGAATTGTGAGTTAGATTGAAATTTATAAAATGATATATTCCTGAGGTTTCTACGATGCAAGTTTTATCACTTAGCAACATTTTTGACTCATTACAACCAAGGCCCAATTGCATGGTGCTGCATCATCTGCTTAAAAGTGTATAACCCTTTTAGCTGTAAGCAGAGATTTCTTTGGTAAACAGGTGCCATGAAATTTGGCTCTGTTTGTTTGAAACAAAAACTGGACAGCCAAAGGTTGTTCTTTCATTGAAAATGAAATTTGCAATGTTTAATCATTGTTTATAGATGATATGACATGTGGATTATGTCAATGTCAGACTGCCCTTCAATTAACCCAATTTTACATCACTTCTTAATCGTGTACACACCGGCAGACAGATTTCAATAGAGTTCATTTCAGATGTAAAAAAACAGGTTTTTTTAAAAGTCTATACAGGGATGTGATAGGCTATTGAAAAAAAAACTGAACTGTGAGCACAAAGCGCAAAAGCTTGTGAGCACCAAGCCCACTAATGTACATTTGGTTTCAAAAGCCCTACTCTGCAATCTGGGGGTGTCTATATGGTTTTATTTTCATTTTTTTATGAATTTGATCTTATTAAAAAAAATATATATATATATATTATTAATTTATTATTTATTTTTGCCAAAAAACAAACAGATTTTCTGGTTAAAAAGGGAGAAATCACATCCCTGTCCATAGGATAACTTGTCATTGATGTCATGACTGAATTTGTGACCTCAGGGTGGTATTTTCTTCAGTGACAACAAATTAGAGTTGGTAAGAAAACATTTGAATAGCAGAAAAGATGTGACAATGTCTGAACCAATCAAAATGTCTGCATTCTTTTAGGTCATGAGAATCCGAGTATTCATCAACAAATCAGAATATCTGAATATTCATTAACCAATCAATATGTTTGCATTCTGTAAGTCATGAATATCTGAATATTCATCAACCAATCAGAATGTCTGTAATCTCTAGGTCTTGACTGTCTGAACACTTCTCAACCAATCAGCACGTCTGCATTCTCTATGTCAAGAGTATCTGAATATTCATAAAGCTTTGTACCTCCATGCCTGTGTCATCTTCAAGCAGTGCAATCAGCTCACAGTCTGTAAGGAAACGAGAGGGACATCAATGAAAACTATGACTGAATCGCTCTGTGGTTATCAGAGTATAGTGGCAGATGAGTTGTGAATATAAAGGTGAGTGACCTTTGCATTTCATTTTGCTGGCTATTTATGCGATTATATTCAGCATTTAAAACTAACAATATTTCTTCAATGACAGGAATGCAGTGGCAAGATGAACAGTTTTTAGTTTTTGATACTCGTTTCTGAAGTATTGTTTTTGTATTACAAAAAATAACAACAAATAAAACAATTAAAACATAGTTTTTTACATTTATGCAAACATTGTTGGCCAAAGTCAATGATCTGTTGACACCCTTTATGGCAGGAGTTTTCTTTGCTGTGTACTTCATCAAATGACCAAATAAGAACAAGTGCAGTGTGGAACTTTTAACTAGTGTTATAAACCTGCATCTCATTGAAAGGAATTCTCCTTAAATTTCTATATGGGTTATATTCCTAACTGGTCAAATCCCAGCTGCTGCATATATTATTCAAGCTTGTTTCTTCTCTCATTCCTATATGGGTACAATTCCTACATAGTGAGTTTCACACCTCTGCATAATCTTATTCAAGAGGTATCTTATTTACTTCCTAACTGGGGTCAATTCCTATATGGGTACAATTCCTATATGGGTACAATTCCTACATAGTGAGTTTCACACCTCTGCATAATCTCATTCAAGAGGTATCTTATTTCATTCCTAACTGGGTTCAATTCCTACATGGTTCATGACATACCTCTGCATATCTTATTCTTGATATCTCTCATGAGTGGGCCCATGTCAGGCTCGTTGGAGTTGTACGGATTTCCTTGCATCCGCCCCTGGAGGAAGTCTTCTTGCTGCGGATCTTTCTCCAGCGTCATGAAGAATACTCCTACATCATTCTCTTCCTTCAAAATGAGTCAATCAAGTTCAGAAATCGTCAGGTTTATAGTGAGGGAAAAACATGATTGTTATTTATTTATTTATTTTATTTATTTTGTCTTGTTTAACCAGGGTAGCCCCATCAGTTATCAAAGAACTGTTCTCCCTGGGGGCCCTGGGGGTCACATGAAAAAGTACATAATTACAGAGTAAAATAAGCCTCCAGTATGTTATTTATAAACAGAACAATCAGGACACACTTTAGCAAAATGTAAGCTAGTGTCCTTGTACGATATTTGAGGCTGTAGCTGCTGCAATAAATTAGCCATTCTCACAGCCAAAACCATTGCGTTGGTGCTAACAAACCAAAGGCCGTTTCAAAACCACAGATTGGACTCTGCCTTAGGCCCCTATCTCTCAGAGCCCAAGCTAGAGCCCAAGCTACCACAGTCGGAGATGGCGGTTGTTCTAATCCAGGAATTTTTACGATGGCGCGCTTCTAATCCAAGATGGCGCAGGTTACGGCTTTAATAGTACAGATGTTACAACCCCATATTAGCACAATAGAAAAGGTGAAATGAAAGCTCAATAAAAATGGGACAGTGTTGCAAAAAAACTCAACATCAAAAGAATTTTAGACCAAAGACTTTTGTTGTGTAATGCATGTGTTGTGTAATGCATGTGTTGTGTAATGCATGTGTGACCCTTGTAATGAAGCGGGCTAAACGGCATTCAAGTGACTCAGTCTGTTTTATTGGTTCCTGTAGGGTGAAGATAACAAAACACGTCTTAACTGGTCTTCAGCCCAAAACAGAATGATCTTGAGAGAGGAGCTGCCTGAGGGCGCTTGCCAAGACATTTAAAAGAAATTAATGATTACGTAATAAATAATAATAATAATAATAATAATAATACGCAGTTCTTATATAGCGCTTTATACTCCCGATGGGTGTCTCAAAGCGCTCAGTATTTTTCCTACAAGGTACATGTATGTGGGGTTACATGTTGAAGTATGAGACCTATTCCTTTGCATAGCACCATGTAATGGTTTACAAGGTGCTGTGGCGCAATATGCAGCCAATCAAACCAGGAACACCGGGGCGAACCCCTTCTCTTTACGATAAGTGCACTGGGTTCTTTTACGTGCATTACACAACACACGGGACCAACGGCTTTGCGTCCCATCCGAAGGACGAAGCATGTGGTTAAGTGTCTTGCTTAAGGACACAAGTGTCACGACTGGGATTCGAACCCACACTCTCCTGATCAGAAACACCAAAGCTTGAGTTCGGTGCTCTTATCCACTCGGCCACGACACGCCACTTAAAGTAAGGGGTTTGCATCGCAACCGTCACATTAAGAACCCAATTACACTTAGAGAACAGGTGTGCCCGGGTGTTTCTGGCAGTGGCTGCCATGTGTGCCACAGCACCTTGTAAACCTTATAAGGTGTAACATAAAATAGGTCTAATAATTCATAAAAACTCTAAAACCAAACATAAAACGGGTTTCTCTTTATTCAAGCGCATTGAGTACCTTGTTGGTGAATACATGCACTGTATAAGACTGTAATATTATTACTATTAGGGAGGTTTCGCACGCGAACGGATACGCATACGCGTACGTTTAGCTATCCGTAACCGTTAGCAGCCTTTCTGTTGTTTTGCAATCCCAGCGTTTTGGTGGCACTGTTCGCTGTTCCAGCACAGCACTTGGTGGCGCTGTTCAACATGGCATCCTCCATAGACGAGCTTATGTTCATAATCATAGCTTTAGAGGAAAATGACGAAGAAACAGTGCATTTTTTCGTATTTCAAAGTCTTTAGAAATCAACAAAATGACACGTACATGTTCAGTGATTCATTTATTTTGATACTATTCATACATATTTGGAAACAAATACAGGAGAATTACTAGAAGTTCGAGTTTTCCTACGTGTTTTTTACTTACGTGTAGCAAGCGGGATATCAGTGTCGTCTGCACGTATAGCGGATAGCGAGTAGCGTATGACGTCATAATGATGACGTATCCGTCGCATTAACCGTATCCGTTCGTAAGCGAAACCTCCCTATTATCAATAGTTCTTGTTTTTTTTTGTTTTTTTTGAAAAACTGAAATAATGTATAACCATTACAAAAAGTAATTTTTAACAAAATAAAACAAATCCAATCCTTTTATCCAGGCAAATTTTGTGTTGACAACAACACTTCACTTTGTAAATTATTTCCAGTTTTCTACGTCACTTTAAAGAAAAGGAGGAAATCTGATCAACTGGAAAGTTTCATGCCTGTTTATCACATTCTAAATTCAATAAATTCACCATTTCTTATTGTTGTCAGATTAAAATTATATCAAATAATAAACCACAAGGGAAACTGACTGGGTAAATGTTTAAATGATTTTGGGTTGAACCAAGAAAAATTGACTAGAACGGGATTTGAACCAACGACCTCCGGTTTAACGTGTCGGCGCTCTACCAACTGAGCTATCTAGCCCTATGTTGGCGGTCTCCCTATTTCTCCCTACAAAGATATTGACAAAATAGGGAGACCGCTAACATAGGGCTAGATAGCTCAGTTGGTAGAGCGCCGGCACGTTAAACCGGAGGTCGTTGGTTCAAATCCAGCTCTGGTCAATTTTTCTTTGTTCAACCCAAAATCATTAAAATTATGGAAATCTTTGCGGACTTACAGGATAAATGATGCTACACAGCCTCTCAAAGATAAAGACTGGAGTTCGAAGGTCATCCAGTACGTAACGTTTGACAGTGTCCACACAAACAGCCATGAATGCTCGGGTCTCAGACTCAGTGCCTGTGTAAACAAACAAACAAACAAACAAAAAGTAGAAAATCTTACCACGGACACAATGACAAGCATCTTTTCCCGGTTAAAGAAGAAAAGATGAAACAAAAACAGTGCCTTGCTCCTCAGACCATATTTAGAAGTTAACTTCGGACATCAATAGTTTTTAAAAAGGGACAACAATTGAAAGGTTTACCAATATTTCACTTTTCCAACAGACTGTTTGGAAAAGGAATTACATTGAGATAACAGTGTTGTGAGTTGTCGACGAAAAGTTTTATTTTATTTTAGCCTCTTTCTTTAATGGAGCTTTTCTGTAGAGGTAAATTTATCAGTAAAACAAAAATGGAGTTATTGAAAGAAGATGAAAAACAATCTCACCTGTTGTCATATCTTCCAGTAGATCCAGAAGCATCTGTTGTGTCTCATCAACAAGCTTAGTTCTCTGTACAACCAGCTTACGTAGTGCTAGGTAACCATTCAGTACAGGACCCAGTAGTTTACTCTTGTAGTGACGTCTGATGGTATCCACTTCCAGAAAGCTCGCTAGAAGCTCTGATCATCAACAAGAGAAATCTACGTCACTATTTTGTTTTTATATGTGATAGAAGTCAACGTATCTTTCTTGGATTTGTCAAAGTCCCTTGTAACCCTAAAGCCAGTGGTATTAACATTTATACAGGCATTATATTTGGCCCTTCGGGAGACTTCTCAGTTCTGAAAAGAACTGTCCTGCTTATTAACTACTACCTGGGCGGAAGATAGGAAATCGGCCGGGACTACTACTTTCGCTTTGTGGGTCGAGGGGACTTCTCGTTGTTAACTTCACTGTCGCAGTTCTCAATTGGTCTCAAATTTTGACTAGCTTGCTCTATTCATCTTCAGGAGACTGAAGAGTGTGAGACACGTTGGTTAATTTATAGGGGTTAAAAATACAAGTCTGAAGTGCTGACATGATTGATAATTGGCCTTTTTGAGATATGGCGGACACTAGTATAGGAGTACACTGTTTAGTTTGGGTGTATACAGACAAATTTACCCAAACCTTATAGTGTTGTAGCATTGTGTCCGCCATAACTCAAAAAGGCTTATGGAACGTTGTTATTCTGAGGGAGGTGTAGGGGAGAGGGAGGTGTAGGGGAGAGGGAGGTGAAGGGGAGAGGGAGGTGAAGGGGAGAGGGAGGTGTAGGGGAGAGGGAGGTGTAGGGGAGAGGGAGGTGAATGAAAGGTTAAGGATGCTTGAGATGGATGAGGTAAGATCAATGAGCACATACCTGTGAGCATCTTGAGGGCATAGCCTTGTGAGAGGTCTGAGCTTAGGGTAGTCTCCTCTAGGGCCAACAGGATGTCAATCTCCTACGCAAACATCAAAACAACTCAAAGTCAATAACTACAGAACAGCTATCTGGGATTTGAGGCATTGCATGGTGAGGTATCAATGTATATTTGGTTTGCGGTAGCACCATGTGTATACAGCAATCCTTCACCGATCTTGAACTCTTGGTGGCAGCAGATACGCCTCCATTATTGCGGTGGTACCTGGGTGGTACTGCACTGCCTAGCGACGGGTTTAAGCGATTTGCAAAGTAAAAGTCCAATAACCCGTGACTGATCAGATGATCGCTGTGTAGCCCAACCCTTAAACCCGCCGCTAGGCAGCGCAGTACCACCCAGGTACCACCGCAATAATGGAGGCGTATCTGCTCCCACCAAGAGTTCAAGATCGGTGAAGGATTGCTGTATATCTACTTGCTAGGTAGAATTTGTTCTTTGAGAACTTGTCTTGCTATTTATTCTATAGAAGAGCTTCAACTAACCATCACAGCTCACAACAAGTGGAATATGTCACCCACAAATTACTGGAGCTTTTTAAAATGATGGACATTTCTGTGCAGCTAGAATGTAATATTTCTTCTCTAATATTATTATTTATTATGCACAATAACAAAATTAAACAGCAATAATGTAAAAAGTGCTTTTTTTACTTCCAGTTTGAAAATAATGTCTGATCGAGAAGCAGAGTGGTTTATCACTGTTTTTCGGAAATTAATCCTTGTTGAATTTGTCTCGTCTTAAACTAACCCGAACCCCCTAGTGTCTTCGGATATAGAACCTCACAACTACTCCACTCTATGGTACCTCAAAAAACCCAGGGATTGGTATGCTTAGCTCGATGATAAGTGATTGTTATTTGGACCTGCAGAACCACACTCTACAAAGTCAGGCAACTTCCTGAAGAAGGTTTTGGAAGACTTTGAACCATTCGGACTAATGTATGTTTCTTTTGTAATGCTTGGATTTGTTTGCGCCTAAATAAGGTGTAAAGACAACATGACCAAAAGTATAACAATGGAACAAACAAATATATGTTATGGCCCAACTGTAACTATGGTTTATGTTTTCAAGGCATCGCCATTATTTATGATTCTGTGTGCTCATGGTAAAACTTGCATTTACATTTTATTCGGTTCTCATGGTAAACAGCTGCTTTATCATCATTCAAATTGCGAAGAGCCCTCTATATTTCCTATTGCATTTCGTGTGCTTCCCAGGGCGTCATTCTAATGGTGCAAGAACTCAATAGAACGTGATTTCCTGTCTTCCCCAATTCACAGATTTGAGAATTAGATAGCACGAAAGAAGACTTAAGCTTCCCGTATCCTAATTATCTCGACTCAAAAAAAAAGAAAAAAGGGTCACATATATAACACAACATGTTGAGCTGACCTGAGTGATGAGTAATCCAATATGAAGTAGCAGCCCCTTAGCAGCGAGGTACAGCTTCCAGTGAGGGGCTTTGGTTAAGCGTTGATAGAGGGCCAAGAACTCTGACGCACTCTCCCCACTAGGACCAACTTCATCTAGGTAGCTAGTCAAGAGATCCAACATCTGCTGTCTGCGGCTAGAGACCTAATCATTGTAACATGAACACCAGGTATGAATTACAGCTAATACTCTATGTAAAGCCCAGCATGGGATAAAAACAAAGTTATATGTGACACAAGTCAGGACATGAAATTGCAAGAACCAACTTGAAAACAGATTGCTAGGCAATAATTAGTATAGTATAGATTGCACAGGGCCCAATTTCATGTGTTAAAGGCACTGGACACGTTTGGTAATTACTCAAAATATATACTAGCATAAAAACTTACTTGGTAACGAGCAATGGAAAGCTGTTGATAGTATAAAACATTGTGAGAAACGACTCCCTCTGAAGTAACGTAGTTTTTGAGAAAGAGGTAATTTCTCACTAAAATATTTGAATCTGAAAAAGACTTCCGGCCTGAAGCCCTTTTCAGGCATCTGAAAGCACACAAATTTGTGCAACAAGGGTGTTTTTTCTTTCATTATTTTCTTGCGACTTCGATGACCAATTGAGCCCAAATTTTCACAGGCTTGTTATTTTATGCATATGTTGGGATACACCAAGTGAGAATACTGGTCTTTGACAATTACCAAACGTGTCCGGTGCCTTTAACAGAGCTGCCAACTTTCCCTGATTCTGCAGAAAGTGCCCTGAAAATAAACCATTCTTTACATACTACATGTATAATGAACAAATTTTGAAATCTTCCTGATCATGGAAAATGTTTCCCACTTATGTTGAATGTAATCCTAAATGTATACTTGATTGTTGTACAAAGTCTTCCTGATTGCAAGATTCAAATGTTGGCAGCTCTGCTTTAAATATATATCATGCTCACATACAGATCCTTGACATTTGACATTTTTCCCCAACAATCGCAAAATAGACAGGAAAACTAGTCTACTATGGTCTCTAAAGATTCGACCCACCACGCCCTAAACTATGAATCCTTACTTGGCAGAGAGACTCCACAATGTTACACGCCACCTGCCGAGCTGCTCTAGATGATGGTGAGAACAAGACGCCTCGTAGCCAAGCTTGACCTCCCAACTGTAGATTATCAGGTGAACGCTTGACTCCTTGTTTCCAACGTCGAGCGTACTTCTCCATCAGAAACTTGCCTCTAGTCTCTTGGTGACTAGTCTGTGTCTCCAGTGTGTCTCCTGTTAATAAAAGATTAGGACAAGATGCTTAAAGGTGTAAACACAGAGATGTGATAGGCTGTTGAAGAAAAACCTGAACTCTGAGCGCAAAGCGTGAAAGCTTGCGAGCTCGAAAGCTTGCGAGCTTGAAAACTTGCGAGCACGAAGCCCACTAATAACATTTATGTTTCGTTTTAGAAGCCCTACTCTGCAATCTGGGGCAATATTTATTGTTTTATTTAATTTTTTTAATGAATTTGATCTAAGTTCAAAAAAAAACAACACAGGGTTAAAATCGGAGAAATCACATCCCTGAAACTGCTCCTTACAGATTTCAAGACATGTGATGCCCCTAGCTTTTAGAGATAGAGTGACAGTAAAATAATATTCATTATAAAAATAAAATATTTATAGAGCGCCTAATGCAAGGTCCTCAAGGCGCTTCATAAAAACAGAAGCAAAAAAAGTAAGTAAAAAGTCAAAATAGAAGTCACGAGAAACAAATCAGTAAAAACTAGAAGTAGGCTGCGACACTGCCGCTTTTAAACATCACTTTAGACCACACCGTCCCTCTGTTATTCCCTTTTTAGAAATTGACAAAACTCAAACAGTAACTTACGTGGGGCATTTGCAGGTATACGCTGCTTCCATTCGCTGTAATCTACTCCTTGCTGAGCGAGCCACTGACGAACATTGATGTAAACATCTTGACCTTCCGGTTTGACATTACTCAGATGCTCTACATTCTTGTCCTGAGTTCCAAACATAAAATACGATGTCAAATACAACCAAGAAATTGTAACTCCTTGTTTTTTACCGCTTGAAAAGATTTCTACCATAAGAGCCAATTACCCTAAGGTCCTTTAATAGGATTTTGGGTTGAACAAAGACAAATTTACTAGAGCGGGATTTGAACCAACGACCTCCGGATGAACGTGCCGGCGCTCTACCAACTGAGCTATCTAGCCCTATGTTGGCGCTTCCCAGGCTGCCGCTTCCCAGGTTGTATACTGTGGTGTGATCCCTGGCTACACAGCAGTTTATGGAATGGTTGAATGGCTTCTGACAGGCACCCCCCGAACAAAGATATTGACAAAATTGGGAGACCGCCATCATAGGGCTAGATAAGCTCAGTTGGTAGAGCGCCGGCACGTCAATCCGGAGGTCGTTGGTTCAAATCCCGCTCTAGTCAATTTTTCTTTGTTCAACCCAAAATCAATTAAAATTTACCCAGTCAGTTTCCCTTGTGGTTTATTATTTTTGCCTTTATAGGGATACATTTGAGCGAATCTGCCCACTTTGAATCAACATGTCCATGGTATAGATCTCGTGCAGTGGGCACCATCAACCATGTTCCATTTATCTACCATCAATACAATGAGAGAATCACAACAGCAAAACAGTCAATAGGCGCGTAAACTTATAAGCTTGTGTTAAAATGCATTAAACTTTTACATCATACCTAAAAACTCAAAGTCTAAACTTTGAAAGTAAATACAATACATGAATTTATCAAAAGATGTAAAAGTCAGCCCTTTTTTAAAACAACACATTGTCATGTCGGTGCAAAAACACTGTATCACCCCCCTCAAAAAACCCAAACAAAACCAAAGTAAATTTGAAAGTGCACAAACATCATATCTCACTGAAATTATTCCTGATGTACACACAGAACCAAGAGGCGCCAAGATAGTGTTTTGCACTGATGCTCACTTCTGGTTAACGTACACTTCAAACAAACTTTTCTTCACATACAGTGACTACCAAGGAGGCATTATTGGAAGCATTTTGGTGACATTATTTAAATACGGTCAGGTCGGTGCAGTGTTATCTTGCCTTGCCTTCCACCTCTAAGACCCTGGTTCGAATCCCACCGGGGGGCACTATGTGGATTTGGTTTTCAGTCCCTGCCTGACTGCGTGGGTTTTCCCTGGAATAATTCTCTGGGGTTTTCCTCCCACATCTAAAACTGAAACTTCCTTCACTGTCTTCTCGCTCCGTTGGGTTCTTGGCTAGTATAGTGATAAAGTTTGCTTTTCTAAGAGTCCTTGGCATTTATAAATGAAATGAAATAACCACAGCTGACCTTGTTTTTCTTGCTGGCTGGAGCAGCTGGCTTGACTAGTAGGTGAAGGATCTTCAGACATGGCAGGGTTACGTTCTCCATGACAACGGGGCTGTGGGTCTTTACTGCCATCAAAAACAGCGACATCACTAACAGAGGAAAAAATGATTTGCTCAATTAATTAAAATTGAAACTTTATGTTCCTCATGACAACCAGGCTATTGGTTTCCATAAAGTGATTTTCACAAATCTGAAAAAACAAAAATGTTGACACAATCACTTAGCATAATAAATAAATGCCATAAAAATACATCATTTAAAAAACTGAAATGTTAAACCCGTTGATAATTCTGAATGACCCCTAAGAACTTGAGTTCTTTTCAACAACTGTGGGATTATTTTTTCAATTTTATTACAAAGTCTTATTTTGAGTGATGATTTTAAAGTTTTAACAACAGTTGAAGAGCTTTTACTTACCACATTTGAGTCTCTTCTCCCAGCAGGAGTCATCTCGTTCAATGGTATGGACCAGAAGTGCCATCTCATTCCTAACTGCACCAGCCTAAGAGCAGACACATGTAAAAACAGACACTCCGTCATTAAGCCAGGTCTGAGTCAAGCCACTGTGGCTACGGCTACTGCAACAGCCATTGGCTGCTACAATAACATTGAAGAATAGGCCTCAGGGTTCCAGCAATAGCCACTGCTGAAGCCAATAAAGGGTCTGTAATCACTCTTAAAATTAATGGCACTAAAAACTTATTGGTTGGAAGCCTACAGCAGCTTACGATGGTATAAACCATTTTGAGAAACATGTTTCATTTCGTAAGTAATGTGGTTATGAAAAAGGATATCAGGTTTTGTGCCCCAAAATTTGAATTTGAAAAACGTTTCTCAGATCCTGTATTCCTATTTTTCTACCTACATGAACATATTCGCTCCGGTTTTTCAGCGATATCTCAAAAACGCGACCACCTTTTGAAGTGAAAATTTCACAGGTTAGTTTTATCGTATATATCTACATTTATATGGAAGTCCTTTGGACCTGGGAGTACATTTCTGGTAAAAGTTTTTGGGCCCTGGGCTCGATTTCACAAAGAGTTAAGATTGATCGTAACTGCAAATCCATCGCAGTTGCTTAGCAAAGAGTGATGTCACAATACAAATCACTATGGTAATACTGTTAACTCATCTTAAGATGAATCTTAGTGCTTTGTGAAATCGACCCCAGGGCGTCCATTGGTTATAAAGTTGATAATGTTTGAAAGTTCTATGTAAGGTTTTAACTATGCCAGCTTGCCAAAAAATATTGTTATCTGGCAAAAACGGGTTAATAAAAATCTGCGGCAAACAACAATTAGAAGGTTTCTATTGTCCTTCCCTCCCAGTCCAAGTGTAAATGTATCCAAGTTATTTGCACCAATTGTTTGAGACTCTTCATCATCGTTTTGCCAGAGTTTTTTTCCTTCTATAAAATTACAAAACAAATGTGAAGGAAAATTAACTGTTTCACTATTTCAGAAAACAGTTGCTATGGTTTGGGGGCACCTATTGCATCAGTTACCCTAATCCAAACTTTGAAAACCCCTCACTTTGATTCAAGTTTACACTCTCTGGTATCAATCTGAATAAGTCCTTTACCCTTAACTAGTAAGGAACAGTACAGACCAAATATAACAAACAATGTACACAATGAGATAGGTCTATAATTGTCCCTACAGTAGCTGTATTAGCCATCAGTCACCTACCAGGTCAGGATTAGATCTGTATCCCTTGAGTGCCACTGTGATTCGAGCCATCAAGATGTCATTCAGGACATGGGTGGCCTCTGAGTTGTCACGGGTCAGCAGGGCCAGGAGCTGACGCACTTCACTGCGGAAGCTTGGTGCCCCACGGCGAAGATTGTACTCGACCAACTCCTGGATCAAACCCTTCGGAAGAATTCAATACAAAACATTTAGAACTATCAAAACTTTTTTTATTTCTTTTGCTTTCTCATCCGTCTTCAATCTTTTGATCATGTGTTATTGTATCATTCACAAAATGGCTGGGAAGCTTTGCATTATTCATGAGCATGCTAATTGGTTTAAACTGTATCAAACTTTGTTATTTGTTTTCCTTTCTCATCTGTCATTGTTGTATCCTTCATAAAACTGGCTGGGAAGCTTTGCATTATTCATGAGCATGCTAATTGGTTTAAACTGTATCAAACTTTGTTATTTGTTTTCCTTTCTCATCTGTCATTGTTGTATCCTTCATAAAACTGGCTGGGAAGCTTTGCATTATTCATGAGCATGCTAATTGGTTTAAACTTGATTCATAGCCATTTGCTGTCATACTTTGACGCCACTTCCTGTCGAGGTCATGCCCACTTTCTTAGCAATTTGTTCACAGTACTCACACGCCTTGTGACTAAACGATATAGTTGACGTGTAGCAAAAAACAATAAAATGTTCACGTCAAAGTTTCATCATTTAAAAGTTTTTCTTTGTCCAACCTAAATTTTTTAAGTAAAGACGGTCCAACTTTATATTAAAGTAGATGTTTAAAAACCTACATTGGTGCGCGAAGATGATAATTATTGTTGGGTTTTGAGATATATTGTCTTAGAAAAGTTCAAAACCATTTTTTTTAAAACCTGCCTGAATGGCCTGGGCTATCTCAGCACACCACGAGAGTGATTGGCTAGCGTGTCACAACCTTTTTTCTATGCAGTATTTATTTATACAACTAGACAATGTATAATGCAGCAATGGTGCTTCAACTAGGCATGGATTATCCTCTCTTGGGAGTTGTTGACAAACACCCTTCAGACATTGTCTTTATTAATAGTTTCATGAAAAAGGTAAGACCACAGTTCAAAACATATGAAATTTAGGTAACCTAAAAAATACAAAATCCAACTTTGTTTTTTCTAAGGTTTGTACTTTGGTGTTAGATTACATAGAAGTGCCCTCCTTGGTGGACATTCCTCATGCTGTGGGTCAACTACGATTTGAAAACTCATGCATTATTCATATATTTCAATATGCATTATTCAAGAGTTGGATTTATTACCTGATCAGCAATGATGCGTCTAGTTTCTGCATGGGAAGCTAGTCCTCTCAGGAGTGTCACACAGTGCTCAGTGGCAGCAGCTGCACAACCGTAACACCGTCCTTGGCTGAAACAACAGAAAGGTACATTAACATTAATGAATATTCAAACTTTCAAATATACTCACACGCCTTTATTCACAATACTCAATTAATTTAAAGCTGAAATTTTAATGGCATTACTTTAGGCTTTTTCTTATACAAATTATTCAGTTGAGATGCTGAAGTATTGAGTGCACAGGAGGCTGTTGTGGATGTTTTCTATTCTACATTACTGCCTACTGGATAGCCTGAAAATCTGATGTCACACTTCCAGGCTCGTGAGTAACGCCATATACCTGCCTGGCAGGATGCTGCCAGATGTACCTTTGACCTCGCATTCATTTCACAAGGAGATTCGCAGTCAATTGACACGTACATGTACACACATTACATAGTGAATAAAACAACATTACAAAACAAACATTATGCACACGCTACATGCAGACGACCGAAAGTGCAAGCTGACAAACTACATCACCTCGGACCAATCATAAAACAGATACGATAAGCTTACGTCACTGCACGTTTATCCAATGAAATCATTGTATCCAATGGAATCATTGGGGGTGTAAGACCAGTGCCTGTCTTTATCCTTGCGGACAAAGACAGGGGACCAGTCTACCTACAACATTTTGTTTTCTAATAGCTAACATATTTTCAACACCTACTTTCTCTGAGTGACTTGACAGCTTGGTACAGTGACGGCCATCGCACTGGGAGACGGCGATGGATGTGGGCTGGTCAGGGGTGTAGCTACTGGTGTCATCCCTGAGCTTGGGCTGATTGACTTTAAGGCAACATCACGTTGGCGACGATCGTACTCAACAAGTTCCTTGCGAGATGCGAGAACTTTCTGTACGGTGAAACAAATTGACAAAGGTTTGATGAATAAAAACAATTTTTTTTATTTTTTTATTGTGACATACATTTACACCTCTAGAACAAAAACAATTTGTTTAGAGTAACTTCAATAAAGGAGGACAGACCTTAGAGCTACAAGTAACTTGGATATGGAGACAAGAGGATCATTCAGTAAAATATAGTAAAAGTAGACAAATATTTATATAATCATGTTTTTATGGTTTAATCATGCAAATGGTCAGAGCTGCCACAAATCACGAGAGAGATTATTTCAATGTTTACCACAAACCTTAATTTTACATCAACTGGAAAATGTTTCTCAAATTCTGTTTTCTGTCATTTCTGACTCATTACTTTTGAATTAAAACTTCCAATTTTATTTTCAATGATTTCTTTTTGTTATTGGAGATGAGACTTTGTTTATGTTACCTGAATAATCTTGCTGAGTTCATCAAAGGTACCTTTGCAGTCTCCACAGTATCGTTGAGCTAGTTGCTGGATAGTCTTGTTGACATGAGCACTACTTGAGCTACTTGATCCAATCAGACCATCCTACACACAGTCAACCATGAAGAATGTAAGAATGTAAGGTCAACAAATGTTACTACACCTCATACATATTCATGATTGAGAGCCAAATTCTCACTGGTCCATTCACCAGTGCTATATGCTATTTTTGCTGTTTACCAAGCGTTTACGTCACGCACAGGTTAAGTATGCATCCACAGTAGAATACCATATGGGCAACAGTCACACACAGGAAAAATACCTGCGAATAGTAGACTACGATCATGGGAGCGATTGTTCACCACAATGCAAAGTTATGAACAATGTATAATTGACAGAAAAAAGAAGAAGAAAAAACCCCGAAATTTGCAAACAATATCTGTTTTCATTGAGTGCTTGTTTGTGGAGGACAATATTCTAGTGTCAGTGCAAAAACTTTGTATGTCAAAAAATAGATTTTAAGTAACGCACGAGTACATGCATGACTAGTGTACGAACAACATTTCTCCCTTGAAATAGATCGTTTGTACACAACACTTTAGGCACCACTTTTGCTAAGAAACTCTCTTGAAAAAGATAAAACATGATTACAAACTCAAAATATGAAGTTCTTGCGAAGAGACTCTCCCATGCAAGATATTCAATTCAATTCAATGTTTATTGTCCATAAATTGGAAATTTGCTTTGTCGAACATGCTCATAACCGAAGAACAACATTTTACACTTAATAAAAACTTTAAACTGTATTTACACAAAGGCACATCCAAAAATTTACTTCATAACAAATGAAAACAACAAATAACAGGAGAGAAAGTTACTGACTGTCGTTAAGAATTCAGAATGTGGTAGAAAATAGTTTAAATATCTATTGGTTCTGCACTTCAGACTTCTCAGCCTCCTACCGAACCTCATTTCCTCATAAAATTCCTGTAATGGATGTGTGTCATTGATTAAAATTGACTTAGCCTTAATTAAAATTAATTCATGACAGAGTGCACTTTATGTCCGGTTCTCTACCAAAGATCTTGCCGGCCCGCTTAGCAACTCTCTGAATTTTGACTAAGTCCCCCTGCGAGTTATACTTTTAAGATGATTTGAAGAGTTACCTGAGGTTTGTCTTGTCCAGACTCATGTACTCTGATGAGTAGTGCCTCAAGATGGGGTTTATGTGAGACCAGTTGACGGTAGACACGATCAGCTTTCTCAAGGAGAGCGCTAATGGTAGATGTAGCCTGTCAAGAGTTAGATGTAGACAACAATACACACTAGTAAACTATCATAATATCGTATATATATATATTAAAAAAATCACTTACTGAACAAACTTGTTTTAACAACAATTTGAATGAATTGAAGTTTTACAAAACTGTGATTCAGGCAATCCACTAAAGAAACTTTTGTGCGATCATCAAATTCAACAAAATAAATAAAACAAGTTCCTTTTCCCCAACATTGTCAGGCTTCTACAAAATTAGGATAAGTCATACAGCATTTAGACTGCAGGATGAAGCGTACAACTGGGCATGTCTTGATCAAAAACTTTACTCACCTTTTTACGATCCTCTTCATTTTCGATTGGATCCACAGCACAGCAGGCTCTTGCCGTCAGGGTGTAGTCAAACTTAGCATACTTGCAGAAGCCGCAGGAATTACACAAGTAGGGATCCTTCTCATCGTAGTTAATGGCTCTGAACAAAAAACAACACGCCATCAATCTCAAATTTGATTTTCTGGGTTTTTTTTTGTTTTTTTTTAAAACACGGATCCGGAGGAAACAAATCCTTGAAATGTATCACATCATCTCAATTTTGTATGAAAGGCAACTCAACTCAGGTATAGTCTGCTCAAAACTATAAGGTCATTAGTGCAATTTGTATGGGGGGGGGGGGGGTTTCATAAAATGGCTTTTGCATATTCTGGAGCTCCTGGTAAATGGAGTTTCTTGATCAAGAGTGGACTTCAAAGTATTTGTTTGGAAAAAAGAAACAATTCAATTTCCAAGTGTTGATTTTGAATTGTGTTTTCAAATTATACAAATTTTTCATTTAATGACCTTTTGATCATTACGTATTCGAAATTATCGTTAATGACCTTATAGTTCTGAGCCGACGGTATGATACGTGGACCATGGACAAAAGTAGGAAAATTTGATTGAGTACAAGGGCTGACCTACACGTACAAACGGTAAAGGCTTTAATAGACTTTCCAGGCTGTTGAATACTAATTTTGCCGATTTTTCTGAGGGCCAAAAAAATCGCAAATCAGACTGAAGTAGGAAGAATGTACTGCCTGTCAACTTCAAACTCCAGAAACAAATAAAACTCATCGTGAATCAAATCAACAAAATATTGATCAATACTGTTGAATACTAATTTTGCAGATTTTTCTGAGGGCCAAAAAATCGAAAATCAGACTGAAGTACATGTAGGAAGAATATACTGCCTGTCAACTCCAGAAATAAATATGAAATGTTTCCTCTGATTGAGCTTTGTCTCCCCAGACGCAGCAACTTTAACAACACGTCAATATTACCTGCACTTGTGGCACTGGAATACATTCTCTCCACAGTTTCCACAGACTCCAGGGTTGGCTGGTACCGATGCACTACAACGAGGGCATTGCAGGGTCTCAGCCGAAGCCGTAAGGTTATCATAGAAGTCGGCATACTCTATCATGAGATTAGCGGCTACGATGGGTAGAGGAAACTCCACTTTCAACTCTGTCTGACCCGCTGCCAGCTGACACTTCCTTGCTTTGTGCCACATTGTAGGCCTGAATACAAACATCAAATAAAGGCTTTATTAGGCACTTTCAAACCACATACATTGCACTATTACTATTTCTGGGCAGACCTCGTACAAGCTTTGGCTTCTTGTCTGACCTCCCCATACTATTATTAAGTTCCGTTAAAGTTTTCCCTTACTTTGTACTGCCTTAAAGTATGGAAAAATAAAACCTGAAACCTGAAACTATTCATGTTTATTGTGCCTTAAAACACTGCATGATGCCATGGTACTTTTTCAATAGTCTGTTTGTAAATAAATTTTGTGTACTCTACCAAAAATCCATTAACAAATCTCATGTAGGGCCTACATGTATGTTGAAATGAAGATGTTTCAACCTTTTGGTAACCCCTAGGGAGGGTTTGGAATTCAAAGGGCTTTTAGGAACAGTGTCCTAAGCACTAGTGAAGTAGATAAAAGGGCAGTCTTTGTTATATGTCGACAAATGAAAGGCTTTTTTTATTCACCAGGCTGACATAAAAAGTCTGAATTCAGACAAAAGTCTGAAAAAATCTCATCCCTGGTACAAATCTGACTAATTTAGGAAAGAGTAAAGAGGGACTCACTTGTTTTTGAGTTCCACGACAGACTGAACTGTGCGATTATTGTAGTAGATGTTAATGGTGTGCACCATCTTGGTCCGCTTCAGATCACTGATACGCAGAGCTACCTTGGCGATGGTATGGGTACCAACCAACTTGACAATTTGGGAGTTAGCTGTGTAGCGTGAGTCCACTTTCAGAGTGGTCAGCTTCAGGTTCTGGGCATCAAAATAACAATGTCGATTATTACAGATGTATGTCTCACATTGAGAAACTACAGCGAATTCAAAATGCTGCCGCCAGACTTGCCACAGGTTCACCCAAGTTCTGCCACATGAAACCTATCCTTCGTCAATTGAACTGGCTACCCATCAGGTCCCGGATTCAATACAAAATACTTCTTGTCACCTTCAAATGCATCCACGGTTTAGCTCCTCCTTACCTATCTGAACTTATAACTATCAGGCAACCATCCCGGTACTCTCTTCGCTCCTCTCAAGGCATCACGCTGAACCACCCATCTCCCAAGATGCTACCCACACTTGGTGATAGCCTCTCAAGGCATCACGCTGAACCACCCATCTCCCAAGATGCTACCCACACTTGGTGATAGCCTCTCAAGGCATCACGCTGAACCACCCATCTCCCAAGATGCTACCCACACTTGGTGATAGCCTCTCAAGGCATCACGCTGAACCACCCATCTCCCAAGATGCTACCCACACTTGGTGATAGCCTCTCAAGGCATCACGCTGAACCACCCATCTCCCAAGATGCTACCCACACTTGGTGATAGCCTCTCAAGGCATCACGCTGAACCACCCATCTCCCAAGATGCTACCCACACTTGGTGATAGCCTCTCAAGGCATCACGCTGAACCACCCATCTCCCAAGATGCTAACCACACTTGGTGATAGCCTCTCAAGGCATCACGCTGAACCACCCATCTCCCAAGATGCTACCCACACTTGGTGATAGCCTCTCAAGGCATCACGCTGAACCACCCATCTCCCAAGATGCTACCCACACTTGGTGATAGCCTCTCAAGGCATCACGCTGAACCACCCATCTCCCAAGATGCTACCCACACTTGGTGATAGCCTCTCAAGGCATCACGCTGAACCACCCATCTCCCAAGATGCTACCCACACTTGGCGATAGAGCCTTCACTACTGCTGCTCCCAAACTGTGGAATAACCTACCGATATCACTCCGTAACCAACAATCTGTCAACATCTTCAAAAATGTTCTCAAAACTCACCTCTTCTGTTAACAATATAACTGTAAAGCGCATTTGAACATGTATATGGAAAATGCACTATATAAATACATTATTATACATTATTATTAGAAAGAAATTGTATGATACCATTGCTCAAAGTTACACGGATTTTAGTATCTTATTGGAAAAGGACAAATTTATTTTCCTTATGAGTTCTCACGATAAAACCATTATGAATTGTGTTGCGAAGTACATATTCTCTGCTTTTAAGTTAAAGGAAAACCAAGTATAATTTAATATTTGTTCATGCTAACCTCTCCTTCTTTGTTATATTGTAAGTTTAAAATTTTGTTATTGTTGTAACCCTTCCCCAGGGTATGGGGTTTGTTCCGTTTTGGGAATAAAATTAATACAATACAAAAATACAAAAAATTATTATTATGAAATCAAGGATACCTCAACACTAAACTGAAACCAGAAATAAAAAGGTTAACTTTGTTTATCCTGTGATAACTGTTTTAGTTTCTTAACCCAACACATATAGCTAAATATCACATCTTAAAGGGAGTGTACACCTTTCGTAATTACTCCAAAAAATGAATGACCATAAAAACTTACTTGGTACAGAGCACTGGAGAGCTGTGGATATTTTAAAACATCTTTAGAAACGGCGCCCTTTGAAGTAATGTAGTTTTAGAGAAAGAGGTCATTTTTTTACCTAAAATTTTGAATCTGAGAAAGGCTTCAGGCATGAAGCCCTTCTCAGGCATTTGAAAGCACACTTGATCTTCTCCCCTTCCCTCTTATTGTCAAGTTTATTGTCTCCAGTTTTCCTGTTTTACTATGTGTGGGACAACATGCTTCCGAGCATCAGTAATTTAGTTTACTTTTGTTGTCCCTGACCCACATAGTATTGTTTGGTCCTTTTGTCGAGTAGTTTTCTTGTGTCCTTCCTCAGATTAACTTCTTATACGTGCATGCTCCCCTCATAGGCTCATTTTCATTGTTCTCTCTATTTGCCCTCACGTCATCAGAATTTTTTATATATTTGTTTTACTTATTTATTTACTTATTTGTTTATTTGTTCAGTTATTTATTTGTTTATTTGTTCAGTTATTTATTTGTTTATTTGTTCAGTTATTTATTTGTTTATTTGTTCAGTTATTGATTTGTTTATTTGTTCAGTTATTGATTTGTTTATTTTTTCAGTTATTTATTTGTTTATTTGTTCAGTTATTTATTTGTTTATTTGTTCATTTTATTTTATTTTATTTTATTTTATTTTATTTTATTTTATTTTATTTTATTTTATTTTATTTTATTTTATTTTATTTTATTTTATTTTATTTTATTTTTATTTTATATTATTTTGTTTGTTTGTTTGTTTGTTTATTTATTTATTTATTTATTTATTGGTTTAATTCCTTTTTAATTTATTGACTGATTGATTGATTGATTGATTGATTGATTGATTGATTGATTGATTTGTTTTTCATTAATTTATTTATGTTGTTTTTCATTATGTTTTGTTGCTTTGTCGTTTCTGTTTTGGGTTTTTTTCCCCTCCGTTATTGCATTGTACTGTATTTTCTGTACTTGTAATAATAATAATAATAATAATTCTATGCAACAAGGGTGTTTTTTCTTTCATCGTTTTCTTGCAACTTCGATAACCAATTGAGCCCAAATTTTCACAGGCTTGTTATTTTATGCATATGTTGGGATACACCAAGTGAGAATACTGGTCTTTGACAATTACAAAACGTGTATCCTGCCTTTAAGGATCAAGTCTCCTTCAGTAAGGACCGACCAAGAAGAGATTCAAATCTATATTCTTGGGCTATAAGAATTTAGATCAACCCACTGCCCATGAAACTCCATACCTAAACCACAATAACTCAAATATATCTGACCTACTTGTTGATCAATGCCATTCCAATTCATATGATGGCATCACTTTGCTGCCATGCAAATTAAGAATGCATCTGAACCACAGACAGTTAACTCTGCACATAACTATGCCACCAATCACACAACAGACATGTGTCCAACTTTGTTTCACACTTTTTATTGTCTTACATTCAACAGGATGTACAGATGTAAGACTGACAGATTCCGATAGTAAAGAAAGTCTATCCTACTAGTTCAGTGATTGTTTTGTACTTACAGAGAATGGAACCTCCGGGTTGTTACAGACCAGGCATGGGTCGCTCTCTAAGAAGTAACCATCAAACTGGACCATACCGGACAGCATGCTGTAGGGAGCAACACATCAATACATCAGACATATCAAAACAATCAGCGCCCAATAGACACTTCCCACGAAATATGTAAATTGCACGTCGCGCGTGCGCGCTAACACTTTGGTTGGCAAAATGATGGAACATCGCGCCTTTTTTGTATGGCGCTGATGGTGATGTGACGCAGATGCTTGTGTGCGTCTGCTTAGTGCACATCTCTATGGCGTTTGCCAACCAATAGGGTCTGTACGCATTCGTGAATGTAATTGGCATATTTCATGGGAAGGGTCGATTACTGCTTACTGGAGAATTCTGTACTTACAGCCCAAAGAGTATGGGTCTTTAAGGTGAGGACAGTATTTTGTGGTAAGCAGAAAAAGAAATTTGGCCTTGTAGACACCCAACAATAATACGCATTGCAGAAAAAAAATAAAATAAAAAATGGGGAAGAATGCAGCTCCAAAAATCATGAAACATTGCTTGATCAAACATTGCAGTAAAACATTTTTGAGAAAAAACTTGCTGTGATAATAACTGGATTTATAAGGCACCAACTACCAAAGGATACAAGGCGCTTTAAAGACCTACTCCAACGAAAACGGCAACAAGTGATCTTTGCTGAAATTCATTTAAAAATGTATTCAATCAATAAGGAAATTGAGTTCACATGAGACTAAACAGATTCTAATTGTGAAAAAAACCCAATCATTTTGAATACCCTTCTCCGGTGCTTTTCAGAAAGATTTTTTAGCCCTGTTACGCATCGCTCATCACTGTTACATCATATGTGGGAGCACCGTTTTGTAAAGCCACTTTGTTGCAGCATTGAGGTATAACAAAGCAAACTCCCACACATGACGTCAAAGTGTTATCATTTTGACGCATGCCGTCAACGGCAGGTTGGAGAACAGGAGAGTCTTGAGACCCTCTGTGAAGGGCAAGAATGAAAAGACTTACTTGTAGATGGTGGAGTTGGGATGATTTGCAAGACTCTGATTCTGTGCCTTTAACAAGACTGCAGCTTTCTGGACATACTCTTGAGACTGTCAGGAATATCAAGAAGAGAAAGTTTAAACAAAGTCAATTATCAGAAACAAAAAACGAGTAAATGAATGAGGGTGCTTCAATGTTTAAATTCAACTAATTAAAGTTTTTTTTATTTTAATTTTTTTTTTACAGTGCAACAACAACATTTATTTCATACTGACTCAGGGTCAGGTAATTAATTGAACAATAAATTGGATTATTGAAACTTAGTAACAGAGCAGATGAAAATGGAGCCAGCATGGTAGGAAAAAAGTGAAGCAGATAAGAAATGCTTTTATACTTTTGAACAGACAACCACGGGGACAATATCACACAACATTACACATCACACATCACAGATATAAATTTAAGACCGACAGTTGAGACCAGACAAAGATGGATTAACATGAGAATTGTAAATTAATAAATTAACTTAGTGACAGGGCTGACAGGGCTAAGTTTTAGCCAGGGCTGATTTGTTTTAATCCCTAGTTGTTATTACTGATTGTTTTAATGTACATTGTGTCTTTTTGAGCTGTGAAAAAATATAAATAATAATAAACCAGCATTAGTAATAATACTGGGTTCTTATATAGGGCTTTATCACACCCCTAGGGGTGTATCAAAGTGCTCAGTATTTTTTCCTGCAAAGTTTGTGGAGCTACGTTTTTGAAGTATGAGACCTTCTTCTTATAGCACCATGTAATGGTTTTACAAGGTGCTGTGGCGCAATATGCTGCCGATCAAACCAGGAACACCGGGGCGAACCCCTTCTCTTTACGATAAGTGCACTTGGTTCTTTTACGTGTATTACACAATACACGGGACCAACAGCTTTACGTCCCATCCGAAGAACTCAATAATGGTTAAGTGTCTTGCTTAAGGACACAAGTGTCACGACCCGTACTCGAACCTACACTCTGCTGATCAGAAACACCAGAGCTTGAGGCCGGTGTTATTATCCGCTCAGCCATGACAAGCCACAATAAAAACATGGACCTGACAATGAAACAAGTTGATAGATGTACGGGATTTTACCAAACTAGACCTGAGCTGGGACAGAGTCTCAATGTGTCCGTCAGTGTTGTGTGCAAACAGTCATCTGTTTCAATAATCCATGGGGTACACAATAAGAATACTTGTTATCTAGCATACATTTTTAAGCATTACACACAATGCATTTTGCTTAATGCGCAACAAACACATGGAGTCCCAGCCTTAGGCTACATCACTTTGGAATGCAGCTTCCTGGCTGAACCAATGACAGAGTCAAAGCTAAAGAGTCTTAAATGTGACCTTTCACCTTTTCAGCGCAGTAAGGAGCCTTGAGAGAGAAGTAGCCCAAGAGGTCAACAAACTGTGCAGCTTTACATCCATAGCTAGATAACTCTGGCCATAGTTCCCACATCAGCTCTAGTAGTTGCTCTTGTTGAGAGAACTGAGAACTCCTGCACAATAAATATAACACAGAGTGGATATTAAAGGGGAGGTATACGTTTGGAGAAGGTCTGTTTCACCATCAAGAGATCCCATCCGACATAACACTTCATTAAAAGTAAACTAACAGCACAGAAATGCTCTTTAAAGGTTCTGTATACGTTTGGTAATCACTCTTAAAATCAATGGCAATAAAAACTGACTTGGTAAGAAGTACAGCAGCTTCTGATAGTATAAAGCATTTTGAGAATCATTCCACTTCGAAATAACGTGGTTATGGAAAAAGATATCAGGTTTTATGCCCCAAATTTGAATCTGAGAAACACTTTTTGTCAGAATTATTTTCAACAACCTATAACTCTCGATTCATTTTGTGTCATTTTTTGTTAAATGGTCTACTTTTTTTGTTCAAATAAATTTCATAAATTTTAAAATTTGACTTTCTAATACTGGAAGGTGCCTTATCATAACTAAATTGTGTTCCTTTGTAAAGAACCTTGTTCCCATGCAGCAAGAGCTCTGTTTATGTAGACTTAGTAATCATTCCCCATGTCAGTATGAAGTTCATGTGAGTAACTCATTTTGAACTTGTCCTTTGCTGGTCTAGAAGCTTCAGCAAGTGAATCTCCAAGTGAGTTTCTAAATACTTAATACATTTATTTTGACTAGACACCAAATTTTGGCCGGCACAGCTGACTACAAATGGAGGCGTTTTGACTCTCCAGCCACTGAGTTCACTCGCATTTGGTGAGAGCGAGCATCCGCTAATGTTGTATTCTGTCATCATTTTACACCTATAAGATGGTAGTGGGATGAAGTTAATCTGTATGGTCAATATTCAAGCTGACTTACCTGAAGATATGCAGCAGTAACCCATGTGCCTGCCAGCGCACTGATGTGTTGTTGGATTCCAGTAGGTGTTGTCTTATGAAGCGAGAGAGTGTATCGCGTCCGGCGAGACGATTCAATTGGTTGATTAGAGACTGACACAGGCTGTCGTCATGACGATGGCTCTCTTCTGAGGATTCTACAACAGCAGAGGGATTATTAGAGATATTTACTAGGAAAATAGACATGCAAAATTTAGACAAATCTAAGTACTTAGTACACACATAGGACATCAGCCAAATCACTTTGGAATGTGTGTTGCTTGTGCCTTGTAGCAAACTTTCTCAGACTTGACAATTAAGTGGTATCAGTAGGTCCCATCTCTTAGATTGTTCCTTTGTAAAAGACCCCATGTAAGACCACACACAACACACACAAATAAAATAATAAAAATAATAATAATATCGGCTCTTATATAGCACAATTCCAAAGAATGATCATTGCGCTTCACACATTATTACCCCTGGTCACTGGGCCATTTATTTCAATCCTGAAACCATCTCAGCTCCCTGGGGAGTATACAGCCTGTGCTGCCAAAGCGCACTAAGCTAAATCAATCACAAGAACCATCTCTTCCCTCACAGGTACCCATTTTACCCCTGGGTGAAGAGAAGCAATTATAGTGTCTTGCTCAAGGACACAAGTGTCATGACTGGGATTCGAACCCACACCCTGATGACTCAGCCACCAGAACTTAAAATTCCATTGCTCTTAACCGCGCCACGCCATAATGTTTACTGTAAACAGACAAAACTAGAAATGAATTAAACATTTTAGCATAGTGGTGTAAACTATTCATACTTTTCTCTTTGTTTTTGTCCTTGTCTTTCTTGTGCTTGGATGATGAGGATTTTGAGCCACAGAGGGCGCATGTCAACAGCTGGAGTAAGAGTGGTGAGACTCCTTCATCAAGGAAGAAACTTGCTTGCTGGAGGCTGGATAAAACAGCTGAAGAAATAAAGAACAAGAGGGTAACAATAATTCATTTCATCAAATGTGATATTGGTGCATTCCCCACGTTGTCCTACATGTTGTAGGAAATAATCTGAGTGGACCTTATCAGAGTCAAGATCTTTAATGATCATATAATTTCATAAAACCATTTTGATAAGAATTTTACAATAGACTAAATTCAGATATTAATACAAACTAAAGCTGGGTTTATAACTCACGCAATTCGCAAAAGTGAAGTCGATTTTCTTGCGCTACAGACGGAAAATAGCGCATGGTGAGTGCTTGCATTTTGAAAAAAAAATCCACATTAAATTCACTTTTTCGTGAAGAACCGAGCGTTAATCAGCTAACTTTTCAAGCCTCAGGTTTTACAACCTTTTTGCCTTGTCTAGACAATTCTTACATTCATCCTTGTGGCAAAACTTCTGCCAGTTCAGCGTACGAGATGCAGCTATCTCTTGACAAGCTTTCAGATGCTCTATCTGTAAAAATAGCAAACAACAAAACAAATTCCAAATATAAGTTCATTATTTGAGATGGTCATTATAGACGATGTGACCTCTGACGTCATTTGAAAATCATAACATGATGCGCGCGCATGTCACCGGGCAAAACCTTTGTGTACTTGACATCCAGCTAGAAAGTACACGCAATATTACCATGACTACGCGTCTTTTTGCCCGGCGGAACATGACTTGGACAAAAGACTTGTCAACAGAGGGCGGTTTGAATGTAAACAGAGGTCACATCGTCTATAGAGTACAAATTAAAATATAACAAAAATAGTTCAACATTAATTGATTTTTGCCATTTAAATAAAAGTCATTGAAGGTAGCAATTCTTTTGATAACTTGCACAAAACAAACAAATCTATAATATTATTTAGTCATCCTTTTGTAGTTGTTAATCACATTGTCATGAAATGAAACAATACATCTTTGCCAAAAACATCATAGGGAATGTTAGACACAAAAAACAAAATCTTCAAAGTACGTTTTCTTCAAGAGTTCGGTCAGTCTTCAACTTCTAGTCATCATACAAATCTTAAATTCCATTTGCCAAATCTCGATGAACTTACACTCACTATGTAGCCTCACCATCACTGTCATCACTATAGATAGGTTGCAGTATGACGTAAGTCGGCCATCTTTACGGGCAATTTGGAACACACAGTCATGCGTTACGCGTGAGAACGGCGTGCAGCACGCGCACATTTCACAAAACTCATTGCGTGATTGGTTAGTGAATGACGCGGCTGCGTTAATAATTTGAGCGCTTGACGCGCCTGCAAGCCAAAATGCGATTTGCCCGTAAAGATGGCGTCTACTGGGAACTATCTATGGAGCAATCTTCTTATCCATCAAGCTACCTCTACTGACTCATTCAAATCTATCTCACAGACTCACCTTTTTGTTACTTGAGGTTTAAGCGATTAGAAACTATTATAGTCTGCTATTGTGTTATCTAAAGCGCTGTAGTCTAAATGGAATGGCGCTATATAAAAGCCCTGTGTATGTATGTACATGTATGTATGTGGAAACGCCAGTAAAAAGCAGTACACAAATGGGATTATTGTTTGTATAAATACATGTATTTATTGCTGGTGCTATTTTTAGATTTTAATTACTGTTTTTTGTAAACAGTACATTTGGGCTTTTAGCCGCTGTATTGCAGTATTTTAATAAACCATAATCTATCATTATTATAAAAAATGTGAGACTAAAGTGAGTTATTCTAACCAGAGTGATGAGGGTATCATAGGGCACGGTGATTGGAGCACTGCTGCTACCATCCAGCTCAAGACCATTCTGACTGCAGATTGATCTATCATAAGAACAAATATTGATCATTACAAATACTGGGTTCATATTGAGGTTCAAAATACTGGGTCATAGTTCATATCAAGGCTCAAAATACTGGGCCTTTCATATCAAGATTAAAAATACAGGGTCAGAGTTTATATCAAGGTTCAAAATACTGGGTCATAGTACATATCAAGATTTACAATACTGGGTCATAGTTCATATAAAGTTTCAAAATACTGGGTCTTAGTTCATATCAAGATTTACAATACTGGGTCATAGTTCATATAAAGTTTCAAAATACTGGGTCTTAGTTCATATCAAGGTTAAAAATACTGGGTCAGAGTTTATATAAAGTTTCAAAATACTGGGTCTTAGATCATACAAAATGGACATTCACTGACCAATGTTGTATCTTGTTCTTGGAGTATTAAAAACAACATATAACTTTTCATCCATTTGGCGTAATTTATTGTTCATTACAATTTAATAAATTTTTCTTTTCTGAGATAATCATTCTTTCAAGATTTTGGCAATCATCTTTGGAGAAATGTTTTTTTAAACACGTACTTGATGTCTCGCATGTGAGACTCTAATGTGTGGAGATCTCGTAGTTGGCGATACTTGTCCTTTGACCCACAGATGAAGAGAAGGAGCTTGCGTACTTGTCTTCTGACAAATGGTGTCTGTTGAGTCATCATGTACTGTTGGAACAAACAGAAGAAATTCAACATGGACTCTGCAACAGGTGAAGCTACTGCTAGCTTTGAGTCTGGAATCAGCTTCAGAAAGATGCTAAGCAGGGAAAAAATGCTTAGGGAGTTTTAGGCATTTTGGCTGGTAACAATTTTGTGCTAAGCCAAACATTGTATATAAGATAATGCCCAATGTGCGCATCATTGGTGGGTGCAAATGGCCTGAGCGCCAAGCCCAAGGACCATTTTTACACCACGAATAGCCCGAACACCGAGGGCGCTATGGGATTTAACCTCCACCTGTGGCGTCATGCTTATATTGTTCCAGCGCTCCATTATTTTGCACGAATGGCGCGATATTGTTTAAATGTAGCCATCGCGCCATTTGTGCAAAATAATGGAGAGATGGAACAATAGCATGACGTCACAGGTGGATATTAGGTTCTGATAAACACAAATCGTATTTTTGTGATTGTCTGATTCAATGGAGGAAAATCAAATAATAATAACACAGCATTTGTAGGGCTCACATTATCTGTTAAACATTCAAAGGCGCCGGTTTAAATCAAAGAAATTCTCAGAGATGTTCATAGGCCAATCTGAAAAGATGAGTTTTAAGAGACTGTTGGAAGTTGAACATTTCATGTGTGTCTCTCTAAGATGTTTAGGCAGAGAGTTCCACAAGCGGGGGTCACTCTTAGAAAAGGCCATATCGCCATAAGTGGCAAGGCAAGTGGCAAGGGCAATCTTAGAAAAGGCCATATCGCCATAAGTGGCAAGGCGGCGAGTCCGGGGAACAAACAGCATGCTGCCCGATGACCTCAGACCTGGTCTGATGTCGGTGCTGAAGCATGCTCTGTATGTAGGGAGGGGCTGAAACATGAAGTGCTTTGAATGTCAGGAGGTTGATCTTGTAGTGAATTCTGAAACTAATGGGTAGCCAGTGCAGATTGAGTAGGATGGGTGAGATATGAGGAGACATTTTTGTTCAAATGTTGGTGAAAGGAGAGAAAGTTTGAAAAAAACATATTTAAAAGACCTGTGTATTTAACAATGTGAGCTGATCCTGTACAGCAAGTAAACTCTGATAACAAAAACATACTGTGCATTTATTTTTACCTCACACAGATAGTAGAACCAGGCTTGATCAAAAACAGGAACACCAACACTAGGTGTCGCATCGCAAATCTTCTTCATCTACAAATGAAATGCAACAGTCAAAAATCATCAGTATCTCATATATACCTGTTACAAAAATACTGTACAGAGAAAAAGGAAAGCAACAGAAGAATCATTTGTACAATTAATAATAATAATAATAATAATAATAAGCTAGCATTTATAGAGCGCCTTTTCCAAAGGTTGCAAAGCACTTGGATATGTCCAACACAGATCAAAAATCAAAATCAAAATCAAAGACATAAGAAGTGAGTCTTCAGCAATTTCTTGAATGAATCAAGTGAGTTTGCTTTTCTGCAGCTATCAGGAAGAGAGTTCCACAGAGCCGGGCCCGCATTTGAGAAGGCTGAGTCTTCTGCATTAGTGTTGTGTGAGGAAGAATGTAGGATGCGTGTTGGTTGATGTTGCTGAAGCCTTTCACAGATGTTTACTGGGCATTTCCTCAATTAGATATTATTATTTGTTAATCAAAAATCAAACATTGCAGACCAAAGGCTGAATTGTGTTAAAGGCACTGGACACATTTGGTAATTGTCAAGACCAGTATTCTCACTTGGTGTATCCCAACATATGAATAAAGTAACAAACCTGTGAAAATTTGGGCTCAATTGGTCATCGAAGTTGCAAGAAAATAATGAAAGAAAAAACACCCTTGTTGCACAAATTTGTGTGCTTTCAGATGCCTGAAAAAGGCTTCAGGCCTGAAGTCTTTTTCAGAATCAAATATTTTAGTGAGAAATTACCCCTTTCTCAAAAACTACGTTACTTCAGAGGGAGTTTTTATGCTAATATATATTTTGAGTAATTACCAAACGTGTCCAGTGCCTTAAAAGGTACATCAAAATTCATCACAAGATAACAAAAATTGCAAAAAATAGCTACTTCACAAGACTGTAAGAATACATTAGCGATTCCATCTGGATAACAGTTACTAAGTAATCATTTATTTTGAAAGTTACCTGATATGGTAAACGTAGGACCATCTCAGTAAGAAGTTGTGGATAAGCTTCGAAGACATCACCTGCATGACCCTACAAAAACAAATAGAGAAAACAAAAGTATTCAATCAAAATAATCCTTGAAAATAATTGCCAATTTCAGGCAATGTGAAACTAACACTTATAGAGGGAAATTAGAATTAGCTGTTGCAAACTGCTTACCAACCAAAAGGACCTGTGGTATAAATGCAAAAGTAAGTTAGTGGCCCGACGTTCCGACCCTAGCAGAGTCTTTCTCGAAGGCTAAATGACAACACAACACACATAAACATGTATACAAGTGTTGTCATTTAGCCTTCGAGAAAGACTCTGCTAGGGTCGAAACGTCGGGCCACTAACTTATAGAAGGACTACACTCCCTTTGATGTATTGACTGACAGGTTTAAGCTGGGGTTTCAAATTAAATTTGAAGTAAAAGGCACACGATAAGAAGCACTGGTTTTGGGATGTAAGCATGAAGTCGTAATGGTGCGGGGTCTGGATCCAGCTAGGGCATGGGTGCTTAGTGTGTAAAACGCTGGCCTCTAACAACTTTGGCCTTGGTTCGATTCCCGGCCAGGGTCTGCCATTTTGAAGAACCAACTTGTTGACTCCACAAAAGTAAACGTTCACAAAGTAAAAGGAAAACAACACAATTTTGAGGGATGTTTTGTGTGGATCATTATATTCTACTTTTAAAATATATTTCCAACCATTTTCTTTTCATAATAAAATGCCTTTACAGCCTGAAGTACCCAATCCGAAGGCAATGTGTCCCTTTAAGGTAAGCATAATTGTGTTATAATAAATAACAATATATAGTCTTATATAGCGCACGTATCTACTGATAAGGTACTGAAGGTGTTTGAACAGACAGAAACATTCTAAGACAGGTTTTTAATTTTTTTTTATTAATGAGACAAAATTTATGTAGGAAGTTGCTGCGGCACATTCCGCAGCCTCTGCCAGACACAACGGGGCAAACCCCTTCTCTTGGCGATAAGTGTAACTGGGTTCTTTTACGTGCATTACACAACATAGGAAACCTAGGGCTTTACGTCCCATCCGAAGGACGAAGCAATAATGGTCAAGTGTCTTGCTTAAGGACACAAGTGTCACGACCGGGACTCGAACCCACACTCTGCTGACCAGAAACACCAGAGCTCGAGTCCGGTGCTCTGAAACCGCTCGACCGCAACACGCCATTTGTGCTTAGCTACTTTCGCACTTCAGCAGCTCTCATGTAATTGGGGTCCAGGTGGCCGTAATGATTACGATGTTTACCTTGACGTATTGTCTGAGGAAGAATGGTGACATGTCTGGTGGTGAGGATGTAGGATGAGGCTTCAGTAGGTTGCCATTCCCTCCAGATGTATCCTTCAACATAATCAAACACAAAGGGATTCATCATTATGGGATGATTAGCTACATATATGTGGACATCTCAATAATAGGGATGTGATAGGATGTTGAAAACAAAAACAAACTCTGAGCGCAAAGCGCGAAAGCTTGCGAGCTCGAAAACTTGCGAGTACAAAGCCCACTAATAACATTTATCTTTGGTTTTAAAAGCCCTACTCTGCAATCTGGGGCGTTATACATGGTTTATCTCAATTTCTTTATGAATTTGATCTTAAGTTAAAGAAGAAAAATAATAATAAATGATTATTATTTTTTTTTTGGGGGTGGGGCAAATAAAAACCAATGAATTTCTTTTTTTGGAGGGCAAAACAAAAAACGGATTTCCGGTTAAAAACCGAGAAATCACATCCCTGCAAAAAAAGGGCTTCAAAAGTCTTACCTCAGCAAGAACCAAGATTGGAAAAAGGCTCCAAGAAATTTCATCAAAAGTCTGATTGAATAGAGGAAGCTTCAATTTAGAACCAAGCTCAATGAAGAATCCCATTCATATTCAACAAGAAAATAATAATTTAAAAAAATACAACACTTGGGCGTTTAGGCACCAACTTGAACACCTAATAATAATGTAAGTAATAAAAGTAACACTAACTGGGAATCATTGGTTTTTCTTTTTTCAGTTTTCTTTGTTCAATTTACTTTTTTCAGTATTTATCAGAATTTGCCTGTAAGTACAACATTAATATATCGCTAATATTACATATCAATAAAGGGTGTGTACAATGTTGTTAAGATTGGAAATATTAATGTTCACAGATTTGCGAATAACTTACATGGTGTAAAGATGGTCATGGTGGAAAACTTCACTTGAAATAGTTTTGCTTGAAATGCCATAGTTTTTAGGAAATGGGTAAAACAATAGTCTTTATCCTGCAGGATAAATTCCGATGTTTGAAAAGAAGTTAAAACACATAAGGTTTTTTTTTCACTGTTTTGAGTCTCATGACTCCGAAGACTGATTTAGCTTAAACTTCTACAGGTTTGTTATTTCATGTATGTTAGGTCACATCAAGTGTGGATACAGGTCTTTGGCAATTACCAATGTTGTACACACCCTTTAAATATGGCTTTGCGAATTGGACAAAACATTTGATAATGAATTATTTGCATACAAAAAACATCAAAGGCGCTGATTTATGAGAGTCTAGTTCCCTACCTCGTCTACATCTGTTTCCTTCCAGTGATCCAGCAGAGCCTTCAGGATGAGTAGACAGTAGTCCACAGCCCCACAGCTCAGCAAGGATGACGCAGTGGCATGTGAGATCAGGGTTGACGACTAGACGGGACAGAGGAGTAGGCAAATTAACAAAAATATATTTAATAAAAACACTCAGACTCACAAGAAGAATACAGACAGTACATTTATTTTATCAAAATAAACAAATAAGAGTACTGTGAATGAGTAATAACAAAAAACATATCACAAACCTCTGCCGAGTCATCAAAATACCGGCATGTCTGGTCATCCCAGTTTTATTGACCCTACAAGCCTTGTGTGTATTTCTAAATTTTGGGGAACCCTACTTACATAGCTTTATCCCTTTCAGCCCCAAGGGCGACTTTAGTCAACTGTGCACTATACCCTGCTTGAGCCCTATTGGCGACTAAAGTCGACCAAGACAACACACAAAAAAGCACTCAAGCCTGAGCACAAAGGACATTTGTTAAAAAGCTGCAGTTTTGTCCATGTTCACCCTCCATACCCAAGCTTACCATCATTGGAAAGAGAAAGATCGGATCTTTCCAATGACGGTGAAATAAAATAGGGTTGTTATTTTGCAATCACTGCAAATTGGAGTGGAAAGATCGGAAATGCCAAACACTTACAGAGCGCCTTATGGTTGTACAGAACACACTGGGGGAACAAAGACCAAGAACTTGGACTTGTGTAGGCTAATTTCAATGATTTGTTAATTATATGAAAGGAAACTCAATAAGTAAGACAATTTGTATTACTTATTATGCCCTAAAATGAAATCTTCAAGGTAATAATAGAGTTTGTAAAATCAAACTTTGAAAACAAGCTTCCTGTTGTGTGAGAATGTGTGCGTCATGCTTGAGAGGTCAAACAATGTGGGCACCAACGGTTGTTTATGTCAAAAACACTCGGGGCTGAAAGGGTTAACGTGCAAAGGAAACAAAGTCATGCAATTTAATGGGTCCAAACGTTGTATTACTTGTAGAGAAGTACTTCATCACCAAGAAATAATAGATTGCCAAGGCCAATTCTTCAAGAATTAATACCCAATGACCTTTGGGAAGACAGAATATACTTGCAAGGTGTCCTGAATGGAATGAAATACTACTTTTCATACTTACTTCACTAGCTGCTTTAGTTCCAGACTTTGTGCGTGACATGAAGACACTGAGTAGACGCATTATAATCAGCTGCACCTCATGGAAAGCGGAGCGTTCAGCTACATCGCCAAAATCATTCCGCTTCATGTTGAGCTCAGCTAGCATGGTGGTCAGCAGACTGTCTAGGGACGTGTGATCTTTTTCATCCTCGATGTCCAGGTCACTACTCAGCATTAGAATTACCTGTCAAATAATATCATTTCTCTTATTTTACTTTTTCAACAGTTTCAAAAATTCTTTCCACAAAATTGGAAAGAGTAATAATCAAAAGGGAGACTAATTGGGTACATATAATAATAATAATAATAATTAATAATAATAATAATTTGGGAGGCTAATCATCCTTACTAGCAGCTAAGAGCTGAATTGCGAATGACGCGGCTACAACGTGTTCGAGAAGCAGGCATGCAAGGGCGCCTTTGGCAGCCAGCCACATCAACCCATTATGACCACGGAGCACAGCCAGAGATCGAAAGTGTTTGATTTTTTCCCGAGGGAGGAAAACCGGATGGTCTGGAGAAAAACCCTTGTGGCACAGCAGAGAACCAACGCACAACTCTACTCACATATGGCCCTGGCCGGGTATCGAACCAGGGTCACCTTGGTGAGAGGCGAGCGCTTTACGCACAAGCCAACCATGCCCCCATTAATTTAAATTAATTTGGGGTGATCAAAAGAAATATTGACTGGAGCATGGTTTGAACTGGCAACCTCTTGATTTAAAAGCCGGTGCTCTACCAACTGAGCAGTAAGAAAACAAGCCAAAAAACATTTTTTAACTGCTTCTTGATTTCCCATTTTGAAATTATATAGTTACAACAGACTGTGCAAGTTGAATATTGGGACCTGTTAAAATGTGCAAGTTTGTTTCCTTCACTCATAACAGCAATGTGTGAGGGACTAAAGTGGTTCAAAAAAATTTTCGAAAAAGACAAACTGCAGGCTAACATGGTGCAGGACATAAACTATCAAATAGAGGGATAAGTCAATAAAAGGCTGTGGCGTGTCGTGGCCGAGCGGATAAGAGCACCAGCCTCAAGCTCTGATGTTTCTGTTCAGCAGAGTGTGGGTTCGAATCCTGTGTGTTGTGTAATGCACGTTAAAGAACCCAGTACACTTATCGTAAAGAGAAGGGGTTCGCCCCGGTGTTCCTGGTTTGATCGGCTGCATATTGCGCCACAGCACCTTGTAAACCATTGCATGGTGCTATGTAAAGGAATAGGTCTCATACTTCAAAAATGTAGCTCCACATACCTTGCAGGAAAATATTGACTGTTGAAGCACCTTGAGCATCAGTGAGTGACGGATATGAGCGCTACATAAGAAGCCACTATTATTATTATTATTAAAAAACACCCACCTGCATGAATGGAATAGCTCGAACCCCACCCACATCTCTGAGTTCCGGCAGATACTGTAGTAGACGATTGAGTAGGAGTAGACGTAGAGTGTGCATACGATGAACATGATCTCGTTCTGTTTCCGTCTCCCCATCGGGCATGTCCACAGGATTACCTAAGGAGTTACTAGGGTGACCCCCACTGCTCTCGGCACTGTCTGGACGTGTGGCTATCGGTTCATGAACACCATCACCATATGCACTGCTGCGTCCACTCGCTGTGTCAAGTAGTAAAACAAAACAAAATTCAAACAGTTGAAATTCAATGTGTCTACCTATCTTTGTAAGTAACTCTCTATGTGCGGTATGAGACTTGCTTGGTGGAGTTTTCTTTTTATGATAACAGCATGTGATAATATTTACTTTGCTGTGTGAAATTGTTCTGCTATTTATCTATTGATTCAGAATAGATTGTCTACCTAGTTCAGATAAAATATTTTCCTCTTTTTCTACGGCCTCGGGAGTAGATTGGGAATCGGGAGACTACCTAGTTCAGATAAAATCTTGTCTTATTTATCTACAGGAATAGATAAAAGATCGGCCTCGAAGTAGATTGGGAATCAGGAGACTACCTAGTTCAGATAAAATCTTGTCCTATTTATCTACAGGAATAAATAAAGGATCGGAAGACTACCTAGTTCGGATAAAATCTTGTCCTATTTATCTGCAGGAAAAGATTAAAAATCAGGAGACTACCTAGTTCAAATAAAATCAGTATGAAAAATGATCTTACTGTACCAAATTGCCTCTATATAGCAAGGGTGCATAGTACCCCACTGATTTTAAGTCTTACTACCTATTCTACAGTTACAAAAAAACTGTGACAATAACATGGTCGTATCCAGTTGTAGTTCTTGTTGTTAGTGTTCTTACCACTGTGTTCTCCTGTGATTGAGTCGACTGCACTACCTCCACTCTCTGACCCTCCACTACCCGCATGCTCAGCAGGGGATGTGCGTAAGGTTGAACCATCAGTGGCTGCTGTGCTACCTTCATCATCACTAGCAGCTGAGCAGTAAAACAAAAATAATAATAATAAAAAATGTTTGAAGTCTTACAAGTTTATCTGCATTTGTACTGATTTAATCGTACTGTATTCAAATTTAAAAAACACACTGGGTAACCGATAAACACTTCACAAGAAATAACAAATCTGTTGCCTTTTTTTGGGGGGGGGGGGGGGGGGGGGTTGAGTTGAGTATCTTTGACTTGTGCCCTTTTCACACTACTCTATTCCCTGTGGGCAACCCTGTGGAATAACGGTCGGCCTTTTCACACTATGGTCGCTTTACCCCCTGTCTGCCCCGGCAAGTGGGCATACCCCGGGGAATAGCCACCCCTGCTCCGGAGTAAGGGTAAGCGGTAAAACCCCAGGGTATTCTTGAAACATGCAACAGGAACCCTGTGGAATAGGGACCTAGGCGGGGATAGTGTGAAAGTGCGTTGGGGTAACCAGAGGGTAAAAAACAAAAATGGGGCCTCCCCGGGGCTGTATTCCACGGGGGTAAGAGCTGCAGTGTGAAAAGGGCTTTTAATTTTGAACATTGAATAATGGACAGACACAAATTCCTGTTAAAAGTAAAAACCATTACTTTGGTTAAGGTCTTTTGATTTCTGTTGAAACTCTTACCAGATGCGGTGGTATCAGACAGCGTCCCAGCCTCCAAAGATGATGAACTTTGACCCTGGTGATGACCTGCGAGACCAAGCCCCTGCAGATTCAGACCGCCCCCATCTTGATTGGACTGTTCCTGTAGGCTCAGTGCAATGGCCAACTCCATCATGGCCTCATCATCGGCATCAGGGGGGATGTCAAGCATGGGAGCGAAGCCACTACGGCCACCTAGGAGGGCCTCAAGGGGAAGCTGATTGACTCCCGATGCTGCTACCCCTCCCTCTGCTGGCTCCAACACCATCGGCTCAGCTTGCTCCTGTTTTAAGATTTTAAAAATCAAACTTCTCAACCCAATGTCTGCTCAGCCAAACCAAATGATGGTATCCGAGACCAAACATAATTATGCTTATTACTCTAACGGATAATTCAAATGCCTTCAATGCATAAAGCTTGGAGTGTTCACAGAATATTTGTTATCTCAGACTAATTTCTCAGAGCTATAAACAGGTTAGCAGCTACAACGCCATGTAAAGTGTTTGGTTTTTAACTGGTTCCCTGCTAATCTCTGCTTAGCAAATGAACTTTCCTGTGTAGCAGCTTTGTGAAAGTGGGCCCCAATCATTAAATATATGAACTTTCATAACAACTTGAGGATAAAAATACAATGACATCAGAACCAACTTTAAACATTACCCTGTCATTAAAGGTGCTGTATCGGTTTGGTAATTGGAGCCCACTGTTTGTTTAAAACATATATAATTGTAGGTATATACAATAAAACTAACCTGTGAAAATTTCACTTCAAAAGGTGGTCGCGTTTGTGAGATATCACTGAAAAACCGGAGCGAATTTTTCCACGCAGGAAGAGTATTCCCCATAGGAATACACAGTCTGAGAAGCGTTACGGCCGTAACGCTTCTCAGATTCAAATTTTGGGGGGATAAAAAGTGATATATTTTTCCATAACCGTAGTACTTCGAAGTGAAAAGTTTCTCAAAATGCATTATACTTTCAAAAGCTGCTGGTACTTCTTACCAAGTAAGTTTTTATTGCCATTAATTTTCAGAGTCATTACCAAACGTATACAGACCCTTTAATAATGAAAATTGTTCCCCTTTTTCACCTTTCTCAAATCACTTCATATGTCATTGTGTTGGTGCAACAAGGGCGTTTTACGTGAAACACAAGTTTTAGAATGTGGAAAGGTTGTATCTCGCTTACAATAACCCGGACGTACACACAAAGTCAATGACGCCGAGATACAACGCTGTTGCACTGACCTTGTACAGGCATAATATTTGACACTGGGAAAAAGCAGGAACATTTTACGAGGCTGACATATGTAAACATATATGGTGTAAGCGTCAATAGACTTTCCAGGCTATTTAACGACAATTTTGCTGTTTTTTCTGAGGGCCACAAAAAATTAGAAATCAGACTTAAGTAGGAAGAATATCATACCTGCCTTGTAGCACTGACACAACAATGTGATACAATAGTATTGATAAAATAAGAGATCAAATAATAAACCACAAGGGAAACTGACTGGGTGAGTTTTAAATGATTTTGGGTTGAACAAAGACAAATTGACTAGAGCGGGATTTGAACCAACTGACCTCCGGATTATTGTGCCGGCGCTCTACCAACTGAGCTATCTAGCCCTATGTTGGCGGTCTCCCTATTTTGTCAATATCTTTGTTCGGGGGGGGGGTGCCAGTCAGAAGCCATTCAACCGCAAACTGCCGTGTAGCCAGGGATCACACCCAAGTATACGTTACAACCTGGGAAGCGGCAGCCAGGGGATAAATAAGAGAGCTATAGGAATACAGATGGAGAAAAACAAACTTACAACTACTTCATAGGATGGTTCATCTTGTGAGGCCTCAGAGACTTCTTGTACAAGTGGAATGTCTCCAACGCCATGTGAGACATTCTCTTCTCCCTCTTCATCTTCTGGACCGCTTGGATCTACACGTGGAGAGCTGCAACGCTGAGGGGAAGGGATGACCACTTTACGCCTTTTGTGTCTCGGACGCATCACCTTAATGAGAGCTTGCTTGGCAGCAAAGCTCACTGCCTGGTCCTAGAGAGGATTGAAAACAGTTTCAAATTACCCCTTTCCTTACCATGGGCGACTTTGGTCGACCAAGTTTACACACAAAAAAGCACTCAAGCCCGAGCACAAAGGCTATTTGTAATAAAGCTGCAGTTTTGTCCATGTTCACCCTCCATACCCAAGCCTACCATCATTGGAAAGGGAAAGATCGTATGTTTCCAATGATGGTAAAATAAAATAAGGTTGCTATTTTGCAATCTCTTCAAATTGGAGTTGAAAGATCCGAAATGCCAAACACCTACGGAGCGCCATATGGTTGTGTACAAATAAGTGTTTGAGATTACAGATCACACCGAGGAAAGAAAGACAAAGGACTTTGACATTAAATGACCGATCTCAATGATTTTTTGATTATAAGAAAGGGAAGAACTTTTTGTATACACTTGTTTTTCTGTAAAACAATATCTTCAAGGAGATAATGGAGTTTGTAAAAATGGCCTTTGAACGAAAGCTTTCTGTTGTGTAAGAATGTGTGTGTCAAACAATGCGGTCACCAGCAGTTGTTTATGTCCAAACAATTCGGTAACGAAAGGGTTAATAGATGTTAATTTTAGTTTCAAATTACAAAAGACATAACAGGGCTGTGATTTGAAAACAAAGTGTCAAATCCTAAAAATGGGCCTTTGAAGTTTGGTTTAAGAACATGAAGTCCTCGAACCTCCTAGCATTAGATTGAAACGGATCTTAGGAGGCCTCTTTACAACATTTGCTTTAACTTTCTTCATTTTGCGGTGACTTCATCTCTTTCTACAAAACCTTGGAGAAAATGTGAAGGAAAAAAAAAATCCTGAAACCGGTTCATCAAAAAACGAAAGGTTGGTAGTAGCTTTGCTACTGTAGCTTTGTAGTAGCAATTCCAAAGGTCATCAACTTTGACCTCTCACTTCATCTTCATTTCCTGGTCTGAAACATGTTCTTACCTCACACATAAGAAGACGTACAAACAGCTTGGTTGCCAGGTTAACATTGTCAAAGTCACTGCTGGCAAAGGCATGAATTACCTCCACTAGTGCTCCTACTGTTATCTCAATATGAGTCAGACCTTTAGAGATAGGGAGAGTAGCAAAGTCAGTTACCATGAAATATAGAAACATGAAACTTTAAAGGGACACGTTGCCTTGGATCGGGCGAGTTGGTCTAATAAAAAGTGTTTGTAACCGTTTGTTATAAAATGCATATGGTTAGAAAGATGTTTTAAAAGTAGAATACAATGATCCACACAAATATGCCTCGAAATTGCGTGGTTTTCCTTTTACTTTGCGAACTAACACGGTCGGCCATTTATGGGAGTCAAAAATTTGACTCCCATAAATGGCCGACCGTGTTAGTTGACGATGTAAAAGGAAAACCACGCAATTTCGAGGCATAGTTGTGTAGATCATTGTATTCTATTTTTACATCTTTCTAACCATATGCATTTTATAACAAACGGTTAAAAAAGCTATTTATAGACCAACTCGTCCGATCCAAGGCAACGTGTCCCTTTAAGGGCTTGTGTTTTCTTATAGGGTTTGGAAGGAACCATATTTGGTTCATCTTGGGGAAAAATACAAAAACCTTGTAGTATGTTCTTGGATTGGTGCCCAATTTTATCAAGCTATTAAAACAATGAATCTGCTTAGCACAGTAGTGTAGCAGAACATTTTACCAGATGAAAATAAGATGAATGTTGCTTGCTAGTAAATTATGCTTGGCAAAGAAAATTTATTTGCATTTAATATCGTTATTTAGGCTTACTGTAATTTCATTTTTTTGAACTTAATTATGAATTCCCCAACCCAACAGACTACTGAAGCACTTATGTCGATCAGCCCAAATGTGTGACTTTGTGGTTATGGTCTGACGTTGCAAACCCTAGCAGCGTCTTTTTCAGTGGCTCAATGCCAACACAACAGGGTAAGGTAGGGGATGGCTAGTGTAGGGTGCGAGTTTACCAAGGTGTTTATGATTAACACAGCAAGCGCTACGTATATTCAATGTTATTTACGATCGTTTTCTCAATGACATAAATAAATGCATTGTTGCAACAACCCAGCTTTCTGAATATACAGTAAGCACAGTACTCCTGTTGATAACTAGAGAAAGTTAGTCGAAAAGTTGAGACCGATAAACCAACTTACTCCACGGCAGTGAAGTTAATGACGAGAAGTCCCCTGGATCCACTAAGCAAAAGTAGTAGTCCCGGCTGATTTCCTACCTTCCGCCCAGGTAGTAGTTAACAAGGAGAAGTTTCCCGAATTGCGATAAATCTATTCCGCGGCAATAGAATATATCGCAAGACAAGTTCTAAACAGAACAAAATTTACCCAGCAAGTAGATATACACATGGTGTTACCGCAAACCAAATATACAAGCACAGTACTATTTGACTGAATAGTGAATGAATGTCAGTACCTGGTAGACAGGCAGGTGCTAGCATGGTGTTTGCTGGTCTAGAAGCATGAAGTCTCCAAAATGCCTCCACCATCCGTGATAAGAAATGCCTTGATTCTTGGTCAGTCAGCTCTGTGAGTTTGCTACTAGCCGTCTCCATGGTGGACTCGTCTTCACTGGCTTCAAGGTCAGTCACCTCTAGGTCTGAAAATGAATCCATGCAAATTGAAATAAAATGTAAGTCAATATCTACAAGCTGTATTGATACCAATGTATTAACATCATCTCAGTTGGAATTATGAAAAAATGTCTTGTTTGAGCAAACTATATCTTGTCTCTAGTAAGGTTTGCAGTATTAACATGTGCGTAGCAATCGCTCCTACGAGTTGAGGTGTTTCTGAAAAGAACCCATTGTTTTTTTCAGTTTTTTTTTATGAGAGATCGCCTAACATCAAAAGGCCACAGACGACCACTTCAAGGTGAGGGCTACACTTAACTGATTTGGGCTATCAACCCAAATCAACTGCCACCAGGGGCACGATGCCACCTACTCCTGGGGCTGAAACAGGGTTACCCCCTTCACAGTCCTCAAGGATGTAGGCATGGGTATCATCCACTAGGACCCTGGCTGGTAGAGCAGAATGCACTACCTTCCCAACTTTTTACGAAGCAATTATGGTTAAGTGCCTCGCTCAAGGGCACAAGTGTCATGACCGGGATTGGAACCCACACTCTGCTGCTGAAAACACCAGAGCTTGGGTCCGGTGAACTAGACAGCTCGCCACGACACTCCAACCCATTTTGTAAGAAATCAACATTTTGATCAGTATGCTCTGATCATCTTCAGAAAAAAATTCCATCTTGCCTTTGATGAAACAATCACTTCAGAATGACAAAATGAACAGACTCTGATTTTGATCTTGAAATATTTTCTTGTGCACCTACCAGATAGAGCGGCTGTGAAGGATTCACAGGTGTCTGCAAAGCGAACTAGATTGATTGGTCGTACCACTGCCACTGAGCGAGCTGTCACCACAAGACGTTGATAAGCTTCTGGATCCAGCTGATGTAGGCTTTCCTGTGATTGCTCACAAGAGGGCGCACTCTGGGCTCGTAGCTGGGGAGCGCTGGTTACACTGCCCAAACACTGAACCACACGCAACATCTGAGCTTGATCCTGTATTCCATTTGAGTTTAATATTTTGATGATAAACCAGTTCAATCATTTATTAAAAGACTTTATCAAAAGCTGGTTTACAATGATTAACCATTGTTAACAATTCTAACGATGCATCAGAAAATTAAAATTATAAAAAAGCTAAATAAAAAATTTCTGGAACAAAAAAATATTCTGTCACATTTTCTAACTAAATAATAAACCACAAGGGAAACTGACTGGGTAAATTTTAAATGATTTTGGGTTGAACAAGGAATATTGACTAGAGCGGGATTTGAACCAACGACCTCCGGATTGACGTGCCGGCGCTCTACCAACTGAGCTATCTAGCCCTATGATGGCGGTCTCCCTATTTTGTCAATATCCTTGTTCGGTGGGTGCCAGTCAGAAGCCATTCAACCGTAAACTGCCGTGTAGCCAAGGATCACACCCAAGTATACAATACAACATTTTCTAACTATCAACTAAGCCTGTAACTTTGGTTTGGGTCGTTGGAAAGTTCTGTCTTTGATGACATTTCACGCCAAAACCAACCCACATATCAGTCTTAATTACCCAGTGTATTATAACTTTTTTGAATTGAGCAGCGAAATATTAGGTTCGGCTATGAGCAATGCTCAACTTTCTGCCAAACAATAAACCAAATCAGATGACAATGTTATCCATCACACGAGGGCGCACTTTGGCGAGCCCCTAAAGCGGTTACAATAACTTTTTCAATAACTCTTTCGATGTTTTGTTGCATGTCACTGAGAAAATGAACCACACATCGTGTTGTTTTGTTTTACAAAAAATCCTCACTAATCACTTGACCGTGGCCCGATTTCAAAAACTTGCTAAGCAAAGACAAATATTGCTTAACAGAAACTGGTAACCATCCAAAATTCCGTAAAGTTTACATTGTTGCAACTGGTGCCCCACTCATTTTTTGCTTAGCGAATACATTTGCTAAGAAGTATTTTCTGCTAAACAGCTTTATGATATTGGGCCCAGTTGGATATGAGGAATCTCACCTTGTGATTATGATAAGCCAGACTAGTGGGCTGCATCGTTGAGAGAAGAGACCTGGCATGAGATTGGACACTAGAGGGCGTTGGCAAAGTCAGAAGCTCCGTAGCTAGGTCCTGTATAGTCTGCTTAGTTGGCTCCTATCAATCAGAACAAAATAGTGTTTTTTTTCACAGAACTCGGGAAAATACCGAGTAAACAGTGCTTAACACACATCGGTGTAGGGTAAAAAACAAATTATATTCATTATCCCAGATGCAAAATTCAACATCTAATAAAACAAAATAGTAGTAAAAATGGAAAACACAACAACACAAGACAAATGCATGCCTTTGTTGCTGGTCGATGCCCTCCTCAATAGCATGGTACTAGGTTGTCAATGTTTGATGTGAATTTACCATGCAAGCATAAATTAAAATATGCAAGTAGTAAACATTAATACGTAAGAGTGTATGCAGAGTCCCAATGGAAACCAGGTTGGACTGATTTGGGCATACGACGAGTAAAGAAATATAATAAATAAATAAATAAATAAATAAATAAATAAATAAATAAATAAAATAAACAATTGATGTTATAGTGGGTATATGATGGCTAAAAACACAATACATATCGAGTGAATTACAAACATGCTATAAAACTTCTGCTGATGCTCCATCACAGGCTTTGTTTAATGTTGAAGCACCGTGCAAAATGCACACTACTCCATGACAGATTGCAAGCCAGAGCCTGAACCTAATCCTAGGTTTGGAAAAGACCTCTAGATAAGAAATTGAAGTAAGCCAGTGAGTGAATGTTACCTTGTCTTCCATGCTGATCAAACACACAAAGCCGTCTAAGACTTCCAATGATGAGGCGACCAGTCTATCCAGCGAAGATAATGATACCGGTGTGGGAATGACGATGGCTTCAGTCTCACTAGCAGGGACTACACTATTAGACGTTGCTGGCAGATTAGATGCCCCAGTGGTTGACGGGAATTCGTCTGGAGGGTCATCTGGCCATCCAAAGTTCTCTTTAGTCTTACCGTAGACTTTGATGGAGTCTACCATGGTGACGCCAGCTGGGTCAACGGATGGGCCGACTGGGAAAGCAAATTACAATGAAGATTACGCAATTGGTTTTGGCTTTTTAAAATGGTTCTGTTCATTTTACCAACCCAATCCTTTCTCCAAACCGACACACATTAACTATTACTTCCCTAATAAGAAGTAACTGTAAATAGTAAACTTGTGGGTACAACCATGTGTAAATTCTATTTTGTAGGGGTATTGGCTCTGAATAAGAGCCAGTGTGGTCTCGACGTTGCGAACAGTATACTCAGCTCGCCTTCAGGAGAAACAAACACCACTTACTACCTCCCTCTCAGTAAATGTGTCAAAAGATAACGTAAATTTCTCCAACCACTCTTTCCTTGATGAACAGCTCAAAAGTATAAGTTTTAGTTTTGCAGATTGCATACCACCAGTGTAGGGGCAAGGGGGGGGGAGGGGTTGTGAACTGGGCATCGACTTGGGGTGGGGCCTAAGATTTTGTTAAAATATCAATTTTTTTAACAAGGATGATATCCACCATGAGATGCAAGTGCCCCTTGGGATTGTATGGTTCTTACTAATATCGCAAAAAAATAACGCCAAGATTTTCAAAGACAAAGTGAGTATTAAAAGGGGCATCAGTCTCTAACCTTTCCCCAAGGCACCTCAAACCCTAGCGACACTGATCGACAACCCAATAATCACAATATGCTAATGTTCCCCCCACCCCCAATCAGTATCTTTATTTGGAACTAACACAAGTTTCAACCACTACTTTTTCGACACCTTTGGACACAACTTACCGAACAGAGTTAGTTTCTTATCGGCTGTCAGGGATTCCTCTCTTGTGAAGGGAATATCAAACCAACGATTGCGAGACGATGTCAGCTAAAAACAACAAATTTCTCAAGATTAGTTTCAAACAAATCATCAATATGCTCTTTTTGATACGGCCAACAACAGAGAGTCCAATTCATATGTCACGCAATTTGTAAAAAGGGAAGCAAATTTTATGTCCTCATCCCTTCATAGATGCCTTGCTGGGAATTGAGCAGCGAAGTATTACCCCAGGCGTGAAAAAGCCGAGTTGATAACAATAATAATAATAATAATAATAATAATATAGAACATTTATAATGCGCACAAATCCGCAAAAAACGCTCATGGCGCATACAGAATCATAAATACAAAAGCAACATACACAAGTACATAATAGCAAACAAGATGCAATCATATGATTTACAAATGGAAAAACAGAATAAGCATATTACACATGATCCCGACCACAAGTGCTTTGCATGAGATGTGTTTGTAACCTGTTTTTGAATGTCTCAAGTGATTGAGAAGTGCGAATACTATAGGGAAGTGCGCTCCATAACCGGGGAGCTGCGACAGAGAAAGCTCTGTCGCCCCTGGACCTAGATGATTTAGGCACAACCAAGAGTAATTTAGCAGCTGATCGCAAACCAGACCGGGGTGGATTATATAATTCAAGTAGAGATCAGAGATGTATGGTGGTGCTTGATCGTTGACGGCACGGTAAGTGAGAAGCAACAGCTTAAACTGGATCAATGTTCAACTTTCAGCTAACCTATAAACCAAATCAGATGTCAATATCATCTATCACACGAGGGCTCACTCTGGCGAGCTCCTAAAGCGGTCACAATTACTTTTTCAGACAGAAGCTGAATGTTTTTGCGGTCTCAGTCCTTTCTTACAGCGCTGAAGACAGGCAGTGATCAGTAAACTATTTTGATCAACCGCCATGATATATGTTGCCTGTTGTATGATAGTCAAAGTATGAAGGTACTTTTTGTGACAAATAAAAAATTTCCATCACAATATACACGTGACTTGTTGATTCAAAAAACTTGGAAATTCACTTCGCATTCACTTTTGCCTGAAGTATGAACCAGGCTTTAGTGTGATCTTTTTTCCCTGTCCCCATATACAAGTCACATGTTAATTCCCAAAACTTTGAAAATTGCTTCGCATTCACTTATGTCTGAAGTATGAACCAGGCTTTAGTGTGATCGTTCCTCCCCCCCGACTTTGTTGCAATAATTATCTTAAAGAACAAAACTTACCACCCCTTCTTGAAAACATGAAAGAAACCCTAGCTGCCAATGGCAGTACTGTTTTCATGACCAGGGACACATAGACATGCAATATCGGATCGTTACTTAAATCACTTATTCAGTTCTTGTCACTATTCATGTGCATTTGTCTTTGTTTGATGAGAACAAACCTGTGTACTCCTTCCAAACACCTCTAGGTACGAAGGAACTCTCTCCACAGACTGGGCCCCAACGTGGACACGTACACCCACCATCACCATCGAGGAATTATTATTATTGACTTCAATCATGAAGCCACCGGGCTGAAAAGAAAATGTACAATGGCATTACGGTTATCTCACTATCGCTGATTGAGTTAGAATTGTTCCGACAAAATTACACAATAATTATAATAATAATATAATAACGGCTTCTTATATAGCGCGTAAAAGAACCCAGTGCACTTATCGAAAAGTGAAGGGGTTCGCCCCGGTGTTCCTGGTTTGATTGGCTGCATATTGCGCCACAGCACCTTTTAAACCATTACATGGTGCTATGTAAAGGAATAGGTCTCAAACTTCAAAGCATAGCTCCACATATATACCTTGCAGGAAAATACAGCGCCTTGAGCGTCACTGAGTGACGGATATGAGCGCTATATAAGAAGCCACTATTATTAGATTATTACAGTCATGCAACTGTAGTTTGTCAAATAGGAAAGTTCCAGGCACATCAAGTCTTTGTAGTGTTTTTACAATTTTCATTGATACAGCTGAGAAACATAAAAACGATGAATTCAGCTGATCACCTCAAACATCACATGCTTATAAATAAAAGATACACGGACCTGACACTATCGCACAGTACCAGCACTTATGTATAAACAATTTGCATGTTACAACTAATATGTGCATTGTGCATGGCATACAAAAGAAGTGTTTTATGATTGTTTGTTTTCAAACATCGTCAACATTTGTTTGGGGGGAAAAAAAGTAAAAATTGGGCGATGCAAACTTTCTCTACTGACATGGTTTCTATGAAAGTGTATACCTTTGTGTTAGCGACATACATCCCGGTAGTATTGAGTCTGTGCTTGACTTGCTGTACATTGTACACCTGTAGGAGATCGTTGCCGCCATACTCGACATCATTCATTGGTAGACAATGCTCGAAGAAATCAATGGGGAAACTGACCACACCCGAGGGTCGACCCGCTGAGGCAAGAAAAGAATGAATACAAATGAAAACCAATGAAGGGAAAGTCTGTTTCGCCGCCAAGAGATCCGACATCAGACTTCATAGAAATGCTCTTTAAATATATGTTCTTTTAAGGAAATATTGATGCTTAAAGTCTACAACCACAAAACTTATATGGGTTTTCTTTTCTAAATGAAATAGCTGAGAATCTGTTATTTCTGCGACTTTTATGATATAATGTATGAATTCAGAACATTAGTATACAACCTAAGGTCATAACAATAGCACAAAGCTCTATAATATAGACCATGTGACCTGTGACATCACATGTTTACAAAAGAGCCACAGAGCCTGGACTTCCTGCAGGCACAGTTTGTACGCAGCTCAATGGAAGAATACAACAAATCTTATGTTTTATAATAATAATAATAATATCAAGCATTTATAAAGCGCCATCTATCTAGCTAGGCTATTCCGAGGCGCATATTATTACCCCTGGTCACTGGGCCATTTTTATCAATCCTGAAACCATATCAGCTCCCTGGGGAGTATATACAGCCTGTGCTGCAATATATGCGCTACTAGGCTAAATCCATCACAAGAACCATCTCTGCCCTCACAGGTACCCATTTTACCCCTGGGTGGAGAGAAGCAATTATAGTTAAGTGTCTTGCTCAGGGACACAAGTGTCACGACCGGGACTCGAACCCACACTCTGCTGAACAGAAACACCAGAGCTTGAGTTCGGTGCTCTTATCCACTCGGCCACGACACGCCAATGGAGATTGCACTGTCTGATTTTTCTCAACTTTTGATATGGAGAAAGGGGGGGGGACATCTCAAAAGCTGTACAGCTGTTGCTTTAATAACTCTTGAATTTATGTGAAAATTATGACACAAAATGTAAATTTTCCCATGTGGCCTATGTAGTATCTTGCCTGTCAGGAAATGCACTACTCTGTAAACAAAGGTAACATGGTCTATATTGAATTAAGATTCTCATTCATTCTATGAAAGTAATTCTACAGTTGAACTGTACGACCAAGATGTTCATTCTGCTTCCCTATATCACATATAAATAATCCAACTACAATATATGACCACTTCCTTCTATCTGCATATGTACACTCAGATAAAACACTGCCTTCTCGTTAAACTCACTTGAGCCAGACTTGGTGACTTTCTTCTTGCGTGCAGGTTTCAGAGCACTGATGGCGCCTGTAGCCTGAAACTGACTGGACATCCAGTAGCCAGTCTGATCTACATTAGCCATGTAGATACGTAGACTACCATCCTCACACAGTAAGATTAGGGTAGTGCGATGCTGGTCTGAGGATGAGGAGTGACGGATAGCGACCATGTCTTGAACCTGATAGAGATTAAGAAGAACAGGTAGAATGCTTTGATGCTAATAAGCATTTTACTTGTGACATACTGGTTGAAATTTCTCAAAAGTTACATGGTCAAACTGCTCAAGTTATTCCTGGGCCCAATTTCATGGCGCTGCTCACCGTAAGCAAAGAATCGGCGCATACAGAAGCAGGGAATTCTGCACTTACGTCAAGCGTATTTCACGGGTTAGCGGGGAATTTTTGCTTGTGCGCTTGCGTAGTACACGTTACTATGCATTCTACGCTAACACAGCTAGCGCAGAAATTCGGCGCTTGCTCGGTAAGCGGAGAATGGTGATTGCAAGCGCAGAATTCGGCGGTAAGCTGAGCCATGAAATTGGGCCGTGGTGATGATCCTCCACAGGATATAACAATATTTATGGATATTTCTCTTAACCCATGTCCTCATTGTACTGGATGCACTAGCAACGACGAGTTGCATTTTATGCATACAGAAACCTCGCCTTCAAATAATGTCAAATACAACTAAAATGTACTCCAGTAGTCAGCTGTTTAACATCCGTAAGACTTCTGTTCACTCTATTCAGCCTGAATTGTTTTCAATATGAAGTTCTCAATAGAGTAAAGGAGAAGGGTGATCGAGTTAGTGCAGTGGTTTCTTTCCTCGCCATCCTGGGACCCCGGTTCAAATCCCGCCGGGGGCACTATGTGGATTGGGTTTTCAGTCCCTGCCTGATTGCTTGGGTTTTTCCTGGAATAATTCTCTGGGGTTTTCCTCCCACGTCTTAAACTGAAACTTCCTTCTTTGTCTTCTCTCCATGGGGGTTCTTGGCTAGTGATTAAGTTTGCTTTTCTGAGAGTCCTTGGCTTCACACCCAGAATGAATAAATAAATGAAATAAATGAAACAGCTGTGCAGATGATCTAATATGAACACCTTTTCCTCTGCTTCATCATTCCTGATGTGAAAACAAAAACACCTAAAGAGTGATAGGCCCAAAGAAGGACAAACCTTGGCCTTAGCAGGCAGTGTTTTAATCTCCTGAATGCTGATACGATCAGGTTCAACCATCAAGAGAACTGGGATACTTGTGGTCTGGGTCAAACAGCAGACAAGACCAGGGTGATTGGGAACTTCACTCCATTGACAAAGGGCAGGTGGGTTGGCTGACTTGCCTCCGCTGTTACCGTTACTATTTAAAGAAGGAGGAAAAAGGAAATTAGAAAATGGTTATGCTAAATCAAGATTCGCAGAACAATTTGGAAATGACATTTCAGTAAAAATGGAAGCTTGAATTAAAAGTGAACTTGGGTCACAAATTGATTTCATACTAAATTTGTTTTTTCCAAATCCTGTATGTGCTCTTTGTCAACACTTGAGGGCACTCTTTATGTTGGTTCTCCAACAGTAGAGGGGTAATTCCATAGTAGAGGGGTAATTCCATATATGGTTTTCATCAGCCTCCTTCTCACGGGTAACATGATGAATCAATCCCTCTCATCACTAACCCCTGGAAGGAAGACATTAACAAAAGTGACTGTTTGCATGCACACCTGTTTATAAAAACTTTTCAACGTTCGTAGGGCACTTTAAGGGTGCTTAGAACGTGCATATCGAAAAGCAAGCATTTGACGCCATCTCGCTTTAATAAAATCATGTTTTAAATCAGTTACCCTACACTGCATGACGTTAAACATGTATAAAATTCAAAGAAGAATGAAAACAGACCAGTTGCTCTTTGACCCGATGCCTCATTTGTCGGCTACCATTCTTGAGTACATACATAGAGGGGATCGACCACAACTAATCACACAATTCCAGGGGTTGTGATTATGCAAGGCGTGCCGCGGCCAGATCGATACACCCCATGAGAATCAGATCGGGTATTACTGCATCTCAAATATGAGTCACTTACCATAGATGCAACACTGTATGATAGAGATTCATACATAAATGGGATAGAAGATAAGTTCATTTCAATCTCACCTCTTGAGTGTGATGGGAAAGAGATTTCCAAGCTCCGTCATCTGCTTCCCAATTGAGGCACAGAAAGATTTACCTGGTGGAAAATAATTGTATTAATAATAATAATAATTTGGGAGGCTAATCATCCTTACTGGCAGCTAAGAGCTGAATTGCGAAGGACGCGGCTACAACGTGTTCGAGAAGGGCGTCGATGGCAGCCAGCCACATCAACCCATTATGACCACGGAGCACAGCCAGAGATCGAAAGTGTTTGATTTTTTCCGAGGGAGGAAAACCGGATGGTCTGAAAAACCCTCGTGGCACAGCAGAGAACCAACGCACAACTCAACTCACATATGGCCCTGGCCGGGTATTGAACCTGGGTCACCTTGGTGAGAGGCGAGCGCTTTACGCACAAACCAACCATGCCACCCAAATTAACTTAATTAAGCTCCATGTATTTTAGAAGCTTCCTTTATGTAAGGAGTGGTTCAACATTTTCAATATTTTCACAAGTGTACAGAGAGTTCTCTTCTAAGAAAGTACTGTTTTAAAATCAATATGGGATTGAAGTTTCTTGAAGTGGAATATATTGCGTAAACTGAAACATGAAAAAGCATAAAGAACACTCCTCTATGTTACAGAATAGTTTACTGACCATGTGAGTAACTGAAGAAGAGCAACTGCAGAGTGTGTGAGTAGTAACACGAGACACCTACTCCAGCCGCCTGTCCACTAGACTCCTGTAAACATAACAAGATTAGAAATGCGGTTCATTGGATATCATAGCTACTATTACTAATAATAGTGAAGATTTGTAGAGTGCCATGTCTGTCACAGATGACACTACTGGCATCGAATTATCTAATTGGGTAGAAATTGTTAAGAATGATTTTATAAGACGAAGCATCCATTAAACGTTTTTTTTTTTTTTTAACACACAGGACATACAGCTTTATGTCCCAACCAAAGGATGAAGCAGTAATGGTTGGTGTCAAGACTGGGACTCAAACCCACTCTCTGCTGATCAGCAAGACATAGTTCCTAAAAGTGTCTAAACATTAGACTATTGAACAACCATAGGCACAGGTTCTAGCTGGAACACATAAGGAGTTAGAGTTAATAACTTAAGGAAGATAGGTTCCTTGACCCTTGACCTACCTTTAGGTCATCATGTTTGACCTCCAGCACGTTGGTGACGTAGAATGGGCCATCTCTGGCCTCACTTGCTTCCTCCATAGGTTGTGTGTACAGGTAACCAGCTGAAGACATGAGTACCAGTGTACGTGTCTCTTCGTCAGAGATAATGAAACAGGCATCCCGGATCTTGCCACTTGGCACAAGGAAGTAGAAGCAAGGACTGAGTGCATCTCGTGATAAGTCGTATATCTGAACAACAAGACAAGGTATCATTGGGAGATGCTGCAACGTTGGTCATTGGAAGAATACATTCATTCATTCATACATCTTGCTTCCAGAAACGGAACTTACAACTAACAATTGAAACTATTATTAATAATAATAATAATAATAATAATACGCAGTTCTTATATAGCGCTTTATACTCCCGATGGGTGTCTCAAAGCGCTCAGTATTTTTCCTACAAGGTATGTGGAGTTACGTGTTGAACAGTATGAGACCTATTCCTTTGCACAGCACCATGTAATGGTTTACAAGGTGCTGTGGCGCAATATGCAGCCAATCAAACCAGGAACACCGGGGCAAACCCCTTCTCTTTACGATAAGTGCACTGGGTTCTTTTATGTGCATTACACAACACACGGGACCTACGCCTTTACGTCCCATCCGAAGGACAAAGCAATAATGGTTAAGTGTCTTGCTTAAGGACACAAGTGTCACGACCGGGACTCAAACCCACACTCTGCTGAACAGAAACACCAGAGCTTGAGTTCGGTGCTCTTATCCGCTCGGCCACGACACGCCACTACATGCACATGGTTGGGTACCTTTTTGTCTATTTATACCCGATTCTTAGACAATTTTAAGAAATTAGAATTAGCTGTTGCAAACTGCTTACCAACCAAAAGGACCTGTGGTATTAACGCTAACAATATTTCATGGCCTGACAATTTGAGAAAGACTCTGCTAGGGTCGATATGTCAGGCCATTAACTATTTTTTGCGAAAAAAGTTTTTGTAAGGCGTTGTTTCAGATTAAAAAAATGACAACAGTTGCCAACAGCCCATATGCACAAGTGCCCTCTTGAAAATATTCCACAATGCATCTTGGGAAACTGAGTACAATTTGATCTTCAGGAGTGGGTCAAAAAACGTTGACCAGCCTGAAGACTCAAGAATACCTATGATGCTTCTCTTTACATTTTGAGTCTTTACGTCTCTTCAGAAATGTCAATTTTGTATTACAATATTTCTAGATTTACCTTGACAAAGTCAGCAGTGACAATAGCGAGCTCTGTTTGGGATCCTGGCAACCATATAGCCTTGATGATAAAATTACCAGCTTCTAACTGAGGATGTAGGACTAGGTGGTCAGAAACAGTGCCTGAACTGGTGAAGGTCAACACATGACAATCCTGGTATACACACACAAATAATACAATCAAGTATAAGAAGTCATAGTTAGGTCTTTACACAATTTTCTCAACATGCCTGTCCTTATTTATCCTTCACTTTTCAAAACATAGTTGCAAAATTGTTCTTGGTGTCTGTGTTATGGAACTAAATGTTTGAACTTATCGAAATGATTTGCAATGAAGTCAATTTACAATATATTGCAAATACAATACCGTGTAAAAGTTACAACTGGTCAAGAATGGGGCAAAGAATTAGCAAATAAACAAAGGAAATATGAAAACGATTTCTTATATTTGGGAATAACTCTGGTCTTTACTGAATTGAATGCTGCACATAAAAACTTCATACCAACCTTGAGACCACAAACAGCCAGGAAATCTTCGTTACTTGGGTTACCAGTGATGCTCAATACGGTGAAGGGTACCGGTGCTGAAGACAGACGCTGTAAAATAAGCAACAACTTTAGCACACACCAAAAATTTCCCATGCGTCTAATAATGGAACCTTTTATAGCCACGTAAAGATGTGACTTTAGACACAATAAAGAAGGGCCTTATTTCAGAGCTGCAACGTAGACAACATTTACTTTCAAATTGATCTTCTACATGTTTTTATGAAACACTAACAGCAGCCAACTATCAAAGATTTACAAATACATGACATTGTAGCCACTCAGTGGTTTCTGACAGGTGACACTTAATATATTGTTTGAAAGTTTGCCTGCTTAGTATTAAGTAATTGTAGAGTACTTACTGTTCAAGTATTCTCACGATAAATTAGTACGAAGTAATGTATTTAAAGGGAATGTATACGTTTGGTAATCACTCCTAAAACCAATGGCAATAACAACTTATTGGTTAGGAGCCTACAGCAGCTTTCGATGGTAAAAAGCATTTTGAGAAACATTTCACTCCGAAGAGGTGTGGTTGCGTAAAAAGATAACAGTTTTGATGCACCCAAATTTGAATCTGAGAAGCGTTACTATCAGTAACGCTTCTCATACTGTGTATTCCTATATGAAATGTTCTTCCTGCGTGGACATATTCGCTCCGGATTTTTGGCGATATCTCAAAAACAGAACCACCTTTTGAAATGAAATTTTCACAGGTTAGTTTTATTGTATATATCTACATTTGTATAAGATTAAAACAATGGAATGGTTCCGAAAACCAAAGGTATACATTGCATTTAACTTGGCACTTGGCCAACATCCTGCCTTTACATGTACTATATTCAGGCCTGATATTCTTCTTACTCTAGTCTGATTTCATATTTTTATTGCCCATGGGAAAATATTGTGCTAAAATAGCCTGGAAAGTCTAGTATAAATTGTTCCTACTTTTTTCCATGGGCCAAATATCATGTTTGTATGTTTAACGTGTTTGTATGTCGTGGTCTCTATGCATCATTTACTCACCGTGAGAGTGAGTTTTCTCTTGCTGGAGTCAGCTTGCTTGAGTAGAGCAGACAGCTGCAGTACAGTGATCCTACCCTTCTCATGACACACAGCGAGGTGTTGACGTCTGCCATGAGGGGACGCTAGACAGCACATAGCAACACGGCGTAGCATATGAGCACCAAGCAGCTGTCGTATGGTCTGGCCCTGGTCACCGGAGAAGTTTGCCCGTACATTTTCAAAAGCCCCCTCCTGTGATCCTAAGGTAGGGACCTGGGTAAGTGAAGGACAGCATATATAATAATATAATAATAATAATATATAGATTTATAAAGCGCACATTCTAAAATACATTACTCATGGCGCTACAGCACACGGCTCGAATTTGACACTGGACCGCAGGCCCGAGGCCAGTGATTTTAGCCCAGGGCCAGTAATCTCATGACTGGACAAGTCCAGCAGTCTTGTGTTTTTCATTTGAATAATAATACCTCACCATGAAATACCTTTTAAACAGAAAGAAATTATATCCAAATGCTGACTTTGAGTCTGCAAGGGTAAATACAATACCACTGAGTATCACAATATACTAACTCATAAGACAAATGAGACAAGTCTTCTCTGAGTACTTGTCCAAATAAAAACAATTTACATGTTGAACTGTTTAGAAAATTCTGGTCTTGTAAAACAGATTGTGGTTCAGTAAACATTTTGAGCTACAAGCCCTGCAGTCTTGTGGAATTTTACCCCAAATTCAACCCCTGAAGTACTAATGAAAATAAATACAATGATTAAACATTGTGACAATACAGAACTAAGAAACTAGACACAGTATGCTTGTGTAAAGAGCAGTGTCTTCAGTTCTGTTTTGAAAGTTTGCATAGAGTTAGGTAGGTTATTCCGGAGAACAGGTCCAATGTGTGGAAGGGCCCGGTCACCATAGCGTACTGTCCTGGACTTTGGAACAACTAGGACTAGTGAGGAGTGATGATGGGATATCACATCACTTGTTTATACTCACTTGAGTATCTTAAAGAGGAAGGGTAACGAGCAATTCAATATTGTTGTGTACTCATTTACAACTAAATCGAGTCCTCATGTGTGTTGCAAAAATTGATGTAAGTTATGTAGGAGTAAGTGGACTGTTTTTAATTTCCTTGTAGTGTCCTCTAATATGATTTTGCAAAGAGAACTTATGCACATGACGCCACTGGAGAATGGCGCACTCACAGAGGTTAAAAGAAGGCTGTTCATTGGCCCATTCTGAGCGCGGCACGTACATAGCTGTGCGTTTCCATTGTTCCGACCACACTTTACCTCAAAGATGGCTGCCAGTTGATGTCAGTGCATAAGGTCTATTAACAAACAAGGTTTACCATGAGTTGTTCAGTAGTTTCAGTAGCTTTCTCCAGTGTGTGTAAATCTTTCAATGCTTGTTGAGCCCTAGCTGTAGCCCCTACAGCGGAGGTCTGATTACAATGGTCTTCAATTGGCCGTAGTAGATACTGCAACAGCTCGATCACGGTATTGGCTGTATCACAATTCTCCTACAGATCAAAAACAAAGTTATGCAATTGGTCAATTGAAAAAAAATAAAAATAAATAATAAATAAAGCTATCTTCCTAACGATGGGCAGTAGAGCCGAGAGCTCCATTTTGCAAATGATGCTGGCTAAATTGAAGCATGCACCTTCTTGAGACTTTCTTACCAAGAGGCTCAAGATGATGTCTTGGGACTGCATCAACTGCTTCCCTAACATCCGATGAAACTTGGCAAGCTCTTCTCCTTCCATCATCATCAACTGCATCCCACCAACACCTTCTCCTAAGACTACTCCACCCTGGGGTCTGTCAGTAGGGGATAGCATTGGAGTGGTGTTCTGCTGCCGACGTAGGGCACTGACGGATGCATTACGAGCCTTGTCTTCGGAGGAGGATGACAGGGAAGAGAACGGACATGCCATGGAGGTGTTTGACATGCTGGACTCTAGGTTGGACCCAGGTGTACGCTTTACCAAGGCCTAAGGGAAAGATAAACAAATTGTATCCTTTGAATAGATTCATTCTTTTGTGTCTCATATCTTAGCTTTTGCCTCTCAGTTATCTTTACTAGATAGAGTAATATGATTTTGTTTTTACCCTACACGATGTGTATTAAGCACTGTATACTCAGTACTTTCCCGAGTTCTGTGAAAACAATTTTAAAAAAATCCACAGGCAAATCACTCGGGTGGGATTCGAACCCACGACCTTTGCATTGCTAGAGCAGATGTCTTACCACTAGACCCCCGAGTTAGCCCGATGGCTAGAGGCGGTTCGAATCATTGGCAAGATAGAGTAAAGAAGCGTATTGTTAATCTTGTTGGTGAAGGGTTGGGATCAACGTTACAACCTCTTTCCCACCGTAGGTCTGTAGCCAGCCTCTGTCTCTTCTACAGATATTTTCATGGTAAATGTTCCACCAGTGTGTCTGACCTGGTTCCTCCAATCAGAGTGTTTGAGTGTGAAACAAGACTTTCTGCTTCTTCTCACCCATACACTCTTGCTTTGCCAAGATGTAGAACAAAGAGCCATTCCAACAGCTTTATTCCACATACTGCATCTCTTTGGAACTCCTTGCCTTGTGCATGTTTCCTTCCATTCTACAATCTAGAATGCTTTAAGAGGAATACCAATTCCTACTTTCAGCTCCCTTGAGTTTTTTTCCATCTTTAATACTTTTCTTCTTGTAGCCCCTTACCAAGAGTGGCTTTTAGCCTTGTTTGGGGCAAACTAGCATAATTTTATTTTAATTTTTTTATTTCTTGTAGTTCTTTAACCACTAATGACAGCACTTTTGGTCAAAATACTCAGCTGTCGGACAAACATTCCACCATCACTCACACGATCACCGCATCATCCATGCGCCAAACATGAAATTTGACACGTTTGTCCGAGATCCGGGTACTTGGCTTCTAATTTGAGCATTAAAGCCGAATAATATTTAACCTCTATTATTTGCATGTTCATTTTGCAATATGGAAATCAATTTTAAGATGAATGAATTATAAATTCAATTGAATATGTGCCTTTTAATCTTTCTAAATTGAGTAGTATGGTGTCCTTCTCTTTTAACAATTTTGATGGTGTAATATGTTTTTTTATATAGATAATACTGTATTTGTACTGAGGGCCTCCATGGAAAGCAGTGCTAGGCGCTGATCGGAGTTTACCCCCTCATTAAAGATGACGTAAATACAAAAATAAATAAATAACATTTGTAAAATAAGACAAAAATACTTGAATGGACAAAGACAATACACCGATCCATTAAGCCACGCCCATTTCTCTTTGACTAATCACAACCGCGAAATCTGATCACCATTTGAGCCGTTTGGTGATCTTTGCACTAATGGTGATCGGGTTTCGCGGCTGTGATTGGTCAACTCGTAAGGAGGCGGGGCTTAATGGATCGGTCTATTAAATAGGAGGACATTAACTCACCAAACAAGTTCCCTCGTCCTTGTCTCCACAGTCACAGAAGAAAGATCCATATTTGGCATATGCGACCTCATGACCTCGATGGCAAACCCTGGCACACACAGTGCATATACCTACACCATCAATCATCTTACAGGTGTGGCAATGATACCTACAATGTACATGGTGAAAACAAAAACAAAATATTGAGAATTGATAACCAGGGCCCAAGTTTGCTCAATAAAGGAAACATATCAAAACATTAGAATGGAACACCATGGAATCCTGATAAGAACAGCCAGTATTTCCTTACAGGGTCCTGGTACATGTACTCCATACAATCAGAATCTCCAGAATCTATCAAACTACATTAGTAAATAGGCAATATCAAATCAGCTGACTGCACAGGTTATTGCTACACATAGCAAAACACACAGTACTGGAAGGTCCGCCAAGTAGACACCGACGCCATCATGTTATAACCGCATACAGCAATTACCAAATAATTTGATATTGGTGTACTAGCATTCGCTCGATCCCAGCGCCTTATCCAAAGGCGATGGGATGGGCTGACAAATACACATGCGCATTAAACCACTCCCCTGACTTACTATACCCCCAGTCACCTCTTCGTGTTTCCGAAAGATTCGAAAATAGGGCTTGATCAGAACTTCTTGCAATTTGTTTAAAGATTGTCTACATTCCCTTATCGTGAGTGTCCATGCACATTGTGATTGTGCGCCGCTCAGCAGTACAATCACTCCCATCTTGCATCACTACATCCTGAACAAGAATTTGTACAAGCGCACCAGTCCATCCCAGTGGTCTTGGATGAGACCAGAGGGGCAGAGAGAAGTACCAGCAGTGCTGGGACTTTCTGTAGACTGCGCAAGTCTTGCCCACATTCAAACATTTTTTGGACCACTTTAGTCACAGGTTAACACTTAAAGGCATGAAGGAAACTAACTCGCCCACTTTAGTAGGTCCCAATGTTCGAATATGCGCGAGACTGAAAAGTCTATTGTATAATTTATAATATTCTGCATTGTCTAGCTCTGTAATTTGGTACATCTTGACTAAACAGTTTTGTTCCAGCATTCTTTCCCTTTGTTCCTGATACCTACCAATGTTGGCTCATAAAGTCTCTTTGGGTGATGGTGTATGTACACAGCTTATTACACAACGAGTCTTCATCCTGGTGGCAAATCATAAGCACATACAGTCAAAACTATGTGTATCCATTAGGACTTCAGTTATTACTTAAAGGGTGTGTACAACATTGGCAATTGCCAAAGACCTGTATCCACACTTGATGTGACCCAAAATATACATGAAATAACAAACCTGTGAAAGTTAAAACTCAATCGGTCTTCGGAGTCATGAGAAAACAATGAAAAACCCCATTATTTTTTTACATTTTTTTTTCAATGCAAAAGCTTGCCCTGAGGCATTATACCATCCTTCAAATAGTTTATTGATCACAAAGGAAAATTATGTGTTAAAAGTCAGAGGGGAGCAGAGAGATTGTGATAATGTCTTAAAGCACAGCAAACACACAACTTTGTCATATTTAGTCACTATAGTCTCTGCAACTTAGTGTCGGATTTAAAGAGAAAGTTCACTTTTGAAAACATACAATTAAAAAACAAATTAATAAGACAAATTTGGGGCAAAGTAGAGCAAAGGCTTCTTTGTTGCGTTTTTCAAGACGTACTGATGAGTTTCGACTTACTGAATCTTCCCCTCCTGAGTCATCTTCATCTAGCATCATATCTTCAGCCCAATCAGAGTCTGCTTCTTGAGCTGATGAGTCCATGTCATATGCTGGGGCCAGGTTCCTAACAAATTCAATCATTACACTGTGCTGTGATTTTGTACAAATTGAACATCATGCAATTATTAGATCATGGAACAATATGCACACCATCCAGGCCCAATTTCATGGCTCTGCATACCGCCGAATTATGCGCTTGCGATCACCATTCTCCGCTTACTGAGCAAGCGCCAAATTTCTGCGCTAGCTGTTTAAGCGTAGAATGCCTAGTAACGTGGCATTTGCAAGCGCACCAGCAAAAATTCCCCGCTAACCCGTGAAATACGCTTGACGCAAGCGCGGAATTCCCTGCTTCCGTAAGCGCTGATTCTCTGCATACGGTAAGCAGAGCCATGAAAATGGGCCCTGATCGTCTTCACAAGAAACTTGACCTTACTATCAGTATATTTTGGTTGTCTTCAGGAAAAACCGTCTTCAGCTTTATCCTGAAGCTAATCAGAGCATACTGATCAAAACATTTGAGTTGTTACACCATCAGTTCTCTGCAGAACTCCTCGAATTATTTTTTCTATAAACATTGTTAACGCAAACCTTACTAGATTGTATCTCCACCAAGTTATCCCAAATTGATTGATCACAACCATTGACTACATGAAGAGTTAGTTTAGTCACAAAATTGACTACTTTACACTCAGTGATGTCTTCCTGTTATTCATTTACGAACTCACAAACATGCCTAAAATGTCTTTGTTTGTAACATATAACAAGACTTGTAGCAATATTAACTTTATAATAATAATAATAATAACTAGTTCTTATATAGCGCATTTCACAATAACACATCAGTGCCCTGGTCATTGGGCCAATAACATTCCTTTAATCTTTCTCAGCTCCCTGGGGAGTATACAGCCCTGGGCTGCCGTGGCGCTCCTTAGGATTTTCAAACACAATATCAACCTCTACCCTCGCAGGTACCCATTTATACCCCTGGGTGAAGAGAAGCAATTATAGCAAAGTGTCTTGCTCAAGGACACAAGCGTCATGACCGGGACTCAAATCCACACCCCGGTGACTAAACCACCAGAACTTGAATCCGATGCTCTAAACCACTCGGCCATGACAACCCTGTAGTTTGAACTGTCTCTTTGACTTAATCCATTGTATAAGTCCCAAAACACACACACACCCTAAATGTAAACAATCCACGATGGACTTACTTATCTCCAGTTTGTTTCAATGCTCCTAAGACGCTAGCGATATAAGACAACAGGTAACACGCTGCTTCAATGATGTTCTGGTGCTGTGGTGAAACAAATACAGAGACTCCAAATAAGTACAACATACCCTGCTGAGAGATTGGTCTACTGTTTCGTCATGTCGGTTTTTGCAATTTTTTTAATAATTCCGCCCATGAATTTTCAAGAAATTCAGTCTTTTGGGTATTCCACCCTTATACCATGCAGAAACAGATGGCAGTAGTTATTTGCACTGGGTGAGTTCATTCACCTTGAAAAAATCCCATTACAACTCCAGTGGTCAGGAAAGCTGCCATTGGTTTGTACACATAAATCTTGGCAAATCCTCAAGGGGTAGATTGACAGCCTTGTTTGATAACAATCATCAATCATCCTTATCCAGGGTAGCTTGTAGCTGTCGGGAAGCCTTTGTGAGACTTGTTTGACAGGTGGAGGTTGTTTATCAGGGTAACACTATACTAAAACAAACGTCTTCCACGTGTCAGGGTCTGTGTGTTCTTTAGGTCATGGGTTTGTGAGCTGGAAGGAGGGGCTTCACTGTAAACCTGCTGGTCATCAACCCATTCATAAAAACAGATTGAGGGGGTATAGACCATTTTGTACAGGGAATAAACATCTCTAGCCCCTCTGAGGGGTATGGCTTGATAATGATGTGAAACAAGCTTCATACCCCGGATGTAATACGATTTCCCAGACTGCATGAACATTTAGTAGAGCAATTAAGAAAATACATGAATCAAGAACAGAAAACTTTGGGTAAAATAAAAACAAGAATCTAACAAGGTTCGATGAAATATTACAAAAATGTAAAACACATCACAAAAACTTTAAGACATTCTTTACATAAAGGACCATGAGACTTTAGGTCAAGAACATACCTTTCCTTCTGTTCCCTCCAACCCTAACTTCTCAGCAACATCCTTGTGGGAAAGATACTTCTTGCTGAAAGAGAACAGGTTAATAATGATAATGGTGGCTTCTTATAGAGAGCCCAGGTCAGTCAGGCATGACGCTCATGACGCTGTACAAGCAAATACAAAAACGTATACAAAAGGAAGTACAATATATCTAAACAACATTAACATATTGATTAAGTTAGGCTGACTGTAAGTTAAACATAGAGGGTAAGGAGCGACTTTCAGTTCAAAAAAACAGAATTTTACAAAGTGAACAGATATGTTTTGAGTAATTGTTTGAAAGAACTAGCGGAGGAAGCTTGGCAAAGAAGAAGAGGAAGGTTGTGGCATCTTTGCTTCCTTTTTAGACAAAAGCTCAATTATGCTAATACTAATCGAAGGTAATAAATAGAGCAAACTCAGAAATCTCAACAGCATAACGGTTGAGGGTATAGACCTTTCCATTGTTGATAAACAAAGTGCGCCGGTTGGCATGGACGGCTGAATGTTAGCAAAACATTCAATCGTGTTAAAAAATGTTGTGAGCAAATTCAACATTTTCTGTAAAGATTCATGAACTGAAATACCTTCCATGATTGGTTGATTTGTTTCCAACAAATTCAACACTATTTTTGAATATTTTGTGTAACATTGCTAAAAACTATGGCTATCTGTTTTTGATTTGCAGTTATGGCTTTCCATAGTTTTCCAACCTCGGTTGGCAAAAACTTGGGCTGTGACGTTGCAATAGAAATGTCTATTACCTTGAATGCTGTATTTATAAACTGGCTAGGCACCTCAAGTCAACATGGGTTCTAAATTAATTTTAATTCATTCAAACATTAATTCAAACTCCTCTAAGAAGTACGATACAAACAAAACCAAAATCAAATGCACTATAAAGTAACGAATAATGGACGTTGAGTTGTACTATCTCGCCACACAAGCAAACAATAGTTTCAGCCTTCGACAACAACTCTGCTAGAGTCGAAACGCCAGGCCATTAACTATTTTTTGCATTTATATCATAGGTCCTTTCGGTTGGTAATCAGTTTGCAACAGCTAATTCTATTTTCTCAGCTCACCAGACAGTAAGCCAATCATTGGCTGCTTTGAATAACTCCACATGGCCCATCCCTGAGCCAGCCCCAGCTAACATGACCATAACGGGCATTAGCTCAGAGAAACCCAAGCTGTCTGCTGCTCCAGAGAGAAGTTGTGTTCCCATAGGAATCAGTGCCTTCAATAGAGCTGTGGCTACGTCTTCACCAACGAGGCTGCAAAGGATTAATCAAACAAGGTGCAGGTTGAATAATGTGGCGCTTCATGGCCGAGCAGTCAAGCGCACTGGACTCAAGCTCTGGCGTCTCTGATCAGCAGAGTGCGGGTTCGAGTCCCGGTCTTGACACTTGCGTCCTTATTCAAGACCATTATTGCCTTGTCCTTCGGATGGGATCTAAAACCGCATGTCCAGTGTGTTGTGTGATATGTGTAATAAAATAGTAAATTTTTCTTTGTTCAACCCAAAATCATTTAAAATTTACCCAGTCAGTTTCCCTTGTGGTTTATTATTTGATATCTGATATAAAAAGTCGCATCCCCTTAAGGTGATCCCCTGGCTGCCGCTTCCCAGGTTGTATCGTATACTTGGGCGTGATCCCTGGCTTCACAGCAACTAATCAAATGTATGGCTTCTGACTGGCACCCCCGATATTGACAAAATTGAGAGACCGCCAACATAGGGCTAGATTGCTCAGTTGGTAGAGCGCCGGCACGTTCATCTGGTGGTCATTGGTTCAAATCCCACTCTAGCAAATTTTTCTTTGTTCGACCCAAAATCATTTAAAATTTACCCATTCAGTTTCCCTTGTGGTTTATTATTTTAAAAAGAAACCAGTACACTGATCGTCAAGAGATGGGGTTTGCCCCGGTGTTTTGGGGATAGCTGGCTGCAGATTGCACCACAGCAAATAGTAAACTGTTACATGGTGCTATTCAAATAAACAGGTATTATAATTTGAACATATCTCCACCTACCTTGTAGAAAAAATAATGAGTACTTTGGCACAACCTCACGTGTGATAAGGCGCTATATAAAAACTGCATATTATTATTGAATCAAACAAAAACAATTTTTTTTTCTTTCTCAATTCTCCTCAATCGCCTTTTAAAGGCACTGGACACGTTTGGTAATTACTCAAAATATATGTTAGCATAAAAACTTACTTGGTAACGAGCAACGGAGAGCTGTTGATAGTATAAAACATTGTGAGAAAAGACTCCCTCTGAAGTAACGTAGTTTTTGAGAAAGAGGTAATTTCTCACTAAAATATTTGAATCTGAAAAAGACTTCAGGCCTGAAGCCCTTTTCAGGCATCTGAAAGCACACAAATTTGTGCAACAAGGGTGTTTTTTCTTTCATTATTTTCTTGCAACTTCGATGACCAATTGAGCCCAAATTTTCACAGGTTTGTTATTTTATGCATATGTTGGGATACACCAAGTGAGAATACTGGTCTTTGACAATTACCAAACGTGTCCAGTGCCTTTAAAGAAAGAAAAACCTAATAAAAGTAAAATACCCCTTTCTCTTGTTTTCCTCTGATAGAAAATTAATTCCAAGTCAACAAGAATTCAAACCACTTGACAAACCTGAAAAACACACAAATTCATTTCCTATGGTTAACAGATAATGAGAGAGAAAATAAAAACCACACAGAAGCTATTCCCAACCTTTTCTCTTTGACGATATGAGAGGTCAAACTCTGCAGTAGGATCCGATGTTCTTGACCTTTAGCTCCTGGGTTGCTGTCCTGGATGATCCGTGCCAGCCATCCTTGTAAAGAGTCTGCATCTACGAGGGACAGCCTGGTCAGGGTGGAGCAGAGTCTCTCCAGGGATTTATCACCAGGTGTGTCCTCAGCTGCAGAGACACACAATTTGGAAACAAGTTTTAATGTCAAATTTTCACTCACTTCTTAAAGAGGAAGGGAACGCCCAATTTAATGTTGTGGTACGTACTCAATTTCCAATAGATAGAGTCCTCATGTCAGTGGGGAAAAAATTACAAGTCTCTAACCTCACTCTCACATTAAAATGGTGTAAATTTCCATTGTATTTGATACCCTTCCAGTGCAAAATTTGTCAACATCCAAAACATCTGATGACATCATTCTGAGACAAATGGGTCTCTACATTTGTGTACGGGAATGTTGTACCGGAATGTTGTACGGGAATGTTTTACGGGAATGTAACGTGAGATTAAAGACTTGTAATTTTTTCCCCACTGACATGAGGACTCTATCTATTGAAAAATGAGTACATAAACAAATTGAATTGATCACTTCTCTTCCTCTTTAAGTTAAACCTGTTTTTGAGACACTTACGGAACATTTACTACCAATTTTCCTTGTAACGCTTAGGCTAACATTTGACAAATGTTTCAATGTGTTGCTCAATGAGGGTGTGTCTCACAACCATTATTGGTCAAGATATCGGACATTTGTATGCACTTCTTTGGCCTTTGTGTTTTGTTTTAGCTTGATGAATAATCAATACACCAATACAAATCTTATAAAAATTCTATTTATGGTATTATATGATTTATTTCAAGGCAAGAAACAGTGTTTCTCTAAACAGACTACTGCATTTTTTATTGGAGTGCTTTATAAACCTGTCTTTACCAAGTTGTAGGAGTTTGTTGAAGAACTTGAGTACCCTGATTCCATACTCAGCAGATAGATGCTCATTAGCAGAGGATAATAACACCTTCACCAAATCTGACGGATAACAATATACATTTAGTTATTGGTTATTTACCCTTCAAACATTATAAGTTGTCACACAAGCTCGAGTGGAATGCGGAAAAATATAACGCTTCTGCATCCCCTATCCAACGAGGCCGAAGGACGAGTTGGATATGGGACGCAGACACGCTATATTTTTCCGTATGATAATGAATTTCTGTGTGATAACAAATTTATCTTCAAGCAAACTTGACGCGCAGTAAAGATGGATGACGCATAGCTTATAAAAGCGCAATACGCGGAGTTAGAACACACGATACGCAGGGTGTGATATGGGCCGTGCGATATAAGTTTATATCACACTCCTTATTGCTATGGATCGACCACCCAGAATCGAATATTCAAGCCTGCTTGAAGATATTTTAGACTATCACACCGACAGTATGGATACTGATTGCAGTAAGATTGACTAGAGCTTGATCAAGCTAAAATCGTCTTATGACAGCTTCTCAAATACATTCTCTGTTTGGTTGAATAGATTGGTGTAAATATGTGAAGATAATAAGATGTGTACAATAGGAAAAAGGTTCACTGACTCCAATGGCAGTCACTGACTCCAATGGCAGTCACTGACTCCAATGGCAGTCGTTGACTTTAATGGCAGTCACTGACTCCAATGGCAGTCACCGACTCCAATGGCAGTCACCGACTCCAATGGCAGTCATTGACTCTTATGGCAATCACTGACTACAATGGTAGTTACTGACTTCATTGGCAGTCACTGACTCCAGTGGCAGTCACTGACTCCAGTGGCAGTCACAGACTCCAATGGCAGTCACTGACTCCAATGGCAGTCACTGACTTCAATGGCAGTCGTTGACTCCAATGGCAGTCACTGACTTTAATGCCAGTCAAATGGCATAACAAGGTAATTTTTGTGAGGCTGGATACTATTTCTCACATTCACGTAAGCCATTGAAAGGTCCCAAATTGCCCTATGGTGCTGAGTTGCAAGTGTGATTGGTTTTTTGGAAGAAAATAGCCTCTCCGGGGAAAAATGTAATTTGTGCACTTTATTGTGAATCACCTGTATTGACAGTGTATTCTTGACTACTGCCTGCTTGTTTGATTGATTGATCGATTGCTTGATTAATTGATTGTTTGCTTGATTAATTGATTGATTACTTGATTGTTGAATGATTGTGAATAGTTAAATCATTGGTAATCCATACCTGATTCCTCTGTATAGAAGACTTCCAGAGCTTTCTTAGCAGGTGCCTTTTCTAGCTGGCCCTCTAGAGATTGTATAGCATCACGGAAAACAGCCTCCTCCAAACCACTGTATCAACACAAACGGTTAGCAGTTCAAAAACATGACACAGTACTGTTCCTAAAAGACCACGTCCATTAGCAACCTTTAGTTTTCAAACATATTTCAACTGCAGCAATTAAAACAACCATTTTATGAATGTGTTCAAAAATCCCCTAAAAACAATTTACAACACATCGGTTGATATGTGGTGTGTTTGCTGAAAACTTGAGGCTAGTTGTGAAGTAATTCCTCACAAAACAATGATATATATTATACTATTCATTTACTTGTATGTGAATTTGTATCTTTTTCTTATTTCAGAAATAAGAGTATTTCCAATTAGCTCGTTTCTCAGAGCAGTTGGTACATCCCCATTGCCAGCAAATCTACCAGCTCGATAATGTTAATACTCTCGACTCAGTAAGAGTAAAGCCTCATTCACACCGAAGATGATTTGCAATGGGAATTTTCATGATGAGAAGGCAGTGCGAGTGTATTGACTCTTCGTGCTGTAGTAGAGATTATATCAATGTTGCCAATAGTGCTTCTTGTCTTTGAGTACCCATGATATTTCCTATACAGTGTATCTAATAGATGTTAATCTTTGCACAGGGGATAAAGAATATAATGATTTTTTTGCCCTTACACTGATGTTTATTAAGCACTGAATACTTAGTACTTTCCCTAGTTCCATAAAATATAATCCACAGGAAAATCACTCGGGTGGAATTCGAACCCCCGACCTATGCATTGCTAGAGCAGATGTCTTACCACTAGACCACTGAGCTAGCTCAATGGCTAGAGGCAGCTCAAATCCAGTGTCATGGATGTGATAGGCTGTTGAAAAAAAACCTGAACTCTGAGCGCAAAGCGTCCAAGCTTGCGAGCTCGAAAACTTGCGAGCACGAAGCCCACTAATAACATTTATCTTTGGTTTTAAAATCCCTAATCTGCAATCTGGGGCGTAAAATTTTTGTGTGAATTTGATCTTAAGTAAAAAACAAAACAAAAACAGATTTCCGGTTTAAAACGGAGAAATCACATCCCTGAGTGTGTTTGTAATTACCTTTGTGGGCAGGCATGTTTAGTGATGAGTTCATGGCATGCTGATATCATACACAGATGGAACTTGTGTACAAAGTCATCACTTTCATTCCCTCCTAGAAGACGCTCCACAGGAACGTAGGTCTAAAAGTCAATCACAATATCAATGTTAACAAGAAGAGTAGCAACATAGGATCTTTAAAAAAGCAGTTAACAGTTTTCTAAATACTTATCTGACTAGAATAGTTCTAGTTGTTAATAGGCTACTAACCAGTTCCGCAAAACTCTCTGTACTGGCATCCAGCAGCAACGGGAACAAGATGTCTACTAGATCCTTCTTCCATGGTTCTTGTAAACCACTGACTACACTTCCTTCATCACACCACCTATATAGAGAATATTAACCAGTTAGGCCAACAACAAAAATGTTCAGTTTCCGGTTACATGCCATTTTAAAATAGGGTCGGTAAGTCGAAAAGTTGTTTTTTTGCACTTTAAAAAAAAATCTGATACGTTTGGCGAGTGTGTAAAAATACCCTACTTGCCCGATTCAATTCAACCAAAAACTAACAGCGAGAGAAAAAAAAATTGCTCAAAAGTCCATCAAAGACCTCTTCAGTATACTTTAAACTCACATGAGGTACACAGGAGATGTTTCTGGTTAATATGGAGGTATGATTGTGTCAGATATATTTCCCCCAAAAATATATTTTCCGCTAAACGGATGCCCCAAATCGTCCGCTTACGACTTCTGTTGATCGGGTAACCGGAAACAGACAATTTTGTTTGTTTGGCCTTATTAGATAGAATCTATTAAACACAATAAGACTTCAGTAAGAAGAGTATATTTCTACCGTCATTTCTACTGTAATTTTAAATGTGTTATTGAGCATTTCAATTGCACCACACAGAGCGATTGTGGGACAACCAAGCAAGAATGGATGTGTCTGCAATTTGTCATGTTTGGTATAATTGTTGCTGGTCCCACCAAGCTTTGTGACCATTGGTTCCTGTTCGTCAAAGTTTAGCCATGTAATGGTCTATTGCATTGGGTGAAGTTGAATGCATGAGTTTATCAAATAGATGTTTAAAAAATGGATGTTGAGAAGTTTCAATGAGCTAAATATGTTCTTATTCTTGATGACAAATGGGTCAGTATTTCTTTAATTTGTTTTGATTGTTCAATTTTGAAGAAACTTACATGAGTTGATCAGTGCAGAGTCGGACCATGGCCGTCATTACGTGCTTCAATGAAGGCGCAATGGAGAACACTGTCTGACCTGGCAAAGAAAAACAGACACACTAGTTGAAAGAAACAAATTCATTACCGAACTTGGTATACAACATTCTGACGTTCAACATGTCTTGTCTACTACAGGATATCTACCACAGAATCTAGACACACAGGGAATACAGTCATGAGTGATACAGGACTGAGCAATTGTATAGACTCTTCAGCGTAAATGATTCTTAACAAACAGACAACTTGACATTTGCTGTGGGCATGTGATATATAAACTAGAAAAGCAAACAATTTAACCTTGAGAATGAAAGGATTGATTTGATGGAGAGTCAACAAAAAGTAACAACTACAATCCCGGCCAAAATGCTTGGGCCACGTAACAATAAGCATACCCTCCCCCGGTCCCCCGCTTAATGTTGTGAACCCCAGCTGGAGCGCAGACCATGCAATGAGAGCCAAGATTGAACGAGGGCCGGGGGCCCAACAAGATATGACCAAAATTGTAGGTAGCTGCCCTGGTCACCTCTTGTTTCATAAGAATGATCATCCTGGGTATCACAGTTTACTGGACTGAGATATTCTTTTATCGTTAAAAAAATACAAAGCACATAATTTGTTTAACATCGGGGAGATGCTGGAAAGATATAAGCCTGACTTACTTGACAATGAGTTAAGGTGAATTCCTTGCACAGTGTTCAGCTGGTTCTCAGATGCTATTGGATGATTACTCCTCTAAAAAGCCCCCAAAAATAAAAACAATAAAATAAGTGCCATTCCCATTAGTTTCTTTGATGACCAGAATGGCAACACTGTTTCATAAAATTACTAATATAGATAGGTTGCAATATGACGTAAATCGGCCATCTTTACGGGCAATTTGGAACACACAGTCATGCGTTACGCGTGAGAACAACGTGCAGCACGCGCACATTTCACAAAACTCATTGCGTGATTGGTTAGTGAATGACGCGGCTGCGTTAATAATTTGAGCGCTTGACGCGCCTGCAAGCCAAAATGCGATTTGCCCGTAAAGATGGCGTCTACTGGGAACTATCTATACAAGCAGTTTTTTAGTTTCAGATGCATGTACGGTATGTGACCATTCACTCTATGAAATCAAATCTGTAATTTTTCAAATTTGGAGTTAACCCTCCTTCATTAGCTTTAAAAAAATTATACTTATTGTAGGTATCCCTCCTTAATTATCCACTGTAAGATAATTAAAAACCCTAATAAAAAAAAACGAAAAAAAAAAACCCCATTTGTGCAGGAAGTGCTAATCACCTATACAATAGAACGACGAAGCTGTGGTGATACAAATGGTATACAATCAAGATTTTACAAAATGAAGGCTTCATTTTACAACCTTTTCAGGATGTTTATTGACTTCATTCTCTGCTCATGCTAATTTTGATCGGAGTAATTTTCAAACAATGTCTATTTCTGAGAAAACTATTAGATAAATACTTAAAAATTAAATAGGTATAGAAATATTTTTTTAAACAAGCATGCGTGAATGCTTTGATCTTGATGTTGACTTTGTTCTTATTTAGTAGAATAAGTTCACAGTAATGCAACGAAGACAAGCTTGAGTTAACATACCACTACACTGTAGACGGGAGATTCATTGCCGCTGTTGGAGTTCCATTTCTCAACAGCAGTACGGACAGGTTGAGGCACACCATTTATCTGAAGGAGTCCCGCAGGAAGCCACTTAGCGGCAAAGGATGAACTCACACGTAGGACCACGCTGAACGCTGCCAAGGACTCAAATGTAGTAGGGCCAGTAATCTGATGCAGTAGGCACGACCTGCAATCAGAAAATTGCATCTGATGAAGTAGTTGTTGCTATGAAAGCTCATGCAGTTTTTTTTATGTAATTAGTTAGTGCTACCACTTTCTTCTCTGCAATCAGAAGGCAGTATTTATGTCAGGTCAACTTTACATCATATTATGATAGCACAACACACACATATAAGGTAAAATCATTAGACATAAACAGGCTTCCAAGAAGCTTGAATCTTCAATCAAGATTAGCCAACTCCTATACTCCTAAATAGACTGCAAGTCCCGCATGTTTTAATATTTGCTACTTAATGGGGTAAACCACCCCCAATATGTTGTATGTAAACCATTACATGGTGCTAGGCAAAGGAATAGGTCTCATACTTCAACACGTAGCTCCACATACCTTGCAGGAACAAATACTGAGCGCTTTGAGACGCCCATCGGGAGTAGATAGCGCTATATAAGAACTAGGTATTATTATTATTATCATTATGTGGCACTGGCAGAGGGTGTCCACCCCCAAATGCATACCTGCCATCATTGAAACCTCAGAAATAGGAACGCCAGTCTTACGAGTCCACAGACAGCGACGCAAGAAGTCGCTAGAGTAAAGCTTATTACATGTACAGTACACAAATGATGCATGTATTTAAAACAATTTTGGGTTGAACAAAGAAAAATTGACTAGAGCGGGATTTGAACCAACGACCTCCGGTTTAACGTGCCGGTGCTCTACCAACTGAGCTATCTAGCCCTATGTTGGCGGTCTCCCTATTTTGTCAATATCTTTGTTCGGGGGGTGCCAGTCAGAAGCCATTCAACCGCAAACTGCCGTGTAGCCAGGGATCACACCCAAGTATACGATACAACCTGGGAAGCGGCAGCCAGGGGATCACCTAAAGGGGATGCGATTTTTGACAAAATAGGGAGACCGCCAACATAGGGCTAGATAGCTCAGTTGGTAGAGCGCCGGCACAATAAACCGGAGGTCAGTTGGTTCAAATCCCGCTCTAGTAAATTTTTCTTTGTTCAACCCAAAATCATTTAAACATTTACCCAGTCAGTTTCCCTTGTGGTTTATTATTTGATATTTAAAACAATGTACAAAAAACACTAGATCCCGCAAGAAACTCTGTACTGTCACAAGCAAATGGCATCCTCTTTTGCCGGAACTTTTTGCTCTAGTTTGCCGTCTCTTGTCAGAAATAATAACGTTCTGATTTTTTGCGGCCTGTAATCTCAACAATCTGGACAAATCCAATTAAATCTGAACAGTTGGCAGGTAGGCAAATGCTCCCATACTTTAACACTCTTTTCCTCTAGTACAGAAGTACCCACTAAAAACCTCAACGAATTCCTGAGATTTTCCAGATCCCCAGGGGGGAAGGGCAGGGTTCTGCCCACGGCGGTCGGTGCCGGAAAACCCGACCGGCACTCATGATTCCCCGACCGGCACTCGCAGAATTTTTTCGTTTTCCGACCACCACACATTTTCCCTTTTTTTGGCCCATTTCCTTCAAAATATTTTGAACAACGTGTAAAACAAATGATTTACCAGTAAACAGTTTTATCCAAAGTTTCGAGTAGCCTACTTCTTTGGTTTGAGTCTATTTTAATGATCCAGGATCGAGCATTCCTCCCGCCTGTACGATGTACAATCCAACGCACGAAACCCGCATTGATTTTGCAATGGTTTCCAGTCACGCTGATTATAGCTTTACACTTGGAATAACATGATACCAGTTTCATCATGTTGCGAACCCTATTCTACAGCGTTTAATACAACGGAAATGAACTGCAGAGTAAGCACCATGCTATAGATGCTGTAAATTGTTTTCCCATGGCGGTAAAGGCGTGCGCGCACTGAGGGCCTACATTCAAGGCACAGCTAGCTGCAGGGCGCACGTGTGTAACCACTCCGTGCACGATCGAAAGGAAATTGACTTGACTGTACTAGGAAAAACAAATTTCCGGCACTAAACAAATCCTGGGCAGAACCCTGGAGGAGGTACACCATGCCACATATCGAGAGACAAATGTACTGAAGACTGACGACATAAATATATTGAAACCTTTGGACGACCCCCTAAGGTTATAGACATTGTTATAAACTATGCAGCAGCATCACACATCAATATCATAGCAAAGAAGATACAAATAAATCCAATTAAATTTCATTGTTTTACCTTTCAAATACTGCAACCTATTACTAAACCAAACACACAACCAACAGCAGAAATGAGACACTTTAAAGCCACTTACCTTGAAAACACGGTGTACATTTTGAGAAGTTGAAAGAGGATAGGTCGAAGGTCACTGGCAATCTCTAGCACCTTGTACGTCTTTGCAGTTTCATCTCCACTCTGTGGTTGTTGATTCAAAAGCATCAAAGGATATCCACTTTAAGATTTCATATAATGTTAGTACAGTTAGACAAAATATAATCTGCACTTAATGGACTTTAAGTTTTGATGACCTCCTGTCATCATCTTGAATCATGGAAGAGCGGACTCAAGCTCCGGTGTTTCTGAACAACAGAGGGGGTTTGAGTCCCAGTCTGAACACTTGTGTCCTTAAGCTAGACAGTTTAAGAGAAGGGGTTCACCCAGTGTTTTCTAGTATAGTTGGCTGCAGATTGCGCCACAGCACCTTGTAAATGGTTACAGAGACAGGCAGACAAATACAAAAGCAAGATTGAATACAACTTACGATAGAACCGATGAAGTGATCCTTAAGAGATGTTTCTACTTTACTGAGGATGCAGTCCAGGAGGCAGATAGCATTCAGACTTGGCAGCTGACTTGGTGACACAATGTCATTGGCCATCACAAACAATGGCATGTTGGATAGCTGTCATCAAATATACACAAAACTAATCATTCTAGCAGTCTACCTAGCTAAGCACATAACGTTTTACTTACAAAGAGAAAGGTACTCACACCATGCTTTAAGTTGAAAATTGATTCCTTGAAACTTCATGACAAACACATTTATTTGTTAAGTTGTTTAATAGCTGTTTACAAATATGGCAATAATTATGTTCAAATCCTGGTATATTTGGTAATGGCGTCTTAGCAAGAAACTATTGCTACTCCCCACCCAAGAAAGTTAATGGGTACCTGAAATGGCAAGCATCTGGGCTGTCAATGACTAGTTGAAAATAAGGCGCTTTATAACAAATAAATAACAACTTTATTACGGCAAATTACTTAACAAGAAGCTCAAATTGTCCTCATTCAGAAGTCCAGTATACAGCAATCCTTCACCGATCTTGAACTCTTGGTGGCAGCAGATACCGCCATTATTGCGGTGTACCTGGGTGGTAGCCCAAACCTTATACCAGTCGCTAGGCAGCGCAGTACCACCCAGGTACACCGCAGTAATGGAGGCATATCTGCTGCCACCAAGAGTTCAAGATCGGTGAAGGATTGCTGTATACACTGCTATTATTTTATTACTTAAGGCATTTCTTACCAACCGTCTGACATCCAAGAGAATCTTCTGCGTATGGCAACTCTAAATCTTTTGAACTGAATACGTGTGTACTAAGCTCCCTGCAATGCATGGTTGGATTGGCTGTGCAGTGTTGAATTCATTAAACTCATGCAAGGGGGGAAAGACTGGGTTAAATATGAAATTAATTAAACCAAAAAAGGGTTGACAAGGTTGTTCATCTGTACCTGTGTTCCAATGAGTTCCTGGGCCAGCTGAATGTCAAACTGTACGGCGTTACAGTGATGGGTAATAATATCTAACAGGCTCTCTGCTTCTGTCACTGGTAACCGCTGCTCAGCTAAATGATCCTGATAACAGCAACGTGAGGAAAACATCAAGTGAATCCAGACATCAAGGCAAAACAAACTAAATCATGGACTTAATTATTCTGTTTACAGGAGTAACCTGACTTTCAAAGTATCAACTACTTTGGTAACAAAATATATATTAAGCTGCATCAGGTTATTTATTATAGATGTCAGAAATAATGGTGAATAAAAGTCAATTAAGTTTTTCTCTCCATTTGTAAATCAAAATATGTGAACAAATGTTTTGATTCTGTAAATAATTCACCCAATGAAATTCTTACCCGAATCCATGGTCTGTACTTCTCATTGGCCATACGAGGCACCCATCTTAGGGTATGTAAGATCTCACTCTGTGTTAAGGAGCGCTCGCTGTTGGTATGCTGTCCCTCTAGAAGTTTCATGTAGGCAACAGAGGGCGCCAGACTCCCTAGGAGACGCCAGCATACAACACTGGCATAGTGGATTGCGCAGGCATCCTGTATCAGAATCATACTCAAAGTTAGACTCAAGTTTGAATTCTAAACCGATTATGATTCGACTAAAAGGCCAGTTTATACTTCACGAAAATGTTAATGGGCTTCTTACATCCGTCCCAGCAGGTCACCTTAAAAGACTGCAGAGCCTCCAGAACTGGGCAGCCCGCCTAATTCACAGAGCATATCGAAGACAGGACTCCACTCCTTTGCTGCAGTCACTACACTGGTTACCCATCCCCAAACGAGTTCGTTACAAGATATTTCTTTTGGTATACAAATTATTTTACAACCAGTCACCAGATTATATGCAATCCTGCGTTCTGCGTTACACTTCCTCCAGATCAAACCTCCGGTCTAGCTCAAACCCCTTTCGTCTGACTTTCCCACGCACCCACAACAAAGCTGGTGACAGAACCTTCACAGTCACTGCAGCAAGGGAGTGGAACAGTCTACCCTTTTTTGTTCAAAATGCCAACTCAAAAAAACATATCTCTTTCAGCTCTTTCAGCATATCTCTTTCAGCATTAGTCAATTTATTGCAGTCAATTAATTAATCTATTATTTACTTTTTGATTATTGTAAGCGCTGTGATTTAGTTTACTAAGTAGAGCGTCTTTAAATGCCGATTATTATTATTATTATTATTATTAATGCAAAGCAAATTCTGATGTTATATATCTATATTTGCTTGGACTATTTTGCAAGAGTTGAGCACATGTTGAACTGAGCGAATTGTTCTTTGCAAAATCAAGACGTCAGATTTTCTCTTCACATTTGCATGAAGTATGAACCGAGCTTAACTTCTACAACATTGGACAAAAATTTACTAACTATATTTTATCACAGATTCTGAAACGAAAGTGCATATCCAAGACATGCATTCCTTCCATTCACATATCAACCAAAACAATCCCCGACAAACAACTGCAACCCATTATAACTCATCAAGAATGGCAGAATATACCAAAGAAATATTCTTTTTTAATTTATTAAGAACCAAATTAAATTGACAAAACTAATTAAGAAAGAAGGAACAATGAAAACTTGAGATGTGAAACACAGTGTAGAACAAAGGGCTAATAATTAGCAGCTTCTTAAATCAAGATTGGGAATACACAACACTCTGACATTTCCCTTTTAGTACAAAACTCAACTATTTACAGAATTCACCTGATATAATCACTTTTTAAATCTTAATTTCCTGTGGAAACGTGCGTACGTTAGACGGGCACCATGTTATTTATAGGGTCTGTACACGTTTGGTAATGACTCTGAAAATTAATGGCAATAAAAGCTTACTTGTTAAGAAGTACAGCAGCTTTGGGTAGTATAATAAATTTTGAGAAACTTTTCACTTCGAAGTACTACGGTTATGGAAAAATATATCACTTTTTATCCCCCAAAACTTGAATCTGAGAAGCGTTACGGCCGTAACACTTCTCAGATTGTGTATTCCTATGGGGAATATTCTTCCTGCATGGAAATATTCGCTCCGGTTTTTCGGTGATATCTCAAAAACGTGACAACCTTTTGAAGTGAAATTTTTCCAAGGTTAGTTTTATTGTATATATACCTACAATTATATAGGTTTGAAACAAACCGTAGGCTCCAATTACCAAACGTATAGACGATGTGACCTCTGACGTCATTTGAAAATCATAACATGATGCGCGCGCATGTCGCCGGGCAAAACCTTTGTGTACTTGACAGCCAGCTAGAAAGTACACACAATATTACCATGACTACGCGTCTTTTTGCCCGGCGGAACATGACTTGGACAACAGACTTGTCAACAGAGGGCGGTTTGAATGTAAACAGAGGTCACATCGTCTATACAGAACATTTAATGCAATTTCACTCCCAAAATGGCAGACTATGGACAGACAGGAGCCACGGGACACCAATGCAAGGGTCTATAGCACAACATCTATATACAATGTGAAGTATGTACATTTAGTACAGCTACCCATGATAGAGTCTGTGAACATACCATGTACTGGAGAGGCTGGTCCTGCTGCTTGGATATCAAATCACATTCAGACCCTGCTGCTAACAGCTCCACTAAGGCATGGTAGAGCTCACTGTAGTCAAATGATGCATCGTATAGAATCTCACATGCCTGTATAAAACAAACAATATCCTGCATTAATTAACCCCATAGACCCCAACTGAATCCGTCAAAATACTAGGTCACTCAAAACCAAATTTAATAGATGTTAATTTTTGCATCGGGGTTAATGAGTATAATTTGGTTTTTACCCTACAACGATGTGTGTTAAGCACTGTACACTCGGTACTTTCCCCGAGTTCTGTGAAAAAAAAATCCACAGGGAAATCACTCGTGGGATTTGAACCCAGGACCTTTGCATTGCTAGAGCAGATGTCTTACCACTAGACCATCGAGCTAGCCCGATGGCTAGAGGCAGTTCGAATCCGTGGCAGCGGATACCGCAGCAATTTAATAGATGTTAATTTTTGCATCGAGGATAATGAATATAATTTGGTTATACAAAATGTTTGGAGTTTGATAAGATTGGTATGCCATGTACAATGATAACCATTTGTTATTTGGCCTCGCAGTGCCCTATCTTACAGAGTTAGAAAACTTCCGATACATGATTTTGGAGGATCTGGGGCTATTAGGGTTTATGGGCTTACAGACAATGGACACTTCGTTAACTTCCAATCATAAATTCTGTTTTCATTGAAGCCACCATACAACCAATTTGATTGCAAACTTGAGAGTGATTCGCTGCAACTTTTGTCCACCAATTGATGCCGACAAAAATTGTTACTTTCTTAAATACCTTTTCATCTAGCTGTGGGACGTCCTTGCTGTTGTCAAGATCCGAGGAGATGAGGTTATAAAACAACCTCTTGAAAGTCACACCTGTACAAATTATCAAAACATAAATGGAGTGTGACAAAATCACTACAGAAAACAGAGTACTTTAAAAAACCACAAGAAACTGACAGGGTGGATTTCATTTAATTTTCGGTTGAACAAAGTAAAATTGACTAGAGCGGGACTCTACCAACTGAGCCATCTAGCCCTACTGTTGGCGGTTTCCCTGTTTTGTCAATAATAAAGATATAGGGACATCGTCAACATTAAGGCTAGATGGTTTAGTTGGTAGAGCGCCGGCACGTTAATCTGGAGGTCGCAGATTCAAATCCTGCTCTAGTCAATTTGTCTTTGTTCAATCCAAAATTAGTTCTTTAAAATCGGCAGACAAATCATCTAACTCATGCAGAAAAATGAAATGGAACAAAAGGCGTAACTTGCATTGACGTTACACCCAATTATGACCACTTCCAATGCTTAAAGGGTGTGTACAACATTGGTAAGATTGAAAATATATATGTTCACAGATTTGCACATAACTTACATGGTGTAAAGATGGTCATGGTGGGAAACTTCACTTGAAATAGTTTTGCTTGAAATGCCATAGTTTTTAGGAAATGAGTAAAACAATAGTCTTTATCCTGCAGGATAAAATCCGATGTTTGAAAAAAAGTTTAAACATATAATGGGGTTTTTCACTGTTTTCTCATGACTTTGAAGACCGAATGAGCTTAAACTTTCACAGGTTTGTTTTTTCATGTATATGTTGGGTCACATCAAGTTTGGATACAGGTCTTTGGCAATTACCAATGTTGTACACACCCTTAAATGAATCAAGCTTACTACAATGCTAATTAGTAGGTTTGATTTTGTCCGTGGTGTCCAAAAACTGGCATGTTTTTCCAGCATGAACAAAAAACAGAATCAGAGCAAAATGAGAAATCTTGACTGACCATCAGCGCCTGTTGCGGGTGTCTCACTGGTAGTTGCCTTGCGATAGTTCTCCTCTACTTCCCTACATGGGTTGTAGAACTTTGTAGTGGCAAGCCCTCCACACTCCTCCTGGTACAGCATCAAGGCAGGATCCGTGCTCTGAACGGTGAAGATGTTCCATTGGACCTGGTAGATGACAAACATGACAGATAGAGTCAATTATTAGAGTCTGCAGTTTATATATTTAGCGTTTTTTGGACTGTATTGATGACTGTATTAAAGCAGGGCTGAGAGTCATTGCTGGCAAAAAAGTCTGAAACTACATGTTGGATCCAACTTTTTAGGACGAAGGGCCTACATGTATGTTGAAATGATGACGTTTCTACCTTTTGGTAACCCCTAGGGAGGGTTTGGAACTTAAAGGGCTTCCGGGAACAGTGTCCTAAGCACTAGTGAAGTAGATCAAAGGGCAGTCTTTCTTTTATGTGGAAAAATGAAAGGCTTTTTTTTATTCACCAGGCTGACATTCACCAATTCAGACAAAAGTCTGAAAAATCTCATCCCTGTTAAAGAAATGACTGATCTCCAATGGGTGAATGATGTCTGGCTTCCTGACACCCTGAACCCACCACCAGGTGATATTAAGACCTCATAGAGTCGGCACCTACCTGCTCAAAGAGGAATGGTCTTGCCTGTGAGAAGTGATGGACAAGGAACTCAAAGACAAGGAGGAGGCGACACAAAGCTAGAGGAGACTTTGTCTTCATGCAGCTAGATATCAAAAATAAATAGATACAAAATACAAATTTAATAGTTCAAACTCATGTATGAATCTCTTTTAATGTTGCAATTCTAGAAGAATTATTGGTGAGGTTGTCTGAACATTTTAATCGGTACATTCCGCCTATATGTTGGTAAAAACTTCTAAGGATGCTGGCACTTAATTGCCATGACACTTGAGATTTTCAGACGAGTAAATATGCGTAAAATGTTTACAATTCCCAAATGTAGTCAATTTTAACTAAAACCTAATAAATGTACACTCTGTGAGAATGTTTTAAAATGAAATATAATGGAGGAATAAAACTGGTTGAAAAAAAGTTTTAACAGACGGTAAATTTGCATTTTGCAAGACTATCTATACACGATTCTTTAATGTCAGTGTACTTACCTTGATCTTGATACTTGAGACAAAGCCAGGGCTGTCTGAAGGAGAATCTCTTTCTTCTTATCAAAGGGCAAACTCTCAAAGATAAACATCAGAAGCTGAGCATGTTCAACGTTTAGATCTAGACAATAAAGACACAAACCACATGAAGACACTGGTGATAATTCAGTACGTATTGGTCTTCATGAACAGTCACTGGTATTTTGTAAAAACAATTCTACATTCTAATGAGAGTGATGTGGATTGAGGCATTGCATGGGGGAGTTTCAATATGTATTCACTTTAAAGTAACTATGTGATAGTATCTACTTTATAGGGTGTCATGGCCGAGTGGTTTAGAGCATCGGATTCAAGTTCTGGTGGTTTAGTCATCGGGGTGTGGGTTCGAGTCCCGGTCATGACGCTTGTGTCCTTGAGCAAGACACTTTGCTATAAGTGCTTCTCTTCACCCAGGGGTATAAATGATGCGTTATTGTGAAATGCGCTATATAAGAACTAGTTATTATTATTATTATTACTTTGTACAATTGTTCTTATAAGAACTTGTCCTGTACTCGCCAGACAATGACTTCAGTAGGCTAGTTGAAATGTTGAGATCAAACTTATCTCACTCTGTGTAGTGAAGATAACTATGAGAAGTCCCCCTGATCCACTCAGCGTATGTCCCCCCTTTTTCAACAGCAGGACAAGTTCTTATATGAACAATTCTACTTCTTGTGTCAAGCAGAAGAAAAAAATCAATCAAAACTGACCTTCAGATTCTATCAGTGGTTCTCCCTTGACGGCAATCTCTCTCAGAGTCTCCAGGAATCGTTGTAGAACATTGTAGCATCCCACCATGGTGCTGTGTTGTTGTTGTTGCTGCTGAAGCAGAACGTGGGCCAGAACAGCGAGGGTACGGGGTGGTATGTTAAGAGGCCAGGGACCAATGGCACTTGGAGAGACCCCTAAGTGGGTAAGTAGTGATTCCTGCAGAAATAAAAAGGAGCAAAATTGACTAGCCATATATTAATTTTGTATGGACTTTAAAGCCATTTTCAATATAGCTCTTTTGTCATTAATGATGTAGTGATTCCTGCTTTGAATATGAATTTGACCTTATGACCTCCTCCAAATCTCATGTGTCGCTGTGTTTTAAGTTCTATAATAAATTCTGGAGTTCCCTTTTCTCAGTAACAGGCTTCCCAAAATCAATAACAAAGCTTAACAGAAGTACTAATATCATCAGTAATAACCACTGAATATATTGCTCTCTTAAAGGTATTATACAGGATTGGCAGAGCTGACAAAATAATCACAGACAGTGTTCATGTTTTGTGTAATCAACCACATACATGAAATAACAAACCTGTGAAAATTTGAGCTCAATTGGTCATCGAGGTCACGAGAAAATAGTGAAAAGAGACCTTATGTGTTTTCTGTTTTTCAAACATCGAGTTTATTATCGCGCGCGATAAAAACTATTGTTTTACTCATTTCTCAGAAACGATAGCATTTTAGGCAGAAATATTTTAAGGAACCCTTTCTACCATTACTTACTTTAAATCATGTAAGTTATGTGTGAATCTGTGAACATTTGTGTTTTTCGATCTTACCAATAGTGTACAGGGCCTTTAACTAACTCGTATATAAGTTAAATCTTCTCACTTTCAAAGCTCTTCATGGCCTATCTCCTTACTATATATCGGATCTTCTCCATAAATATATTCCTGTTCGTCCTCTTTGATCTGCTGGCCAATCCCTACTCACGCAAACTACTTTTTCCACTAAATTCTATGGTCAAAGAGCCATTCAACTTCATTGCACCTTCGTTATGGAATGACTTACCTCTTCATATTCGCCAAGCTGGCTCTCTTCAGATTTTCAAGGGACTTTTAAAAACTCATTTGTTTGAATCTTTATTTGTGTAACTTGCTTTTATATTCATTGCATTGTTTATGTGTTTTGTGTTTCGCATGGAGGCTTCTGCATTATGCGCTATATAACTATCTGGTATTATTATTATTATTAACTCTTTCAGTGCCAAGGTCGTAAATGTACGATCTATTTTATGTGTTCCAAAAGCGCCATTATTGTAAATGTACGATCCATTTTTTTACTAAAAAAGTGCCGTCCCTCATACATGTACGACCCATAATGTTTATTTTATCACAAAAGGGCAGTATGACTCAAGAAATACTATTGACGTTGGGATGTACCAAGGAAATGCGAATCAGCAAGATACATTTTGTTGGTGATAAAGACTTCTTTCTTCCTATTACAGACTTTCGAAAAAGCTCAAAAAGTTGGGCATTTTAGGTTTAAAATATTAAAATGTCTGGCACTGAAAGAAAAGTCTAAAAGTCCTTTGTAATTAAATTGTCAACAACCATTTTAAAGATTTCACTTAAAAAACTGAAGATCAGAATCCCCCCCCAAATTTTTTATTTTTTTTTCCACCATTCCTCTACGTTACCTGTAGGTCGTGAGACAAAGTCTTAGATGCCAGTAGTGTGTGAATGCAGTGGAGTAATGCTGCCGACAGGTTGAGTGCCGCTAAGTTGTCGTTCAAAACAGCTAACGGATAAGAAGAAAGTGAAACAGAGTTACATACAATCATTTATAGACCAAGTGACCTGTGACATCACATGTTTACAAAAGAGCCACAGAGCCTGGACTTCCTGCAGGCACAGTTTGTACGCAGCTCAATGGAAGAATACGCTAAATCTTACGTTTTACGGAGATTGCACTGTCTGATTTTTCTCAACTTTTGATATGAAGAAAGGGGGGACATCTCAAAAGCTGTACAGCTGTTGCTTTTGTAACTCTTGAATTGATGTAAAAATTATGGCACAAAATGTCAATTTTCCCCTATGGCCTGTGTAGTATCTTGCCCGTCAGGAATTGCATTAGAATGCACAAGGTCACCACTCTGTAAACAAAGGTAACATGGCCTACAGCAACATTTATTAAGTAGTGCTTATTTTGATTGCAACAATCAATATAAACTGATATAAAACGTGCACAAAATCCCTCCACCCATATAAGTAATTGATGCTGTTTCCTGTAAAACTCAACAGCCGAATATGATCAAATTTGTACTGTTGCTTGTTTGGTGTACCAAAATGAATATATTTCTTCTCCAATGACAATGATATTCTTTCCTTCTAAGCCTTTAGAGACCAAGGGATACTATCTAAGAACTTTACTTTTCTACTCTGGAACTGTAGTGTACCAAAATGCAAATTATAGACCTTATGCATTGACGTCACCAAGCCGCCATCTTGGAGGTAAACTGATGATGAAACAATGGAAACGCGCTGATTTGTACGCGCGGCGCACAAGACTGGCCAATGAGCATCTTCCTTTTGACCTCTAGGTGAGGGCGCCCTACTCAAATGACGTCATATGCATAAGGTCTATTGTCGTGTCAAAATGGACATGGAAAATGCTAGTAGTAATATCCTTGCACACATTGCTTAAACAGCATGCAGATAATGTATTCCATGATACATGCTAAAGCAATTTACACCCCCCCCTACCCAAGTGAGGCAGGAACAGATAATGATTCCATATACAAGAGGTTTTCATTACAGTTTTCATGAAGTAAAGTTGTACTTACAATCATCCATTTTGACCAGTCCCTTGTCTAGATCTTTTACGACGCCAGCGATACCAACAATGTGAATCTCCGTGAAGGACAAGCTGCCACAGAAAGGATAAAACAAACTCTTACTGTAAATGTAGTCAGTGAAAAACAGTGTCATTCTTACATCACAAATAATTATCAAGAAATGAAGTAGGCCCTCCACCACGAAAGCTCCAAATCTTCTTCTTTTTTTTCAATTAAATATACTGAATTTGTTTAGGGAAAGTTTAATCACTTTCATACTTTGTATACACTTTGAAATAATAGTTTGTTGATAGTTATTCTAACTAATTGAGACAAATTGTTGGTTTGATATAACCATTGTAATGTTTTAAGCAGTATTAGTATCATACATGTAGCTTTCGCTAGGTGCTTGTTTAGTCCATGATGACTAAATAATAATAATAATAATAATAATAATAATAATAATAATAATAACACTTGGTTCTTATATAGCGCTTTTTATCATACCCCTAGGGGCGAAACAAAGCGCTCAGTATTTTTCCTGCAAGGTATGTGGAGCTACGTTTTTGAAGTATGAGACCTTATAGCACCATGTAATGGTTTACAAGGTGCTGTGGCGCAATATGCTGCCGATCAAACCAGGAACACCGAGGCGAACCCCTTCTCTTTTCGATAAGTGCACTGGGTTCTTTTACGTGCATTACACAACGCACGGGACCAACGGCTTTACGTCCCATCCAAAGGACGAAGCAATAACGGTTAAGTGTCTTGCTTAAGGACAAAAGTGTCACGACCGGGACTCGAACCCACACTCTGCTGAACAGAAACACCAGAGTTTGAGTCCGGTGCTCTTATCTGCTCGGCCACGACACGCCACTATATGATGTTTTAAATCCAACACTAGGAACTTTTATAAACAGCCAGTCTGACTGCCTGACCTGTTTACTTTATAGACCCATTATGATCTTACCTAGGGAAGGTATGGACAAGACCATTACTGGAATTAAGAAGGTGTACTGTCAAAAACTGTAGCACATCAGATGCAAGCTTCAGATACTATAGTACACAAAGGGGGAAAATAAAATAAAAATTTCATTATAATCTAGACAAACTCACGCGCTAAGTATGGATTTTTCAATGAGGTCACAATGTTCTCTCTTTTAAAGGGTGTGTACAACATTGGTAATTGCCAAAGACCTGTATCCACACTTGATGTGACCCAACATATACATGAAATAACAAACCTGTGAAAGTTTAAGCTCAATCGGTCTTCAAAGTCATGAGAAAACAGTGAAAAATCCCATTATATGTTTTAACTTCTTTTCAAACATCGGATTTTATCCTGCGGGATAAAGACTATTATTTTACTCATTTCGTAAAAACTATGGCATTTCAAGAAAAAACTATTTCAAGGGAAGTTTTCCACCATGACCATCTTTACACCATGTGAGTTATGTGCAAATCTGTGAACATTTATATTTTCAATCTTACCAATGTTGTACACACCCTTTAAAAGTAATATACAGGATTGGTAGAGCTGAAAAAAGAGTCACAGACAGTGTTCATGTTTTGTGTGATCAACCACATACATGAAATAACAAACCTGTGAAAATTTGTGTTTAATCTGTTGTGTTGAGTCAGGAGAAAATAGTAACAACCAGGCACAATTTTCAGCATGTAAACACATTGTCCTTCATTTGGGTTGTAACAACCGAAATCAGCTGTAGCGATTTTTGTTTTAGGTTTTAAGATAGTTTTCTTGAATATGACTTCATTTCAAAGGGAAATATTTCACAGAAAATAATGGTTCTAATGTGAACTTTTCAGTAAGCTTTTCACTTTTCAGTGAATCAGTAAGCTTTCAGACTAAAATTGAACAGTGATGCTTTTATCCTTAAAAACAACAAAGAAAATTAGTTAAACTATTTGGTCATGGAGAAAGCAATGGTACATTATGAGAGATCGCCTAACATCACAAGGGAACGGACGGCCACTTCAAGGTGAGGGCTACACTTAAGTGATTTTGTGCTATAGACCCAAATCAACTGTCACCAGGGGCACGTTGCCACCTGCACCTGTGGCTGAAACAGGGTTACCCCCTTCACAGTCTGTAAGGATGTAGGCATGAGTATCATCCACTAGGAGCCTGGCTGGTTGAGCAGAATGCACTTCCTTCCCAACTTTTTACGAAGCAATTATGGTTAAGTGCCTTGCTCAAGGGCACAAGTGTCATGACCGGGATTCGAACCCACACTCTACTGCTGACAACACCAGAGCTTGGGTCCGGTGAATTAGATCGCTCGGCCACGACACGCCAAACAAGATAAAAGCTACAGTAACTACTACCTTTGGATGGTAGCCACTTTGGGTTAGGGTTGCACAAGTAATAAATAAACAGGTTGTATAAAAAGGAAGAAGCCCACAGTACCTGGGAAGGTTCCTCTTTGACCATTGCGTCTGTGATGCTGGGAGAGTCCTCTCGCTTCCCCGTCTCCTTCTTGGTCTCTGGCTTATTTCCCCCTGGTACTGGTGGAGGAGGTCCTTGATTGTTAGACACGGTCTCTTTAGATTCAGAATCAGGGGTCAGAGTCTCTTCAAACCAAGGTCCTAGTATGGGCTCGCTATCCTCGTCTATAAGATACCAGTCAAAATTAAACAAAACAAAAAACAAAACAAAAGAGTCCAAACCAAACCAAACCCCTAAGGCTGTTCATGTGTCCTTCACTTCAAAAGAGGAATGCGTCAACTTCAAACGGGGAATGTTCAAAATATCACCTTGATAGCAAAACATTGTTTTCTAATTAAATAATTCAGAGAAAATAAATGAAGAAGTTTGTTTAAGAAGCAAATGAAGCCCATCCTACCAAACTCAATAATAAACCCTACACCATCCCTCATCCCAGCCTCCCCAATCCCACCACCCCCATTCAAGCCTACCCCATCCCAGCCTCGCCCATCCCCATGGCATGTACGTACCTTCACTACTCTCATCAGAGCTGCCAAAGTCACCTCCATAGCAAATCCTATACCCTCCCCCATCCCACCCTCCCCAATCCCACCTCCCCCATCCTAACCTTCCTAATCCCACACTCCCTAATCCCACCCTCCCCAATCCCATCCCACCCTCCCCCATCCCCATGGCATGTACGTACCTTCACTACTCTCATCAGAGCTGCCAGTCATCTCCATAGCAAACCCTATACCCTCCCCATCCCGCCCTCCCCAATCCCACCTCCCACATCCTAACCTTCCTAATCCCACCCACCCCATCCCAGCCTCCCCCCTCCCCATGGCATGTACATACCTTCACTACTCTCATCGGAGCTGCCAAAATCATCTCCATAGCAAACCCTATACCCTCCCCCATCCCACCCTCCCCAATCCCACCTCCCCCATCCTAACCTTCCTAATCCCACTCCCCAATCCCACCACCCCCATTCAAGCCTACCCCATCCCACCCTCCCCCATCCCCATGGCATGTACGTACCTTCACTACTCTCATCAGAGCTGCCAGTCATCTCCGTAGCAAACCCTATACCCTCCCCCATCCCACCCTCCCCAATCCCACCTCCCCCATCCTAACCTTCCTAATCCCACCCTCCCCCATTCCACCCTCCCCCATTCCAGCCTCCCCCATTCTAGCCTCCAGCCTCCCCAAGGCATGTACGTACCTTCACTACTCTCATCAGAGCTGCCAAAGTCATCTCCGTAGCATTCATTGAGGGAATTGCTCTCAGTGTCACCCCCTTCAGATCCCATAGAATCTTTCCGCTGTCTCACTGTGGTACACGCCTGATAACCAAAAATCCAGCTCAAATTTAAACACATCTCTTTGAATCAATGCAATGACTTCATAAAACAAGAATCAAGCTTTATGTACTGATTTCAAGAATCACAAAAGCATTTGCTAGTTTTTCAAACGGTCATAGTTTTGTTTAAGCACCTGTAACCACTAAAATGGATTTCAAAAATGTGAACGGACATACCATATTGAAAACAGTTATTTATTTTTTATTTTTTTTAAATTAACATAAAATGTCCGTTAAAACGGGTGGAAAATGTTACCTAATTAATCTGTCCATTTTATGATTAAAATTTTAGGGTAATTTAAAAAACAATAATAATCAACTCAAATTATTTTTAGCATATGCCTTTATATCCATTTACACGTTGAAATACTTTTTTGGAAGTTTCAGACAAATTATTTGAAAAAACTGGTAATGTGACGGCTGTTAAAGGCACTGTACACGTTTGGTAATTACTCAAAATATATATTAGCATAAAAACTTACTTGGTAATGAGCAACGGAGAGCTGTTGATAGTATAAAACATTGTGAGAAACGACTCTCTCTGAAGTAACGTAGTTTTTGAGAAAGAGGTAATTTCTCACTAAAATAATAAAAGACTTCTGGCCAGAAGCCTTTTATTCCTATCTGAAAGCACACTAATTTGTGCAACAAGGGTGTTTCTTCTTTCATCATTTTCTTGCAACTTCAATGAACAATTGAGCCCAAATTTTCACAGGCTTGTTATTTTATGCATATGTTGGGATACACCAAGTGAGAATACTGGTCTTTGACAATTACAAAACGTGTTCAGTGCCTTTAAGTGGTGCCCTTTATTATATACAAAACATATGATACACAATACAACCTTGATGCTTTTAACAAACACACTTTTAAAAACTGTTCACTGCTTTTGAATGATAACTTTTCAAACCACAGCTTTCACAAAACAAAAAAAGCTAACATAAAACATTTTAAACTGAAACCAATGCTCAAAGTTTGGCAAAAACCGAGTAAAGCAGCCATACTTAATTGTTAAACAACCGGAACAATGTAAAATAGCTACTTGTTTGAAAATTGTTCACCATATTACAATCTTTTAAACATTTAAACAAAGTTTACTTATTAGTTTTTAGCAGACTAAAATGTTGAATTTTGGTCGAGAATTTGACTGTATTCTTTTCACTTCATTAATCTTTAAATGTATTACATACACTAATTGATGAAAAACAAGTAAATTAAACTCTGAACTCACAATGTGGCATTTGAACCTTGACCTCAGACTCTTTTAATAGACCAATCAACATCTGTATGACCATGGGCCTAAAATTGTGTGAACTTTTGACCTTTGACTTTTTAGCTCATTCCAACTTTAACAAGGCATGCCGCCCAGTCGTTATTCTTTGCAAAGTCAAACTAAAAGCTATGAGTCAGCATTTCCTTTAACTTAAACCCCCTTCCTGATCAGAGCAGTGACAGAATAGAGAAGTGGGTCACTGGTAAACAGCCATTCATTGCATGTATCGCAGGGAACGATTTCTAACAGCAATTTTGCAGAGCGAAATATTTAGACTGAACATGTTTTGTGCACACTGAATGGCACAATTGAGTAACAAATGACCATTTTTGAGTAGCAACCGATACACTTTGTGTAGCATTTTGCTCTGCTATACATGTGATATCGTTCACTGTATCTCCTTTTCCCCTGGAATCACAATGACATTTCAATCAATATTTCATCACATTTTGTGGCCCACTGGCCGATTTAGATGTAATTTACAGCAAAAGAATCGCAGCGTCTTTTATTTCGCCCATATCAAATTTAACTTTTCCAACACAAGAGGGCGCTGTTGTTTGTTTACTACTTTTTGTCTACGCCATGTTTTCATGATCTTTAATGGAATGAGATTGAAGTTAACAACAACGATCTTTTGGAATCCAAGAACATCATCGTTCTTAATTAATCTTCTAGTATGAACATGCAGTCCTAGGTGAGTGGATCAATAATATATCCTACCTCAAAAACCTACAGAATAAAAAAAGTCCGGCCGACAGAACACTTTTACTTGTATTCCTAACCATTCATTCCCAAGGTATCAAAACTGAAATAATGTCAGAATGTGAAAGTTTGTCTTACCTTTTTGTAGGCCGATGTGAAGAGATTAATGAGTAGGTTGGTTAGAGGGACAGTATTGATGATGCAACAGACTCTCTGCCAAGCTGTGTACTGAGGTAGAACATTCAAACGCGCTGGAGCTGTCTTTGACATATCCACCTTCTGCTCAAAATAATCAACAGTCAACAAATCACACAAATTACTGCAAATAATAATAATAATAATAATAACTAGTTCTTATATAGCGCATTTCACAATAACGTCTCAATGCGCTTTACATTAGTGCCCTGGTCATTGGGCCAATAACATTCCCTTTTAATCTTTCTCAGCTCCCTGGGGAGTATACAGCCCGGGCTGCCGTGATGGCGCTCCGAAGGCTTTTTCAAACACAATATCAACCTCTACCCTTGCAGGTACCCATTTATACCCCTGGGTATAATGGTATTAGCTAAAGAAATAGTCATAAACAAGAAATTTGGTTTTTACCTCTATACCAATGTGTGTTAAGCACTGTATACTCAGTACTTTCCCCGAGTTCTGTGAAAAAAAAACACCCCACAGGTCGTGGGTTCGAATCCCAACTGAGTGATTTGCCTGTGGTTTTTTTCCCACAGAACTCGGGAAATTACCGAGTATACAGTGCTTAACACACATCGGTGTTGGGGTAAAAACCAAATTATAATCATTATCCCCGATTCCAAATAAACATCTATTAAGAAAACCATTCATAACAACCATGAACCAACAAATTCAAATTAGTTACAGAGACTATATAAACAAATCAAGAAGTCGACCCTGAAGTTAAAGAAGTAATAGCAAGCGTTTTAAGTCACGCAACTGGAGACCCCACCCTGCTCCCCGCACATGAACATTGAACATTCTTCAAATTGCACGAGAAGTAGGTCAAAGTACATAAAACAATTCTCATCAGAAAACAATTTGTACTTCAGACGACTGCAAGATTTTTATTTTAATAAACTTAATGCACATATTATAGTAAAGCCTGGCTCATAATTCCTGTGAATGCGAATGCGATATAAATTTTGAAGTCACAAATTTGCAACGAACAATTTCGGAAGAGTGAGCTGTGGGCAACTCCTGCGAAATATTCGCAGCAAAAACAGAGCTGTGACGCCAAAATTTGCTTTGCACTCGCAGGAAGTATGAACCGGGCTTAACTGATCTTTCTAGGGCCTCACAAATTGTTCTTGATGGATGGATAACATTAGCAGTTTCCTTTTATAATAATACCATCACTCAATCTGACATTAACACGGGTAAACACTTATCTAAATTTTGAGACATTTCAGTGCATTAGGCTTATATCAAACACAGGGATGTGATTGGCTGTTGAAAAAAACAAACTGAACTCTGAGCGAAAAGTGCGAAAGCTTGCGAGCTCGAAAACTTGCGAGCACGAAGCCCACTATTACATTTATCTTTGGTTTGAAAAGCCCTACTCTGCAATCTGGGGCATTATATATTGTTTGTAAAAAAATTAAAAAAATAATGTTTATTAATATTACATTATTTTTTCCTTGGGGGGCAAAAAAACCCTGATTTTCTTTTTTTGAGGGGCAAAAAAACCCAGATTTCCGGTTAAAATTTGAAAAATCACATCCTTGCAAACAGTGATCATAGTGATATTGCAAGAAATGTAAGCCAAAAAATTAAACAATAACTGATAAGATCCTTACCATTGAGAGCCCTTCAATATGAAGGTCTTCTAGCAACGCAGTCAGTAGAGACAAAGCACACGATGACAGAGCTACAGTCAAACTGCTGATATTCTGAGCTCTATAAAACAACATCAACAAAAATACTTAACTACATGTACATGTAAAAATTAGTTAGTGGCCTGACGTTTCGACACAAGCAGAGTCTTTCTCGAAGGCTTAATGACAACACAACACACATACATGCATACAAGTGTAACAAGACCAGTCAAGTGGAAATACATCAATAGAGAGATAGGCCGTTTACGAAACGGAGGCTCGGGCTCAGGCTTCAGAAACGTCGGCCTCATACGAATCAGAGGCTCCGGCTTGGGCTTTGTGTTTGAGGCTTCGGAATTCGGCCCAAAGCGGAGCCTGACGAAGCCTGACGAAGCCTCGGTAAGGGGTGGATTCGCAAAGGCTTCAATATGGCCGACGTTTCTGAAGCCTAAGCCTAAGCCTAAGCCTGGGCCTGAGCCTGAGCCTCCGTTTCGTAAACGGCCATAGAGAGAAGCAAAAAAGCATACGTGTAACATGGCAATAACAAAAGGACCTCCAGATTCACTATCATGAAGCAATTTGGTTGAGTTCTATTTCTGCTAAGCAGAACTTGTCTTTGTGCTTATCAAATATGTGCACTTTAAAAAACTTCGATAAAATAGGCCAATGATTAGCGAAAAAGGTTAATTAATTTCAAATTACGTTTGCAGAGCATTATGAATTGGGAACATTTGAAATCAAACAGAAATGTGGAGTTATAACACATTGTAACTGTTATTACTTCAGAGCTATATATATTAACAATAGCGGTACAAAATTTGATGCCTGACATGGGTTTGTACACAAACATGGCTGTTTCAAAACGCAGATTTAGTCAATATACAATATAGACATTTCTATTGCAACGTCACAGCCCGCGTTTTTGCCAACCAAGGTTGGAAAACTATGGAAAGCCATAACTGCAAATCAAAAACAGATAGCCATAGTTTGTAGCAATGTTACACAAATATTCAAAAATAGTGTTGAATTTGTTGGAAACAAATCAACCAATCATGGAAGGTATTTCAGTTCATGAATCTTTACAGAAAATTTTGAATTTGGTCACAACATTTTTTTACACGATTTAATGTTTTGCTAACATTCGGCCGTCCATGCCAACCGGAGCACTTTGTTTATCAACAATGGAAAGGTCTATAGCTCTATTGTTATTACCCTTTTGCTGAACCAGGACGCCCTGTTCCGACAGAAGCTCCCTCTCTAGGCTTGCCTGGGGGAGGCTTGGGCTCTGCCTTGACGTTGCCTGGTACATCTCTATCTCGATCCTTGGGCTTCTCAGAGAGAGCCGTTACATTCAGATTCAGAATACGGTCCAAGTCTCTCAGAATACACCAAGCTCCAAGCATGTGTAGATTTTGAAGATTCTGTTGAAATACGTTTATTATATTTAAGAGTAGAATTGATCAATACACACAGCACTTGGTAAATACTGAAGACCCAATTTGCATATTAAATGTGCCCATGTTGCAAAGGTTTGCCTGAACTGGTACAAAAATGGCGACGCGTTCTTGGTCTTTTTTTTGTTAACTGTTGGGAGGCCAGATTTCAAGCTTAACCCTCTTGCTGTCTGACCATTCAATACCATTCACTGTGGTTTTGAATGATAGATAAGCTATGCCAGCCTTGCAATATGATACCATGAGGGAATGCATGTACACAGTACACAGTACACAGTTAGTTCTGTGCACAGTTGTGCCACCATACACAACTTTGGCAGTTGAATGGTTTCAAATGGTTGGTCAACTCACTTGAAAATGTTGCGAACAGTAGGAGGGTTAATTGACTTATCTCAACTTGTATGAACTACCTCAGTTATGACGCAGGGTCCCATCCCTACAACCAATGATCAGAGGAATTGTATTTTCAAGTTTGTTGGCTTTTGTAGCCAAAAATGTTGCGTTTACAGGCAGTTCATGGTAATTGTAGGTTTCATCCAGTCATCAACTTTATCTGACTGTTACATATTGCTAAACAAAATGTGCAAAAAATAGTTAGTGGCCTGACGTTTCAACCCTAGCAGAGTTTTTCTCGAAGGCTATTTTAGCTTTCTTTTATGCGATCGAGAAAGACTCTGCTAGGGTCAAAAAGTCAGGCAACTAACATTTGTTTGCAGTTATACCATGGGTCCTTTTGGTTGGTAAGAAGCTTGCAACAGCCAATTCTATTTTCACTTAATAATGTTGGTAGACTTTTGTTACTAATCGAACACCAAGCTTAGTGACCACTCGTTCCTGTTCAGTAATGTTCCACCATGTAATGGTCTAGTACAGTGAACAAACAAGATCTGAATACAGTGAACCAATGACAGAAGTCGTTGGTGAGTTTGCTTGGCAAACAGATCTCTGAGCTTGGGTATGTATAAAATTAAACTTTGATTTTGCAAAAAAGGAAGACAAAAAGGGAAACTGCCAGGAACACAAAACTTTGTGGAGTGTCTTTCAGATTTCTATGACACTGAAATTAAGAAAAGAAAAAAAATGAATTCAGGTAATCAGCTAAGAATGTACATGTATCACTAGTCATTCATAGGTTTAGCATACAAAGAAAGACAGAAGTATAGATAGGTTGCAATATGACGTAAATCGGCCATCTTTACGGGCAATTTGGAACACACAGTCATGCGTTACGCGTGAGAACAGCGTGCAGCACGCGCACATTTCACAAAACTCACTGCACGATTGGTCAGTGAACAACGCGGCTGCGTTAATAATTAGAGCGCTTGACGCGCCTGCAAGCCAAAATGCGATTTGCCCGTAAAGATGGCGTCTACTGGGAACTATCTATAGCTAATCATACCTACCAACATTCAAACCTCAGAAAAAGGGACACCAGCTTTTACAAGTCCACAAATAGTGACGCAAGAAAGTCGTGCGAGTAAAGCTCATTTTATGTACGCCACATACAAATTATGTACATATATACATGTAAAAACAATGTACACAAATCGTTTTATCCCGTATAAAAAATCTCTACTGTCGCAAGCAAATGACACCCTTTTCTGTGTGAACTTTTTGATTTTTTTCATTGCTGTCATTGTCAGAAATAGGACTGTTCTGTTTTTTTTTGCGGCCTATGATCTAATAGAACAGTTGGCAGGTTTGCTAAACATACAGCTCCATGTCAGACCTTCATCCTCATGCGCCTTTAATATCTATCAAATCATAACGAATGACTCAAACATGTTCCAATTTGAGTTGTCATGATCTCATTTCCTCTGGTTAGAATGTTTTGATAGTGGGCCACACTTACATGCCCTCCAGCTCTAGTTGATTGTTGAATGGCGCCCTGTAGAACCTTAAACAGTCCAAGCTGATGGGAAACCGGCAAAAATAAGAAAACGATTACTTGGCTTCATATTTTCAAAGGTATTTTGTCAAAACGACCTTGCGCAACCGTCAAATAATCTGACTCTAACACAAAACAGGTGATAATAAAGTCAAAGGGAACATGAATGTAAACGGTTTTCGTCCCAAGTTGAACTTGCATGGACTATTTATACCCATCAGCACTCAAACCTGAACTGTTGTCTTTAGACTTTTACAGTATTTATGCAATTTTAAATGTTTAACGTGTTTTTTTGTGATTGTGTGCTTTTACTCTATGGTATATAACTATGTAATTATTTGATTACTGATTTTCTATATACTTTGTTGTGATTTCCTGTACAGCGTTTTGAGATTTTATGTAAAACGCTATATCAAGAATAACTGATTATTGTTATTATTATCAATCCAACTCATTTCTACATGAAGTATAAACCAACCCAAAGGCTTGAGACTTTGAATCCTTTCAATACAGTGTACGGTGTACAACAAACTTGTATTATCAAAGTTCTATTTTGCAATATTTCCAGACTAAAATATCAAAGTAATTTCTTTTTACTAAGAGAGGTTTGCGGTAACACCATGTTAAAATCTCTTTCGAGTAACTGTCGGTAGTTAACGACTCAACGTTTCGATCAGTATGCTCTGATCGTCTTCAGGAGAATGCTGGACTCTGTTGCTGGATGCTGCTTAAGTACTGCCTTGTAGGTGATTAACTGTGAGTTGGTCTTGGCTCGGTGATGCACGAAGGCGGGAACTAGATAAGCTGGGCTTAGCTCAATGAAGCATGTAGGCTGGAGCTGGGACTAAACCTAAACTGAAACCCTAGGGGAGTGGGTAGAGAGTGTGTGCTCACTGAACTGAATCAGTTGGTGATAAGCACAGAGGGAGTGAGGAAGCCTAGAGGAGACTGAGGGTATAGAAGACCCAAGTCAAGGGGTAGGGGATGTGACCTTGGATATAGGAGATCCATTAGTCGGGAAGAGTGGTAGCCAAATGTCACTGATGTGGAAGCCTATGTCTTGAGGAACTGTGTTGTGCTTGTTTCTTTTTGATTAACCCTATTACTATCGCCTCTTCCCACGAAAAAACCCACAGGAGACTGTGGAGATTAAGTTCACAGTAAGCAAGCCAAAGGGTTTCTACATAAGAGGTTTGGCAATTTGTGTGGTACCATTGTGTAGTAATGACACAAATCGTCTGCTAAGAAACTTTAAGGTCATTTATTGCAATTTCATAAGAATCATAATGGTCAAAATGTGTAAGAACTAGGGAAGGAAAAAATATATATCAAAATCAAAAAGGAGCTAGATCGAGGCGCTGTGAAGATGGAACATGAGTTAGAATCGATACAGTTCAGTTTTGAGCAATTTCTTAAATGTTGCAGCTGAGGTAGAAGATCGGATGTTGTAGGGAAGATCGTTCCAAAGGCGGGGGTCGATATAAAAAATGATCGAACAAATACTTCAGGAACACTCTTGATCAATAAACCCCCTTTACTAAGAGCTCCAAAATATGTCAAAGCAATTTTATGAAATCCATACAAATTGCACAAAATGACCTTTAGTTCTGATCAGACAAACTATCAAAACTCTTTAAGCTTACCCCTTTCTGTACGATGAGTGTTGCAATGTTTTCTTGCTCTTCGTCTTTGGTACCGGTGGCCGTGGTGGTTGTGGTCAGTCCACTGCGAACCTGCTGACTGCTTGCCAGGGTCAACAGCGTATTGGTGGTGGTAGCAGAGACAGCAGCAAACAGACAACTCATGACGACAGTGGTCAGCTTCTCCATGTGACCTGGGGTCATGGGTTCAAGGGTCGGTAAGGCCAGGACGCGGGAGACGATGGTCATGTCATTCAGCAATGAGGGGAAACTACAAACAGAAAATACTCCATGAACATTGCATACTCCAAAACATACAAATAAAACATTTTAAAAAGTTTGACAAAGGAAACTGTTTTCAATAACTTGTTAACTTATCTGTAGATTTGATGCAGTGAATCTGGTCTTGGGTTATACACAACTAATTTTTAACCCAATTTACTTTTAACTTTCATTTGAAACTTTGGCATTCCGTCCATTTTCTTCTTTAGTTTGATCAAAAACATGTTTTCCATATTTGAATTCGTAAGTTCTCAGTACTCCACCTTGCTTTCATGGATGAAGCATCTGCAGCTGTACTCGGCAATACAAAGGGTAATCCATTAGCGGCATCATGGAATGCGTTGATGTAGCGTTGTAGAAACGGCAAATTCAGGCACACATCCAGTAAGATATCTGCTCCGTGCAATGCGTGAAGATTGTCTATGTTTCGTGCAGCAAAGTACGCCTTCATGTCGGTGCTTGGGTCAGTCTTTGTTGCAGTTGGTTTATCATCAGACTTCAAAAAAAGAGAGAAAATATTGAATAACTCTTTATGTCTGGACACTTTAAAGTGCTTATTTTAAAAACAGGTTTGCTAGGTTTTGAATTATGAGACCCATAGCACCTTGTAACGGTTTACAAGGTAATGGGGTGTTATGTTTGCACAGCAAAAAACACAGAGGCAAACTCCTTCTCCTAACGATAAAGATGCATTGCACACAGCACCTACAATTTTAATAATAATTTGGGAGGCTAATTATCCTTACTTGCAGCTGAGAAGCTGAATTGTGAAGGACGCAGCTACAACGTGGTCGAGCTGCTGGCATGCAAGGGCACCAACGGAGCCTGGCCAGAGATCGACAGTGTTTGATTTTTCCTGAGGGAGGAAAACTGGAAGGGTCGGAGAAAAACCCTCGTGGCATAGGAGAGAAACAACGCAGAACTCTACTCATAAATGGCCTTAGCCGGGACTCGAACCAGAGCCACAGTGGTGAGAGGCGAGCGCCCTATACCACCCCAGTGTCTTGCTCAATGACACAAAAGCCACTGTCAGGACTCGAACCCACATTCTGACAACACCAGAACTTTAGTCCAGTGCACTAGCTCACTTGACCATGACACTCCACACAATATTTCACACAGTTGTTTTAATTTGTTAGTTGAGATGTATTTGCCAGTCAGTGTAACAGGCCTCCCAGTACTTAAAGGCACTGGACACGTTTGGTAATTGTCAAAGACCAGTATTCTCACTTGGTGTATCCCAACATATGCATAAAGTAACAAACCTGTCAAAATTTGGGCTCAATTGGTCATCGAAGTTGCAAGAAAATAATGAAAGAAAAAAGACGCTTGTTGCACAAATGTGTGTGCTTTCAGATGCCTGAAAAAGGCTGCAGGCCTGAAGTCTTTTTCAGATTCAAATATTTTAGTGAGAAATTACCTCTTTCTCAAAAACTACGTTACTTCAGAGGGAGTCGTTTCTCACAATGTTTTGTACTATCAACAGCTCTCCGTTGCTCGTTACCAAGTAACTTTTTATGCTAACATATATTTTGAGTAATTACCAAACGTGTCCAGTGCCTTTAATATAGGATTCATTTTGATATGGTTATCTACCATTATTACACAAAAAACATTAACCCTCCTACTGTTCGCAACATTTTCAAGTGAGTTGACCAACCATTTGAAACCATTCAACTGCCAAAGTTGTGTATGGTGGCACAACTGTGCACAGAACTAACTGTGTACTGTGTACATGCATTCCCTCATGGTATCATATTGCAAGGCTGGCATAGCTTATCTATCATTCAAAACCACAGTGAATGGTATTGAATGGTCAGACAGCAAGAGGGTTAATGTCCAGTTTTGAAACATTTGAAAAAAATCCATGAGTGATATACATGTACATGTTATTAAATGGCAGGTTTTTTTCCCAGTTGCTTAGAAAGTAATTTTTGTTCAAAGCCAAGAGAAAGTTTTACATGTGTTTCAGGAGAATGTTTTAAAGTTTGCCCTTGTTTGGAGCATTTCCCAAAACAAGACCAAAGGGACACTCAAGGTGAGGTCTAAAAGGAAATTGCAGAACATTTAAATTGAGACAAGATATTTGTTCACATTTCTCGTATACTGGAATAAATTGTAAGATGGTGGGAAAAAAAGGTCGTGAGTTCCAAAGTGCAGCAATACGATTGAGAACAGAATAAAAGCTTGTACATGTTTATTTTAAGTTGGTTTGAATTTTTCACAGGGAAAGTTCCCAATATGAATAACATGTAGGTTTTTCTAGGTTTCACTGGGAGGCCCCGATTAAGAAAGCATGGATCCCAAGAGGGGATATAACCTCTAAAGTTAAACTCATGTATAAGATTATAAAATGCAAGTACTAATGAATTGTACTCGTTAAACATGTTAAATGGAAACAAGACTAGACTGTGAGAAATTACCGCCCGAAGGCATTTTGGCAAAGACAGTTCCTAAATCAGGCAATATCCTGAGAAATTTGTACACCCACCCTTTCAGTAAAATTGAATGACCTGGCCCAATGCCAGATATAGTTGTATGGCCGCATACCACAGAATCTACCAATCTCAGATACACCAAAAATGAACGTCATTTGATTTGGTCAGGGTAAGTGTTTAAACAAAGGCAGGTAGTTGCTAACCTTGTCTGTCTTTGTTGTTGAGGCACTGTAATGTGGTGCAGACTCACTGAAAGCTGACATCAACTGCGTTAGGAAATCTGCTTGTGATATTGACCTTGTTTCACTAACTTTTACCAGTGTAGTTGATGTTGACTTATCTGGATCTACAGGAATATCATAAAGAAAGATGAACTACATTCAAATATCTTTAAACAATCTATACACTTACTTCAAACTGAGATCCCTTGAAATTCAATTTATGTGCAAAACTAAGCTTAAAGTTGGAAAGTCAGATTGCTTCTTAGAAAGCAGTCCTCATGTGGAAACATTGACTGTATACGGACTGATTTATGTCAATTGTGCGGCTGCGCTTTAAACGCTTGCCCCAGATACCCTGTGGTAAAAATCAGTCTCCTGACGATGACTAGAGCAAGCTAGTCGAAACGTTGAGACCTATTAAGAAATCACTCCGCGGCAGTGTAGTTATTAACGAGAAGTTCCCCCGATCCACATAACGAAAGTAGTAGTCCCGGCCGATATCCTACCTCCCGCCCAGGTACATGTAGTAGTTAATAAGCAGGACAGTTCTTTTCAGAACTGCGAAGTCTCCCGAATTCCGCATATTCTACCCCGCGGCAGTAGAATAAAAAGCAAGACAAGTTCTCAAAGAACAAAATCTACCTAGCAAGTAGATATACACATGGTGTTACCGCAAACCAAATATACATTGATACCTCCCCATGCAATGCCTCAAATCCCATATGCTTCTTAGACATTTACTAACAACACAGACAATTTTAATTTAGCATAGGAATGGAAATGCACACAAACCTTAATTGTCAGAGTAATTGTATCTATATTCATTTCATACACAAGAGATTAGACTGGGTAGTTTGACTAAAGTGAGGCCCAATTCCCTCCATTTCCTCTTCTCCTATGTCACTCCACGCAGAAGAGTACTCATTTCAAAGACTGACAAATGCATATGCCTATAAATGACCTTTGACCTTGCACAATGATGAGGACTTACCTTGGTCTTGAATGACAGTCGCTGATGGAGGCATCTGTGCGGCTTTCAGCATTGCAGTCAATGTGACAATACTTGACCGTTGTAGTTGCCCGGATCCTGTGCATAGTCCCTCTACAAGTGACATCAGGTTGCGCTGAAATCACAAAGATTTTCAATTTGTTTCAAAAATTTCACTTTATACAGAATGTATAGTTTTAGAGTTAAACCCTCACGGTTCATTAGCATTAGTTACAACATTTAATAAAAGGAGCTCATCCATCCAATATACATGTAGGGTAAGGTCATTACACTTTTAAAGAACCCTTTCAAAATGGTTTGACAACTTTAACCGTGGGTGGACTTCAAGGTTTCAGCCAGGATTTTGTAAAAGGGTGTCCAAATTTGCTGGAAATTGGAAAAACTGGGCGTCTATGATGTTCACTTAGAAAACCATGTAAATGGCAGATAAAACAGGGTGTCCAAATTTAAAACAGGGTGTCCAAAAGACACCTGGACATCCCTCTAGCTAACACTATGGTGGCCTTGAGACAACTTTAGCCTTGGGTGGACCTATGGTAGGCCTAACCAACAGAAAGAAAACTGAAAGTTTAATGATTCAAAGTCTTTGATTATCTAGCAATTAAAGTTTGTTTGTTTAACTACACATTTTAATGGAGTTACCTGTGAAACGGAACATGCTAGTTTGTATTTGAGCATCCGCTGTAGACAAAGATCCATCAGAGTATGACATGCTGAGACTACTCGACCCACGATGGACTTGGATACTGGTCAAAACAAATTATCAACACTCCTTTAGAATAATTAACGTTGATACATGGAAAGACACTGAAGAAATGCAGACCATAAGGATTACAAAAGCAGGAAGAATTAATCCCCATTAAAGATTAAGGGAAGTATGCATTGTTTCTGAAGGAGTGAATAGACCGATCCATTAAGCCCCGCCTCCTTACGAGTTGACCAATCACAGCCGCGAAACCCGATCACCATTAGTGCAAAGATCACCAAACGGCTCAAATGGTGATCAGATTTCGCGGTTGTGATTGGTCAAAGAGAAATGGGCGTGGCTTAATGGATCGGTGTATTAATCCCCATCCTCTAGTTTTCACAAATACACCATCCAACCAGCTGGTGAGGATTTCATCAAATTTGGTAGTCACATTTTAGAGAAGTCAAATCGAAAAACAGCTTAAGGGATTTTTGTGCACATTTGGCTTATTTCAATTGCAGCAATCAAAATAAGCCATTCAATGGTACTATTTCCTCACCTTGAGCAGTATTTCAGATGAGCATAATATGAACTTTGTAATCAGTCAGCTTTCACATTGCTAATCTTCAGGAGAGTTAGTGTTAGGGTGGGTACCATAACCTTAGTATCTTACACATGATTGATAACATTTTAAAAATAAAATACATACTTCTCAGTTCAGTTCACATGCATGCTCATGTACATGTACCCTTACAAGTTGTGCTTCTTTACACATGTAGGTCTTCCAAGTATCACCCTTTTCCATAATACTTTACTTCATCTGCATTATTATGCCATTAACCCTCCTACTGTTCGCAACATTTTCAAGTGAGTTGACCAACCATTTCAAACCATTCAACTGCCAAAGTTGTGTATGGTGGCACAACTGTGCACAGAACTAACTGTGTACTGTGTACATGCATTCCCTCATGGTATCATTTTGCAAGGCTGGCATAGCTTATCTATCATTCAAAACCACAGTGAATGGTATTGAATGGTCAGACAGCAAGAGGGTTAAATTGTAATTGAGACATGTATGTGATGCTTTGGAAAATTAATTGAAGTTGACAAGAAAGTTACAATGTAGAGAAAAGTAACTGCATGACACTTTCCAGTTTACAATAGACAAGAGAAACAAATGGTTTGAGACAATGTACTTTCTTTTACTTACTGTTCTTCAATAATTAAAGCAGAAGAAATTTTACGATTGCAAAAAGTCAAATCCATGTTTCCTATGAAATTTAAGATTGATTCATGACTACCTCAAAGTCATGGAAAGACCACGTGAATGTGATGCATTAAGAATTAGTAAGGCTAGGAAGTCATTCCTTTAGTTGGAAAGCCTTTTTTTTCTTTTAGTGCTGGGGGACTTCTCTTGCAATAATGAAACTCATGAATTGTCACTAACCAATTGAATGCCACGACGCAGTTTCAGTAATCTCCACAGTATTGTAGATGAGACACAGGAAATGTCTTGTGATTCAGAGATTCTTAACACATTACACGTACAAGTACATATATTGGCTGATACATGATCGGTGAGAAATATCTTTGTAAAGTGATAAATTCTTATTAAGATATTTGCTTTAAAGGGTGTGTACAACATTGGTAATTGCCAAAGACCTGTATCCACACTTGATGTGACCCAACATATACATGAAATAACAAACCTGTGAAAGTTTAAGCTAAATCGGTCTTCGGAGTCATGAGAAAACAGTGAAAAAAAACATTATATGTTTGAACTTTTTTTCATATATCGGATTTTATCCTGCGGGATAAAGACTATTGTTTTTACTCATTTCCTAAAAACTATGGCATTTCAAACAAAACTATTTCAAGGGAAGTTTTCTACCATGACCATCTTTATACGATGTAAGTTATGTGCAAATCTGTGAATATTAATATTTTCAATCTTACAAATGTTGTACACACCCTTTAAGACAACCGATTTTGTTGCCTTTCAGGCTTCTGTTAAATGACAAAATTGCTGGTTTACATTTGACTTACATAGTGTTGAGTGTTCTGTGATGTAGTGGGCGGATAAGGCAACAAAGCAGGAGTAGAAATTCTCATATTTGTCATCATGGCTGAGGATTTCCTCATGACTAAAGAAGAAAACATCCACAAGTAAACAATTTTAGCTGATTTTTTTCTTCAAAATATTTTCTTGATAATTTTTTAAATGTTCTAAATTGATTCATCATCTCAAATCCTTGTTCTAGAATGTGGGTGGGTCATTATTTTTGGAAGTGGTGAAAATTTGGCAAATTTGGTTACTTGTCTGACAAAAATGGTCGAAATTGCACATAATTCGTTTCTCAGGTTGTCTCGTAATTCCCTTCGGATGGAGGATTGAGGGTTACGATTATCGCAAGTTCTACTACATCTTCATTTGGAAATGTCCCTTATTTTAAAGCTTCAAAAACGCAATAACTTAGATCAATTATTTTTTACTTAGGAAGCACTATGGAGGATTCTTGGCAATAATTTTGACAGTGATATCCTAAATTTTATGCAGATTGACAAAAAAAAACAAAACAAGCAAACGATCCAGGCCCAACATTTCATCGCTCTGCTGCTCAGTGCAATACCGCGGAATTCTGAACTTACCCAATCATCATCGTCATCTTCCTAACTGTGCAGAAACCTCCTCCGGAGTATACTCGCACATTTACATTAATGCTTTACACAAGTTACAGGGCATCGTAAGCACATAATTCACAGTGAGCAGAGCCATGACATTGGGCCCGGATTATGGTTACAAATAGTAAATACAATTTTACAAGGAAATTCGTTTATACGTATGCACAAAATTCCGAACCGCCCAGCTCATTAACTCGCTTGCAAATTGTAACACGCAAATGTCATAAAATGGTTTTTAAAATGATATATGTTACCTCTCTAATATTGCATCTACGAGTAAGGATACATCTCCACTGCGGAAACCTGCCTGAGAAGCAGAAACGAGAGATTTTTGGACTGCAATCCAGTCGACTCCGGCCCCTCCGGATGTCGCCATCTTCGTGACTTTCACGATTACTGCACCGGTGAAAGACAGCGCCCTCCATTGTCGAAAGCGTACGATTAATTATTTTAGGGTGTTTTTTTAGAAGGGGGGGGGGCTGTGAAAATGCAGTGATGGATATCAATAATATTGCAAGAATTTTCTTATGATTTATTCGTTTATCATTGGGAATAACCAAGAATCTACCTGTATCATTAATTTTATTTAAATTTTGCAAATTTTACGCGTACGAGGTTCACTGTTTGACCTTTCTTGACCCGACCCAGCGTCGATTTGCATGATTTCTGATTTGTGGGCAGGAGGAGAGGATGATGTGTAAAAACGTTAACGTTCGTTGATGAAAGATAGTCAAATTTTTCACTAAGACATTTTCTCAATTAATTAAAAAGAAAAAAACACAACAACAACAACAACAAAACAAGATGATCCACAGCTTATTTATGATAAATCCTTCTGGGTAAGTGAAAAACAATGAATTATAAATGAATTGAAACGTTAACAATTTAATTCTATGTCATTTGTGTTTGGCAGTATTTATTTTTTACCATTTTGCCGGTAGTGAACATGCGCGCGCATTGACTGTTCTTTGAAACGCATACACCAGTGTATAACATTTTGTATTTAAGATTTGTTGTTCCTAACACTAAGGATTTTTTATAAGGGAAATAAAATCCTAAATTCATGAATGGCATTGATTGATGAATTAAATATCGGATGCAATGTTGAAAATTTAATAAGGGCAATGATGGTTGGGGGGGAGAGCACATTTTTTGGGGAGGGCGGGGAGGGCACGTCTGGGATCACTCAGGGATTACACAATATTAACCCCCTGGAAAAATTGAGAATTTTTTTAGTACCCAATAGACCCATTGCACAACGCGCAGCGCGCATACACGCGCGTCTCCTGTCCGCCATTTTGGGGGTCAAAACATGCATAAAAGGATGGTACACGTGTTTACGCACCAATGCGCGTGTAAACACGTGTACCATCCCTTTGTGCACGTTTTGACCCCCAAAATGGCGGACAGGAGACGCGCGTGCAAGTGCGCTGCGCGTTGTGCAATGGGTCTATAGCCCCCTTGAAAAAGGGAAATTTCGAGCTTTATTTCCAGTACCTTCTGTCCCTCTGTCTGTTATTGGAAGTAGTACATGTAGATGCATGCCTCCTGCAGCCGTGAGGTGTTGCGAACCTGCGACAGGGCCGGCGGAGTCCGGGCTCTTAAATTGCTGGTATACTGATACGGTTCGATCTCCAGGACACCGGTGGCACATTGTGGCTTGAGGATCACTCACGCTTCTTCTTTACCCTTTTTGTGCATTTCCTTTGTGTAGAACAGAGTACAAAGGTTGGTTTTGCTGATCATGGCTGAAATGACATGCGAGCCCATACGAACTACGATCAGTCCCTTATAGTGAGCGCCTTCGGCGCTATAAATGTGTTTCTAATGCATAAGCAATTTTAATGGCGCAAAGGGCATACGGTTTGTATGCCAAAAGTGCCACTCAAAAAACTACTACTACTACTACAGCCTGTGCATATTGTTACACAATGGAATGTCTGGGTGAATATACATGTCTAGTCCAACCATGGAGGAATAAGAACTCCTCCATAAGGTTTATCGCGATTCAGAATCGCAATGGATCATGGGAGGGCAGAGGGGGCAAATGCTACAGTCGGTCGTCGTGCGCGAGTTCCCGGGTTGCCCCCTTTCACTACACCATCATGCGCGGCAAAACAGCGCCCTCTCTTGGTATTTTGCTATTCGCGATAAACCTTATGGTCCAACTAGCTGCCCCCTCCCCCCTCCCCCTAGCACTAGCAGTGTTAGACATTTTAGATTTTGGATAACGTTGGTGAAAACTAGAGTATCAGCTGCTTCCACAAAGAGACTAACTAGAAAAATACATCTTATTGTTGTGTTCATTTGTCTTTTATTTGCTGTTGTTTTATTTCAGGGATATTTTTATGGAAAAACATTGGAAAAGTGTTATCAGCCGCTCAGTATGTGACTACTTCTTTGAAGCCCAGAATAAGGTAATATTTTGATCTCCCTCTGCCTTTTAAGTTAAAGCATACAACATTTGTCAAAGACCAGTATTCACACTGTGTAACCCAACATTTTAACCATGAAATAGGTCTAACAAACCTGTGAAAAATGAAACTCATTCAGTAATTAGAGTCACCCAGTGAAAAAAACCTTGATTATATGTTTTCACTGTTTTCAATCATTGGGTTTAGGACTCACAAGATCAAAACAAATTGTTTTACTAATTTCTCAAAAACTAAAGCATTCCAAGTCAAACTATTTCAAGGGAAGTTTTCCACCATGACCATCTTCATACATGTACCATGTAATCTATGTGCAAATCTGTGAACATTCATATTTTTAGTCTTACCAATGTTGTACACACCCTTTAATAAAACCAGAATTTGTAAACATCCCAACCGTACTAGATATTGTTCTTTGTGCTAGGAATAGACATTGTCCTAGATCAGAAAGGCGTTGTTAGACAGGGCTGTAGCATAAAAACTATGGATAAACAAACTGTCTTTTTAATTCAGTCATTTTTGTAACATAAAATTCATATATGGATAAACAAAAGGTCTTTTTAAATCAGTCATTTTTGTGAAATAATCTAGTACTCAACATTATGAAAAAGTTGAGTCCAACAAACGATTGATGAGTCCCAGCCAGCACACCAAGCTTATATTAGTTGTATTTGTGTTTGGAACTGTTTATTTATATTATGTGTGTAGCTCATTGCTTAAAAGCTTTGTGCCCCTTTCATGTCAATTATTTCTCTCGTATATTAGGTCAGTTGCCATAACGATGTTCCACCTGTAATAGCCACTCCACATCATTATCTCATCAGTATTTATAGAAATCAACTCTTCTTTGTTGCTGTTGTGCAGAATGAAGGTTTGTTTCAACTACACAAGTAACACAGTTTTAACCATAACTTTTTTTATAATCATAACTTTTTTTATAATTATTAATACTATTTCTCAAAAGTTCTCCTTTATATATGTGTTTTATTAGAAATTACAGTTTGTATCTTTTTTTCATACAGCAAGAAAACATTCCTTAAAACAGTTTTGTTTTTTGACATTCGGAGTTATAACTATTTTTTCCAAATCGACCCTCTAGATGGCGCTTCACATTAATGACGTCACTTTTGCTCAAAATACCCGGTTGTCACATCACCTTATCATCAATGCGCCAAACAGCACTGGTAGTACACTTGAGTAAACATAAACTTGGACATGTACACTCACAGTCACATACGTTAGTAAAAATTGACACAGTTGTCTGCGATCTGGGTACTTAATTTTTAGCATTAGTGTTGAGTATTAAAGACTGTGTAAAAACATGTTAAACGAAGAAAAAAAAAATTCTTCTGAAATGTTTGTTTTAAATTTTATGTATGAAGAAATGTGAACAATAGAAATACTCATTACAATTTTTATAAAATGTATTTTAGCTTTTATTTGAATACACAAATAATTTGTTAATTATTAATGAAACAAAATTAAAACTCTGGGACAAGGATGTTTACTTGATCTTGACGTTTTAAAAACCTCTTTTGTAAATCTACGCCCGAATAATTTGCAACCACTAAAAGCTTGTTTATACTCCTTAAATTAATGCGTGACGCAGTCTAAAGAGGACACTGATGCCTTAACGACCAATGAAAGGGCTTTTCATTCCCGCGCGACCAAAACAAGCATTTAAATATGTTTCGTGATCAGAGGTGGGCACAAATTCTTAATTTTTTGCAAGTTACCGGAAGCCGAGGTCAATTTTAATTCTCGGGTCTTCTTCGTTATATTGTTGAATTGATTTTACTTTCATATTGTTTATCACTTAGTATTACATTCCCAACAACATATATAATTTTCATGGTCATAAACTAAGTTAAACTAAAATAATTGACGAAACAAAATCTCACCCACGTAAAACTCCATATGGTTGGGACCACAATGGTCCCGGAAAATGAAATACGCCCAAGACTTGCACAGTCTATTTGCAATTTGTTTACTTTGTTACTGTGTTTACCTGTAACAAAAAAAAGTAGATGTAACTTCCCAAAGGTTATGCCTACATTGTGGCTGGTACTGGTTGGGTCAGTGTATACATACCATGATGCAAGGCATGCACATCATAGGACATGGGTGGTCAGGTGATGAGTGAATATTTATTCATTTTGGAATGTTTTAGAATTTACAAATGATGCCTCATTGGTAACTGTTTCTTACAATTCCATTCAAGTCAAACCTGGTTTAACTCATTTTGTAAGCTGTGCATTGCCTGAAATTGGTGTATTGGTTCTATGTAAGAACCATCCATGTTCTATGGTTGGATTGGCAGTACATTGATTGTCACGCTGAATGACTCAAAATTATATTTTCTTCCAGTTCCCCCACTGTTTGTCATTGAGTTTCTTCATAGGATCTTTGATACCTTTGCTGAATACTTTGGAGAATGCACAGAGACGGCAATTAAAGAGAACTATGTAGTTGTTTATGAGGTAAGAAAATTTGAGTTTATTCAATAAAGTGTTTCACTACAAGACCAATACACTTCTTGTTTAAGCCCACTGTGCCAAAGTGAGATTGACCCTATCAAAACTCAAAAAGTTGTAGCTTTGAATGTGGGAGGTCTGATTAAGACGTCTTGCTGGTTTATCTTGAATAACTTCTGATAAATTCTACTTAGTCAATGAGATCCCCATTTTGAGTTCTACTAATCAAAACTGAAATTAAATCTCCACCCTTCAAAGCCACAACATTTTATTTGACACACTTTGTTTTTGTCTCTTATCAGCTTCTGGAGGAGATGCTTGACAGTGGTTTCCCACTAGCGACAGAATCCAACGTTCTGAAGGAATTAATCAAACCACCAAACATCCTTAGAGCAGTGGTTAATACAGTCACAGGAAGCTCAAAGTAAGAAAGAATCATCACATTTTTATAATTTGTTGATATCTAAGAAGTTTTTAGTTTTGTTTGTTCACTCACAAATTTGAAATAAAGTCACATCCCATTAAAGGGTGTGTACAACATTGGTAATTGCCAAAGACCGGTATCCACACTTGATGTGACCCAACATATACATGAAATAACAAACCTGTGAAAGTTTAAGCTCAATCAGTCCTCGGGATCATGAACAAATCCACATTATATGTTTTAACCTTTTTTCAAACATCGGATTTTATCCTGCGGGATAAAGACTATTGTTTTACCCATTTCCTAAAAACTATGGCATTTCAAGCAAAACTATTTAAAGGGAAGTTTTCCACCATGACCATCTTTATACCATGTAAGTTATGTGCAAATCTGTGAACAGTTATATTTTCAATCTTACCAATGTTGTACACACCCTTTAAGGTGATCACTGTACTGCCGTTTCCCGGGTTGCATTGTAAACTTGGGTGTGATCCCTGGCTATACAGCAGTTACTGGTTGAATGGCCGCTGACTGGCACTCCCCGAACAAAGAAATTAACAAAATAGAGAGACTGCCATCATTAGGGCTAGATGGCTCAATTGTTAGATCACTGAAATGTTAATCTAGAGGTCACACAAATCCTGTTCTCATCAATTTTTCTTTGTTACCCCAAAATTGAATTAAAATTCACCCAGTCTCTTCTAGTTTGTTGTTTGATAAGTGGGTATTTCGCAACTTTTCGACCTCCATAACTATTCACATTATAAGAACCATCTTTATATTATGATTATATGATATCCAATGTTTCTGTAACTTTTAAAGAAAAGAACAGGAAAGCTGCAAGTTTACACACAAATTACTTTCATGTACCATTTGATCAAGAATTTGCATTCAGTAAGTTTGTCCAAACTTGTTGTTCAGTGTTGCAGACACGTTACCGAGCGGACAGTTGTCCAATGTGCCATGGAGGCGAAGCGGGGTCAAGTACACCAACAATGAAGCATATTTTGATGTGATAGAAGAGGTGGACTGCATCATAGATAAATCTGTAAGTACAAAACATAATAAGCAGGACAGTTCTTTTCAGAACTGAGAAGTCTCTTGAATTCCAAATAATCTACTCCGCGGCAGTAGAACAAATGGCAAGACAAGTTCTCAAAGAACAAAATCTACCTAGCAAGTAGACATACACATGGTGTTTACTGCAAACCAAATATACATACAAAACAAATATAATGATAACAATAAGCTGGCATTTATAGAGTGCCTTTTCCAGAGGTTGCAAAGCGCTAGGGTGTGTCCAACACGGATCAATAAATCAAAATCAAAGATGGCCAAAACATAAAAAATCAGTCAGCAAAACAAGTGGGTCTTCGGCAAGTTCTTGAATGAATCAAATGAGTTTGCTTTTCTGCAGCTATCAGGAAGAGAATGCAACAGAGCCAGGCCAATAAGACATAAGGAAGCACATGTTACCATTCAAAGTGCTTCCCTTCCAATTTCACAGTGCAAGTTAATCTGATATTCATTTTGTTCTGCTTTAAGTGCATTTATTTTGGGCTTAGGATTTTGTGCAACACAAATGCTTATTAATACTACTGTTCGTGCACTTCAATCCAGACTCAAGAATGACATCATTCCTGCAGAATGCAGTACTTACCACTATGCATAGGAAATAAACTTACCATGTTTGTCACCATGCAAGCTCTTGATTTAGACATCTGCTCTGATGCAGTGGGGAAACCTGAAAGTACTGCGATGAATTCCTTTACCCTCAACCCCCCCCCCCCCCCCCCCCCACGAACAAGATCTTGATCCTTTGTAACTTGAGGACATAAAAAGTACTGAGTACTCAATGTTTTCATAAGAATAATTCGATGAAAGCTAAAAAAAACAATTTATTCTCATATTCCCATTGCGAGAATGATACAGTATTCTTGTGGCATGTCGTGGCCGAGCGGATAAAAACACCGGACTCAAGCTCTGGTGTTTTTCGATCAGCAGGGTGTGGGTTCGAGTCCCGGTCGTGACACTTGTGTCCTTAAGCAAGACACTTGACCATTATTGCTGCGTCCTTCGGATGGGACGTTAAGCCGTTGGTCCCGTGTGTTGTGTAATGCACGTAAAAGAACCCAGTGCACTTATTGTAAAGAGAAGAGGTTCGCCCCGGTGTTCCTGGTTTGATCGGCTGCATATTGCGCCACAGCACCTTGTAAACCATTACTTGGTGCTATAAGAAAAAGGTCTCATGCTTCAAAAACGTAGCTCTACATACCTTGCAGGAAAAAATACTGAGCACTTTGATACACCCCTAGGGGTGTGATAAAAGAACCAAGTATTATTGTTATTATTATTATCTTTGTGTATCAGGGTTCTGTAGTCTTTGCAGAGATTCAAGGTCACATAGAGTGTAGCGTCAAACTGTCTGGGATGCCTGATCTCACCATGTCATTTGTCAACCATCGTCTGTTAGATGACGTCAGTTTCCATCCGTGTGTCAGATTCAAACGATGGGAGGTATGTCTGTTCAGATTTGTATTCTTTCTTCTTCATCAAGATCAATTATTATTTGTTAAATATTTGGAAATTGTTTTAGTACACGTTTGTTGGGGTTTTCTTGAAGACTTTGACTGCATTAGATTTTGATATATTTCTGAACTTGTAGATTTTGCGAGATTTCCACTTTGCATAAGTGTAAATCTTTGCTGCAGGATTAATAACTCTTTTCCTGTTACCCATGTGGGATTACTGTCAGTCGAAAAATAGTAATTTGTTTTGTCATTGAAACTCAGTTTGGACACCCATATAAAGACAGGTTTTTTATCGACAAGGGAAAGTAACAATGTATTATTTGTATGCCCCGCCGGTGAAGCAAGCCGAAGGGGCATAATTATAGTGTTTGCCTTGTCCTTCTGTGTGTGTGTGTGTGGGTAGGTATCCACATTCAAACTGTGGACCTATAACAAAAGGGACAATAGGTCCACGGTTGCTATCACAAAGGAAAGCTTTGTGGTCCACGGTTGCTATCACAAAGAGTTGAACAAAGGAGGGTCCACGATTGCAGGCTGTTACACACTTGTGTGTGTGTGTGGAAATGTTGTCAGAGCAATAACTCAAGAAGGACATGACATATCAACTCAAAATTTGACATGTGGGTTGGTCGTGTGATCCCCAAGAAGCCTATTGTTTTTGTTAACACACCATCCTTGTTTTTGTCTTTCTTAGTCAGAGAGAGTGTTATCTTTCGTTCCACCTGATGGCAACTTCCAGTTATTGACATATCACATTGGGGCTTCGAGGTAAGTTGGCAGTTGACAAATAGAGTAGACCATTGCAAGGCTGAATTCTTTGAATGAGAACAAGAAGTCATGAAGCTTAATATACCATTGGCTAGTGGCTACCAAAATATACCAAAAGTATTACGAGGTCTAAGCATTATGACACTACATACCTACAAACTTGAAATATTTGAGTTGAAGCATTTTTCAGAGTTCAACGTTAGCAGTCGCCTGCTCGCAAACTGTGAGTGAAAACAGGGGCGGGCAAGTCAAAACACTTCCATTTGTAGAATGCAGAAAGAAAGAAAAAATGCCAGCCAAAATATCTGTGTGAAGGATTGTAGAACTAATGTTAAATGTTTCAAGGCCTTTTTGATTGTTCTGTGATTTGTTATTGATCTTTAGTGTTGTTTGTTGTATATCTATGCCCTGTCTTACCTTAATCTTCCTTGCTTTGGGAGGATTTTGGGAGACATACGCCTTTTGGCGACAGTTAATTTGTTAACTTTTATGCTCTCCTGGGCATCCCACTGTTGTTTAACGTATGTTTTTTAAATGCATTTTAATGTTTGTATATGTATACATGTGAAGTTTTTTGACCGAATAAATATTATTATATTATACTATTATTCACTTGCAAAATGTTTCTTATTTAACAAACCTCAAATTTAGAATGAGGTACTTACTAATACGCGGAAAGTGTTTTTCATGAACGGTGTTCATGCAACATGGGTGCTTTGCATTGATATTTTTTTAGTTTTTCTTGATGTAGTTGCTCATGATGTTGTTTTACCATGTGGTCGCTGATACCGGTTAAATTCAGTCAAAGTAGCTTGAAATCTGACTTCTATTAGTTTTCTAGTAATGTGAGCAACCCTTTGTAGCAATTGCACATGATCAATATTTATGCAAATTAAGCCCACAATGTTTTCCGATTGTTATGTGTTATAATGTGTATGTATAAATGAGTAGGAGTTAGAGCTTTGCACACCTAATGCATGGTGGAGATACAGTCTAGTAAGATCTGTGGTAAAAATATCTTTCGATGGGTTGTGCTGGTTTTGAAAAGAAACTGTCATAACTGTGGTGTAGACATCAGAAACTGATTGCACGATTCCAGTTCCGCCTCGAGACTCGCCTTTTTAAATCAGCTGATGGTATTTAACTATGTGCTGATATTTTATTGCTATTCAGCTTTTTGAACAATTCCAGTGATTTTAATTATTTTAAGAATCATGTTGTTTACTTTATCTGCTGATGGTATTTTATTGTGCGCCTATCTTTTATTGCTATATTCTGCTTGTCGTACAATCCCAGTACTCTGTTTCTTGTGGCTGTTTGTTGGTTGTATAGGGCCTATACTGTTTCTTATTTTTACCTCTTTTTCGCTTTTTATTAATTGTCTTGTTTTGTACGGTTATTTTTTATATCTGTTTACTCTTGTAATTTGGTTTTACTTGTTAGTGTTTTTCCTTGCCTTTGGTTGGATTATTGGCATTTTTTAATACTGCCTCATTTGGTCTTGTTTCCGATTATTCCAATAATTTGTACAGCGCATAGAGACCTTTTGTTTTATGCGCTTCATAAATGTTTGGTATTATTATTATTTTTATTATTATTATTAACAAATGCTGTCTCTAGGAAAAAGCTGAAATACAGTGTAATTGTTGATTTGATTTAAAATGGTATTTAGTGTAACGCACTTTCTCTCTTGGTTTCCACCCTTGCAGTGTGACTGCCATTCCAGTCTACATCAAACCCAATATCTCCTTTCGGGAAAATTCTGGAAGATTTGACATCACCATTGGACCAAAGCAGACGATGGGAAAGACGGTAAGTAGCTCTGACCTGCCAGTCCTCCTACCTTGGAAATCGAAACCCACTCTCTCCAAATAAATACTAAAGAGTTATTACTTATTGCTGACTCTTAAGCTAACCGATTTAAAGCACATGCGTCACATTGGTAATTGCCAAAGACCAGTATCCACACTTGATGTGACCCAACATATACCATGAAATAACAAACCTGGGAACGTTTAAAGCTCAGTCGGTCATTGGAGTCACGATAAAAAAAGTGGGGAAAATCCTTAAATCTTTTCACTGTTTTCAAATGTTGAGCTTTGGACTCGCAAGATCAAAACTAACAACAAAACAAGATCAAAATTGTTTGACTCATTTCTCACAAACTATTGCATTTCAAGCAAAACTATTTCAAGGAAAGTTTCCTCCCATGACCATCTTTATACCATGTACGTTGTGTACAAATTTGTGACCAATTATAGTTTTACTCTTACCAATGTTATGCACACCCTTTAAGCTCTTATGTGTAGGATGTGTACAAATCTAGAGATGAAACCAAAGATGTGTGGAGTGAAGCTCATTGCAATAATAGAAGCATTACGGGTCACGTACGTTTCACGAGTCCATTTAGTTCTGCGCATGCGCCAAATGTATGGCATTGAAAAAGGTCAACAAACCGTTCATGATTATGCATGAACGATGCTGTTCAAAAGCCAATCAAGTACCAGTGTTGTGACCTATGCACATCAGTTTTGGTGAATGACACATACTTTTGGCCTCTTTCACTTGTTGTAAATCACATTTAAACTTAAATTGAATAATGTTTTAGTGGTAATTTCATAATTACAAAAAACCCTTACGGTACACGACAGTATTACAATATCTTCTTAAACACAATAAATTTACCAAAATGCGTAACACTTTTGAAAAAGACCGCTAAAAATGGACTGAAAGTCCATTGTTTACATGGGCGTGGCTTACGTTGTCAAGATCAAACAGTCGTCAATCGCAGCAGTAACAAACTCGCGCATGCGCACAGTTGGAAACAAAGTGGCTGCACGTTGAATGGGGCTGGATCGTACGTGGGGTATAGACCATGTTACCTTTGTTTACAGAACCAGTTACCTTGTACATTCTAAAGCATTTCCTGACAGGCAAGATACTACACAGGCCATAGGGGAAAATTTACATTTTGTGTCATAATTTTCACAATAATTCAAGAGTTACAAAAGCAACAGCTGTACAGCTTTTGAGATGTCCCCCCTTTCTTCATAACAAAAGTTGAGAAAAATCAGACAGTGCAATCTCCATAAAATATAAGATTTATTGTATTCTTCCGTTGAGCTGTGTACAAACTGTGCCTGCAGGAAGTCCAGGCTCTGTGGCTCTTTTGTAAACATGTGTTGTCACAGCTCACATGGTTTATACAAGCCACTGTTTACTATAAACCACTCTGACATATTTTTTCCTGACATACAGTGACCTTGTATTATCGGGCATTTCCTGGCGGGCAAAACACTTCACTATTGATTGAGGAAGTTTTGTGTCATACTAAGATCAAGAAATGCAAATAACAGCTGAGCAAGTTTAAGATGTGCTCCCCTTTCCGTGTATCAAAACTTAATAAAAGTTATTTTGAAAGAAAAGAATTAGCTTTTTCAACCAACATAAACTGTAGTATAAATCGAAAATAGTTAATGGCATGACATTTAAAGGCACTGGACACATTTGGTAATTACTCAAAATATATATTAGCATAAAAACTGACTTGGTAACGAGCAACGGAGAGCTGTTGATAGTATAAAACATTGTGAGAAACGACTCCCTCTGAAGTAACGTAGTTTTTTGAGAACGAGGTAATTTCTCACTAAAATATTTGAATCTGAAAAAGACTTCAGGCCTGAAGCCTTTTTCAGGCATCTAAAAGCACATAAATTTGTGCAACAAGGGTGTTTTTTCTTTCATTATTTTCTTGCAACTTCGATGACCAATTCAGCCCAAATTTATATTCTATATTTATATAGGATTAACACAATCAGTAGGCTCCAATTACCAAACGTATGCAGCACCTTTAAGTGTTACAATTACAATGATACAATTGCTTTTAATTTCCTTGCAGGTGGAGAATGTAGTGATCACATCAGATATGCCTAAACAGGTGTTAAATATGAACCTGACCCCCACCCAGGGGAGCTACAGTTTTGACCCTGTTAATAAGACACTGTCCTGGGAGGTGGGTAAGATCAATCCACAGAAACTCCCAAGTATCAAGGGGAGTGTCTCTCTACAGAGTGGAGTACCACCCCCTGAGGCTAACCCAACCATCAACGTTCAGTTCTCTATCAGTACACTGGCGATATCTGGAGTGAAAGTCAACAGACTGGATATGTATGGAGAGGTAAGTGTTGAAAATGAAATTATTATGTTTATACTTTGTCAAAATTTGTTTATGTGTATTAATTTTGCACACTAGTTTAATGGCTATGGGATTTACTTGTGTTATAATCAAAATCTGTACATCTCTTTGTCAGAGCGTCATTACTCCATAAACGCTCTATTTAAAAAAAAGCTTTACCCGGATCTTCCACCGGTGTGACCCCTCTGCCTTAAGACAGTTTACGCTTGATATTTGAAATAAAAAAGTCGCATCCCTTCGAGGTGATCCCTTGGCTGCCACTTCCCAAGTTGTATTGTATACTTGGCTGTGATCCCTGGGTACGCAGCAGCTAACAGTTGTACGGCTTCTTACTGTCACCCCGAACAAAGATATTGACAAAATAGGGAGACCACCAACATAGGCCTAGATAGCTCAATTGGTAGAGTGTCGGCATGGTAAACTGGAGGTAGTTGAATCAAATCCCGTTCTAGTCAATTTTTCTTTGTTCAAACCCCAATCTATTTTACACTTTGGTATACGTGTATCCAAAGCTGGTAGTTTATTTACAGTAAGATCTGTTGACGAAGATACACGTAATGCACTTAAGTCTTCGTCTAAGGATAGTATGAACGGCAGCCCGCGAAAATGAAATCGCCGAGGGCGCTACTCTGATAATATTACGTATAATGCTTACAATAGATTGAGGGCATTCGCAGATAGTTTCATGACGGTCATATGTATTTTGTGGCCCGATTTATTTTTATGATGTTTGTTTTTATGTTTCTGAATTGCTTAATTGGAAGCTTCCTTTTATAGTGCAGGATCAATATTTGTAGAATTCAGCATTTATTTTGCCTTCCATGTATCAATCACTGTTATGCACTGTTAAATTGGTTATCAATCAATGTTGTTTTTGTTTCAGAAATACAAGCCATTCAAAGGAGTGAAATACATAACCAAAGCAGGCAAATTCCAAGTACGGACATGAGGCAGTCCCAGAGCGCTATCAGATACTACGTGTTATATCTCAATCGTTGGACCGTGACGGTAGTTTATGTAGCATCAATCCTAAGTCATGTACATGTATAGCAACTGTTCAGTTAAAATAAGACTTTATATTTTGGGATACTCATTGAAAAGCTTTTATCACATTCCCAAAGTGACCCGTTTCATGAAGCGCAACGCACTATCACGTGCATATCCTGACCGCCATTTTTGGAGTCAAAATGTACACAAAGGAATTGACTCAAACAATGATGGAAATAGTAGATGCGATCGTTTAGAGGTGCGTTCCCATTGTGCAAAGGGTTAGTTAAAATAAGACTTTATATTTTGGGATACTCATTGAAAAGATTTTATCACATTCCCAAAGTGACCCATTTCATGAAGTGCAACGCACAAACACGTGCATATCCCGACCGCCATTTTGGGAGTCAAAATATACACGAAGGAATTGACTTAAAAAATGATGGAAATAGTAGATGCGCATTGTGCAGAGGTGCGTTCCCATTGTGCAAATGGTCAATACTATAAGTTATCACACAAGCGTTCGGCCGAGTTGGATATGGGACGCAGACGCGCTATATTTTTCCGTATTCCACGAGCGCACGTGTGATAACGAATTTATCTTCCAGCCTAGTATAAGTCAACCAACAAATTTTAAAATTTCAGAGCGTTATTTCATGACGAACAGCATGCACGCGCAACGTTTAGAATGTAATTTCTGCACTGACCGTATGCGGAGCGTGACGCATTGACACTCTCAATACGCAGAGTGCAATATAAAAACTGGGAGTAGGTTATCGCTTGATGTCACACTCCGGTTCGAGCATCTGATTGGAGGATTAGCGCGTACTGGAAGATAAAGGTTGAAATCTGGCTTCAACCCCGTTTGTAAAATGTTAAAGTTCACAAATGCCATTTTCAACAAGCGAGTGTAACAAGGGTGTTTGTTCAATATGCAAATTAAGTCTCCGATACTTACTGACTGTCTATAGATGGTGTATGTGTATTATATTTAGCGAGGGCTGCTGAGCAGGAGATTACAGGGAACCAGTCCAAAAACAGTAGACATCACATTACATTTTGGTTGGTAACCAGGTTTTATTTAATAGCAAAACTGTTTATGCTAATTAAATCTGTTGCTTAATGGTTTCTCAGTAAATTTTTGTTTTTAACCAAAACAAAGAAAATTCAAACATCTTTAAATTTGAGTACAGGGCACACAGTGATGTCATTGACCTCTTGCAGTCCTGATTCTCTATTGTTGTTTGTTAGGGCGAGGCAGTTTTCCTATGGTAAATGGCGCCTCTATGTCGACAATTTTTATTTGAACTGGAACATTTTCAAGGGGCACAGTATTAAGGTAATGATGTGATTGCCTCCATTGCCCCAGTGAAGTTTCAGGCCTACTCTGTGCACCTTGCATGTCTTGTGGTCAAGTCTACAAGGTGTTAAACCTCGATCTCCAGAACTCCCTTTTTCAGGTTTCAGGTACAGTCAGCCTCGCTACCATGGGCAGGGCGCCGTATCGATACCTCTCTTGTCTTACCCATGGTAGAATGTGCTGAAAAACAGCCCTGATCTAAAGTGAATACTTTGCGTCCACGCATGTTGAAAACTTTTGAGCGCTTGCATTGCGCTTGAAGGACGCTTAGTATGCGCGTGTGAAAATGCCAGTATTTTGACGCGATTCATTTTCAAATGAATCTTGTTTTTACACGGTCACCCTAAACTGCATACAGTTAGACATGTCACAAGATTAAAGAGGAATGAGAGGGCACCAGTTGCTCTCTGACTTGATGCCGGCGGTTTGCGGACTACCATACTAGAGCGCGCGTAGAACTGATCGACTACAGGCCTAACTGAAGTGTGCTAGATTCAAGCACATTTTAATGAACCAATTCCAGGGGTTATGAGCGAGAAAAAATGGCGCGGCGAGATCGATCACCCCTGGGAACGAGGTTGGTGCACAGATTTGTAGCAGATAGAGGCGGAAATGAAAACAGGAAGGTCAGGTCCAAACTTGACCTTAAGGGAAGCTACAGAGGGCATTTCCTCCTGAACTGGGATCAAAATTAATTGTGCTATAAATAACTAGAAGGGAGGTTTTAATTGAGTTGAGATCATTTAGACTTGACGGCATTGAATAATCGATAATTTCAACTTGTAGGCTTCTTTGGTTTACATTTGGTCATGTATCAATGGTCCCTGATGGGGTTTTTCAGTCTGAAATGAAGGTGGAGAGAATAATTTGTTAAACCTGATATTAATTTTTTCAAGGCAAGAGAAATAAGTGTAACAGTGCTTTATACATAATAATGAAAACTTATAAAGCGCACAAAGAAACAAAAGTGCTCATGGCGCTAATACAAACAATAACATATACATGTACAATAATCAAAATGGAAACTTAGGCCTAAGCTTTGAAGAAATCCAGAAATCCATAGTAAAGAAATCCAATTTAAAATATATAAAAACACATGTAAAAACAAACCATTTACTCAAATACTTGATTGAAAAGATGAGTCTTTAAGTGTTTTTTTTTAAATTGGTCTAAAGAAACAGATAAAGATCGGTCTCCCCATGATTGATTGGATATTGGCTCAATAAGGAGGTTAGAATTGTAAGACATGTAATTTACACTGTTTTGCTGGAAAAGGGGAAAGTGTTGCTCAGCTTTAGTAAGTCTATTCCCTTCACGATGTGTTCGTTTAAGTGGTATGTAATACTGTATATCCTCCATGCTCATAGGGTCTGCAAAAAAAAAGGAAACCTATATCCACAGGCAACTTGGGCAGAAATCCAACAAACAATCTTGTGTTTTTTGTGTCATGAAGCAGATGCTCTGACCACAAAATTATAAAATTAACCTGTTTATGATTTTACGCTTCCAAACTGTGCAGAGAATTAATGTACTTGAATAATGATGACACAACTTATAAAAGGTATAACTGGAACTCTGAATGCGCAGACCGTTTTCAATAGCTCCTACACAGTGCTATATTATTATGTATGACAAAGCATTTGTGAAGCGTGGTCATTCCTGTCCTGTTGGTTTGCTGTAAAAACATCCCACAACCATCTTCCGACAATTTCACCAAAATAAATTCATGACATTTTCACTGTTTATGTTCTGTGTGGGATATTGTGCATGTTCATAAATGTGCTTATTTCAAATGAATGTGCTCATTTAGTCCATTTTGTTTCGGCAAATCAACATTTCACAACAAAACAATAAGCAAACAAACAACTGGGTGTTCAGAAAAATATTTTGTTGCGGTTTTTAGAAGGAAATATTTGGAAGGACAATTGCCACTGGGATCATTGAAAGCTTTCAGTATTGAAAACTAAAAGTCGATTTAAAATATTAAGATAATAAACCAAAAATTTCCAGTTATTCCCAATCATGCATGATACATTTAATCAAGTTTCATTTTCATCATGCCGTTGTGGAAAGTCTGATTTACATTCTTGAAGATAGATATTTCTCTGTGTTTAGTAAGGATCCGAATTGTTTTGTGTGATCCATCCAGTATTTAATATGTGGACAATTCATTCCTGGCTGCTGTAATTAACATTCCCACATTTCCTTACATCTTGGCGCAAAACTGTTTCCAATGAGTACTTAGTATTGTTTTCCCCTTGTTTTAGATGAACTTTTTATCCAGAGTAGATCAGTTTGATGGAATATTACTCGAGTGCATTGTGCTTTGGTCTTTTGTGAGAAATTGTAGTATATTTTACATATTTAATTGGTCATGGATATGTTTGTGTTGTCTTTACACAACCTATATCCATACAATTCTATTTCATGAAGATAAGTAAACATGGTGAGATTTATTGAAAATGAAAGGGTTATTGAGGTGCAGTTAGTGACGCCATGACTTAGGTATTCAACGGATTCTTACAGTAAATAACTTTATGGCTTCAAACTTTACATAACGCAACGAGATCTCTGTTTTTACTCTGTTGTTTAGTCTATACAGAAAAGTACAATGATTTAATTTGGCATCAATTGACTGAATTGACTGGTGAAACACTTCAAAAGAAGCTGCAGTTAGAATTAGTGAAGACAAAGCGTTTACAGTAAATTGTGTTTTGAAAATAAATGTGGTTTATTATTTGAAAATAAATGTATATACAAATAAATAAGTATATTGATGTACATGTAAAATATCGTGAAGTTAATTTATTTCCTCAGAAACCTTCAACTTGACTAAAACAATTGCTCTTTATAGAAAGGAAATTTAGAAGAACAATCCAAGAGGGGGTTATCACTCGAGATTGATTATTTTAAAGACACTGAAGAGCTTAAAGGGTATGTACACGTTTGGTAATGACTCTGAAAATTAATGGCAATAAAAACTTACTTGGTAAGAAGTACAGCAGCTTTGGATAGTATAATGCATTTTGAGAAACTTTTCACTTCGAAGTACTGCGGTTATGGAAAAATATATCACTTTTTATCCCCAACAATTTGAAACTGAGAAGCGTTACGGCCGTAACGCTTCTCAGATCGTGTATTCCTATAGGGAATATTCTTCCTGCGTGGAAATATTTGCTCCGGTTTTTAGGTGATATCTCAAAAACGCGACCACCTTTTGAAATGAAACTTTCACAGGTTAGTTTTATGGTATATATCTACAATTATATAGGTTTGAAACAAACAGTGGGCTCCAATTACCAAACGTACAGCACCTTTAAGTGATTATCGGAAAAAGTGTGATTTTCACAAAACCTTAATGCTTTATTTATTTATTTTTTACAAAGTTGGTGCAGATACCAATCATTGTTATTTTTGTCAGGAAAATTGACATTTGGGGGATAATTATTTTGTTTTTCAAGAGAGAAATCCTAGAAAAACAACTTTATGTTTTGTGCAAATTCACGATGTGCTTTCTCTGAATTAGCAATTCGATAGAACTAGGAAGTGAGTTTTCAGGAAAGTTTTCTCACAACTGCAAGTATTTTGAAGGAAACAGATGGCGTAGTGACAGAGGGTGGTTCAAACCCCTCATTGAAAAGGTTTGCAGGCAATGGCGATTAAAGACAGATTTTGTATTTTATTTTATTTAGTTCGGGGGGGGGGTGCTCCTGAAGAGCATTCATACCAACAGCTATGTTAATGCAACATTTTATTACCACTGTGTGGAAAATGCGAAAGTGTGACAATGGTAGGACCACGTGGTGTCAAATGGTATTGACAACCCCTTCCCAGTCGGATTTGTTTTCATAGTATGAAAGATTTTTCGCGATCAATGAGCGTTTCGGTCTGATTGAAATTACAAACCGTCGTACCTCTAACATAAAACATACCTGGAAAATGGCACGCAATTGTAAGCTCAGAGGAAGACCAGTGGAGTTGAATGATGAGAGTGGGCCTAGAATAACCACGCCCATCCTGTTTAGAGACAAATAATACAGGGTTGGTAATCATCAGGGGGAAATGATTAATTCTTTTATCTGAAAGCTTATCCACTCTAAAGGTCATACCAGATCATTATTGCTGTTTGCAATACTGTCAAAGTCGAGGAAATAGCAGTTGAAGAAGATAACATCAAACTCTTCTCCTTTATTCTATTTCGCAGTTATTCCACCATCGAAATGAGTTCGATACGAACATGCACGACATTCCCGACGAAACAAGCCACGGGCGGTGGAAACGGGGTTGCCGGCAAGTGACCAAACCCGTACCACCGAACTATGGGTGATGGAAATGGGTGGCGTTTCCCCACTCCAACACAGAGCCATGACCGCTGGAAACGGGGATGGGGTCGTTTCTCCAAACCCAACTTTGAAAATTATAGCTAAATTGTCACCCACCCCACTTTCTACTAAGCTTAACTATTTTTCATAACCGGGGGGGGGGGGGGGGGGGGGGGCATTTATTATTATGACAAGCATTGTGACTTTACGCCCAGCCCCACCCCCTCCCCATCGAATTTGATGACATTTTCACAAGTTGGTTGGAGGGTGTGTTTGTTAGGAACTAGAGGAAGTGAGTTATTTTATTCTTCTTTAAAAAAAGAAAAAAAGAAGAAAGAAAAAAAAGGATTTTCCCTTTAAATCTGACACACGGGTTCGGATGACCCCCCCCCCCCCCCCCCCCCCCGATTTGGTAAGAGAGCTTAGCCGAGTCACGTCAGATGGCTCTAATCAAAACTCAAGTTCCATAATTTTATGAAAGCATCCGTCTGTTGTTGCTTTAAAAGAAACATGTTCGAAAATATTTTCCCCAAATATCGTCTTCGGGACTAGTCTCATCGGCACAAAACGCACTGAGGAAGTTCCAATAATGCCAATTGATTAAAGAGATTGTACAGCTTTTGTTGTAAGTCTTATTTTCAAATTGCTAGTTAGTGTTTCGGAAACTCTTGTAATGAAAAGTGTGTACAAGTAGGCCTAATAGTTCTCTCGAGAATGGTTGAGATTGAAATGCTTTCGTCTGCCAGAACAAGAAAGCAGACTATAAAATAACTGTCAGTTGAAGCAAGGTTTATTAAATAACCAATTGCACTGAGAAAAGTTACTCATGTTGTAGCGTCATACACAAATACTGTGCCCCCCACCCCCACCACACAGTACACACACACGTTTGTAAATGTTGTAAAACGAGGACACCCCTTTGTTCTCCCAGTTTTTCTTCTTCTTCTTTCTCTTGATTTAGTACACGAAATCAAAGCGAGGACTGTCCTCGATATATCATTTTCCCGGACCCAAATCATGAAAGTTCTTACATTGCTATCAATGAGAGGACTTCCCTTTGACCCTCTAACTTAACACTCTCCATAGACTAAGAGCATGACAAAAAAGCGAGGACACAAAAATACAAAGGATTCCAATGTAAGGACAGCATTGTTTCTTTTGTGTTCCTTTGTTCTACTGTCCCCTCTCTTCTATACCATGCCATGTTCATGTACACACACCCATACCAAGAGCTGAAAATGAACTGCAAAAGTATCGACATGCCAATCATCGTACAAAATATTGTTACCGACTGTGTTAAAACTTTATGGAGTTGAACCCCCAAAAGTACAGTGTTGACAGTAGCAAGAAATCTGCTCTTGAACTGCAAAGTTAGCTGGTTCGAATCCCACCTGGGACTTGGAAGAGTACCGAGTATACATAGCTAAATCGGTGTGGGTAGAACGCAAAAAAAATTTAAAACAAAGGTACAAATCACACAAAACAAAACTTTGATTTATATATTTTAATAATATACGTTTATAAAGGCTATTAGTTTGCAAAACATTATTTTTAGTCTTGTTTTATTTTCAATGCTGACAGCTATTTATATAGGCATTTCGAGAAATATAGATAGCGTATACAAGCAATGAATAAGTAATAACTGTGATTAATTATTGATTAACATTAAACCAAAGCAGCCCTGATCCTAAAATCGGGTCCTACTTCCATACAACATATCCGCATACATTTTACGCGCCTAACTAAAAATGATTTTAAAGTTCACTTTATTATGTACAAAATGCCTTGGCATACTATTATAAAAACACAACTGAACGTGTCAACTTTAACGTGACAGTATAATTATAAGACAAGCCATGGCAAGTTGGATTATTAGGGTTTCCCGTTAGTACAAAAATAATTAAATTTCATTGTGCTATAACGGCGGAATTCTTAACACAAAAGCTTGTTTTATTTAATAGTATTAATATTACTATATATAATATTGAACCACAAAGGTACCTTAAAGATTAGAAACCCTACAACTGATTTTAAAGATATTTACAGAATATGAGACAAAGAACACATGGTTTAGAAGTAGAGTCGTTTACTGGTCGAATGATGAAACAACTTCACTTTCTCTGCCTTTATTCCTAGATGACTAATAGAGTATAGAGCATTATTTGCATAATGTAGACCAAATGGAAAGAAAATACTATTATTTACATGAGAAGTAGGCCCTATGGTGAGACCAACTTCAACTCAAAGTTATACAGGCTTTGGTTAATCAAATCCATAGAAATATAGGAATATATCAGTTAAAATTGTGACAAACAGCTCAACAGTAAATAACAGCATTTTCGCAAAACTCATGATATAAACTTGTTCTAGTTTAAAGTTGTGTGATAATTAATGCTGATATGTTTTTATAGAAAATCAACACAACATTCAATCAATGGCTTGCCACATCATTCAGAGGCAGGAAAACATACTTTAGAGTTAAAAAAACAATTTTATATGAAGCCATTTCATTTCCAAGTCGTGTCTTTGTAAAAGGTTATTGAAAAGAATATTTTAACGATTGACAAAGTCAACCGACAATCTGGACAGTTTGAAAACAGTAAAAACATACCAGCTTGATCAGTTAACCATAATGCACGAAGAAACTGTTTTTATGTTAAGATATCACACTTATTAAGTTTTAACAAATTTTTGGGAGCCATAAGTTCTGGAGAAGGTTGTTTTTTGGTTCAAATCTCACTTTGTCGATTTGTCTTTGTTGAAACACAAATTATTTAAAATTCGATTGGTCTGTTTTTGTTTTGGAACACTGTATATTTGAACTAAAAAAGGGTCGCATCCCCTGTCTGCCGTTTCCAAGGTTGTACCGTAAACTTGGTGTTATTGCAGTTAACAGTTGTATGGCATCTGACTGGCTCCCTGAACAAAGATATTGACAAAATAGGCAAACCGCCAACATAGGGCTAGATGGCTCAGTTGGTAGAGCGCCGGCACGTTAATCCGGAGGTTGTTGTTGGTTCAAATCCAGCTCCGATTTTGTTTTCTTTGTTCACCCCAAACTATTCAACATTTACCTAGTCAGTCTCCCTTGTGGTTTATCACATGATAAAATTGATTTTAAATACACTGAAAGAACAAAAAGAACGAAACAACACCAAATAATGATAACACATGAGCAAAAAAAAGACGATTGTTAATGGAGCGACTACCCACAAACAACAACGATAAGTACTACACATAGTAGGCCTATATAATGAGTAGTTATCAATACAGTTATACCAGTACCAAAGCATAACGCTGGATTTACGTTGATATAGAATGAGTAGTTATCAATACAGTTATACCAGTACCGAAGCATAACGCTGGATTTACGTTGATATAGAATGAGTAGTTATCAATATAGTTATACCAGTACCAAAGCATAACGCTGGATTTACGTTGATATAGAATGAGTAGTTATCAATATAGTTATACCAGTACCAAAGCATAACGCTGGATTTACGTTGATATAGAATGAGTAGTTATCAATACAGTTATACCAGTACCAAAGCATAACGCTGGATTTACGTTGATATAGAATGAGTAGTTATCAATACAGTTATACCAGTACCAAAGCATAACGCTGGATTTACGTTGATATAGAATGAGTAGTTATCAATACAGTTATACCAGTACCAAAGCATAACGCTGGATTTACGTTGATATAGAATGAGTAGTTATCAATACAGTTATACCAGTACCAAAGCATAACGCTGGATTTACGTTGATATAGAATGAGTAGTTATCAATACAGTTATACCAGTACCAAAGCATAACGCTGGATTTACGTTGATATAGAATGAGTAGTTATCAATATAGTTATACCAGTACCAAAGCATAACGCTGGATTTACGTTGATATAGAATGGTAGTCAGCTGTTTTAGTTAGTTGAGATGCTTTCTCAAGAGGGACATCCGGGTTCTGTACCAAAATCAGTCAAACTATCTGCAAGATCCAATATCTTATTATCTATGCGGACTTCTCTGATACAGCCAATGAAATTTCGGCTTAGAATACGTGTCTCCTCCTGATTGGCTGGGATACTACCGACTAAAAGGGGCGTGTTCACGTCCAGGAACCTGCAATATCGAATCAAAACAGAGAATTGGTCGTCAAAGAGAAATTTAACGGTAACTCTAAAACACGTGGTGTAAAAGTACCAGCGTTAATGTTCAAGCATCTACATCCCCAAAATTGCATGTTTGTTGCGGCGGACACTAAGTCATTAACAGATGTGGACTGATCGGTCATCGATCCAGTGTGACGACTTAAAGGCGATGTGGGGTGGGACTGTATCCTCTTATCACCCCATGTTGTAGGCCTATAATACTTATTTGTTCTCTCTCTAGAATTATATATTTATAAAGCAAGTAACAGTTTGATTAGTGAGTGGGCCCGCACGCCACTTTGAGTTTGCCTTCCCACCCTCTGGGCTGACCCTTTTGAACCCCTGTCTTCGTTCTTGAACCCACCTTTAATCTCATGAAATTTAGGTCGTTGTCTAGCTTTTACACCAATTTGGTTTATTAAACTCAAAGAAAAAAATCATCAAAATATTGGAAGGCTTTTGTTACTGACACTAAGTACTGATGCTGGGTTATACATCATTGCTAATTTCATGATTTAAAGAAACAATTTCTACATTTACGCATTTAATGTTGTAACTGGTAATTTACCAAGTGGTGACATCCAGGGCCTGTGTGGCGTATGCAACGCACGGGTAATTATTGATAATTTCACCCTCAGCATCACGCTCGCAACTATCCAGCATTACCTCCACCATCTACATCAAAGGAGAGGATATTATTACAAACATCAGAGTCTTGACATTCTAAGTCGAGTGAAATTTCAAATAATACTTTAAAACCTCCCAGGTCACAATTATTGACCCGGAGTTCCGGGTCAGGAAAACCCGGAACGATGTCAAAAGGACCTGAGTCAAACTGACGCAGAATACGAGTCAAAATCCGAGTTTAAATCAGATTCCGTGTCAGTCTGATCCATACATGGGTCTGGGACCTAAACTCCCTATCAATTCGGAGTTTTTAGAGTCATGGTACAAGGAAAAGAGGTTGCACTTTGGAAACAGTTTAAGCAAAAGGCTCCATGCTGTCAGGAAAAACTGGAAAGAAAATGGCAACAGAGTTGTTACAATACCAATTCTGACAAACCTCTTCTCTAGTTGCTATCAGGTTGTTATTAAATCTCAGAATAATTATTTTCACATCTGTTCGTTAAAACAAATCACCATAATAATAGCCTATCTCGCCCTGCAGAACAACATTGCGTCTTTAATGAGCATTCCTGGCGTTATAGAGGCATTTGTAAAGCTATCAAATTTAACTCGGTATAGTAATTGTGTACCGGATGTCATTTTCATTCGTCCAATTAGTTTGTTCGATCATGACTTGATGACAGCAAGGAATTCGAGTTCCCCATGCGTGTTTTTCAATTGATTGATATCGACGCAAAATATAGCAACATCCTGAGTGGAAGGTATTACTCCCTAAAGATAATGATCTTTCAGTCGGAAAACAGGTGAAACAAAGTTCTTTCTTTTTCTCTAGTCTCACAGAAGTGGCTTTCTTCGGTTAAAGGGATCATTCAACACTGTTAATGTTTTTTTAGGGGAGTACATTAATTCAAACCGGTTTTTTCTTCGTCAAGGAACACTTCATCAAACCAATTTGGACGTTTCTTCGAAAAAGATGCTCAGATTCCAAAAGAAGCAAAATCAAGAAAAGGAAAACAAGGTGAAACGATCGTTTGCTTCTTGTTTGTGTTTTATAATTAAGGTGCTCTTTTCTCATTAGAAATATTATTCAATCGCAAGTTTTCAATTCCAGAGAGCTGCTTAAGCTGGTTTATAAACCATGATTTTTAAGCCATGATGCTAGAATTTTTATGGTTTATAAACCATGTTTTGAAGGTGCTTAAAATTTCATGGTTTATAAACCATGTTTTTAAGGAGCTTAAATTTTCGTGGTTTACAAATCATGGTTTATAAACCATGTTTTATGATGAATTCAATTTTCATGGTTTATAAACCATAATTTATAAGCTTTGATTGTATATTCATGGTATGTAAACCACGAAAAAAAAATTACAGCAATTTCTATGGTTTACATCTAATTGTTACAAACCATGGTAAAAACATGTCCAAAAACGCTAAACAATAAATTGACAAACGGCGCCCCATATTAAACAGCTCTGTGAAATTGGGCCAAGGTCAGCCGTCCGATCAACACTGACAATCAGTTTTTCCAAAATCATCACTTCTACAGTAACCTGTAGGGGGTTGTTTCTTTTAATAGCTGACTGGACAGGATAGGGGTGATGAAAACCAGACTTATACATATAGCCTGATGATGTGACAATAAAAAAGCAGGTCAAACAGAAAAAGGGCTTTAAGGCTAGGAAATCGACGGGGACAGAGGTGACGGATTTTATGGAGCAAAGGATGACCCAGTTGTATTCAATGGGGGCAATGGACCTTGGGTGGCAGTCAAGAGTGGCAATCGGGGAAGCTATATAAAAGAGGTTGGAATCATTGGGGACATGGTTCATGGTGTAAGAGGTGAAGGGGCACATATTCATGTGACATCAGGAAACTAGGTGCTAAATGTGCCATGAAAGCAGGGTCAGGTGCGGCAGTTCACGGGGGACCAGTTCATGGGGGAACTGACGTGGCTCATGCAGTGTGTTGCAATTTTCCCCTCGTCTTTGTTGCAACACATTTTTCCAAAGATTTACCCAGCGGCAATTCAACGGTTTATACAATTTCACAAATCTAGAAATCCCACAATATATGCCGTACACATTTTAACTTGGTTCATACATTCAATTTACTGTTTGGATTACACTTCGGTGGGAAAATAACATGTTTACCTGATTCTTTGCACAATTCAAACGCATTTTGAGGGAGTGTATGTTTATTTTTTAGTTTAGTTTAGAAGTCATGAGAAATAAATGTGAATGCATGCCATTTTGAGACAAATGAAGCTGATTGGTTCGTTAGTTTTTAAACTTCTATTTATGAATTACCCATTTAATTTGCAATTTGTTTTTTCACTACATAGAAAAAATGGGGGAAGGGCACGAATCCCTGTTGTAGAGGATGATCTACGCCTCCCCGAGATTTACACCCGCGCTGCCTCAGAAGGACATTCGTTTCCAAGGTTAATCGATGAAGCAAGGATTAGACCATTGGGTATTTTCCACTAAAATAAATCACTCAGTTGGTTGACCTCAACCGATTGACCCATCAAGGTGTAAATCCATCGCGCAGTGAGCTGACAAAAAAAGTGTAGAAGTTGGCTTTTACCTTGTCACGATAGATGAGTTCAACAACATGCCATTTGAGGTCGCTGACTCCCCCCGGAGTGCCCACCATAACACGCATGGTCATCTTACCAACGGCAAAGGAGAATGCAATCTGCGTATCGATAATCTCTATGGCCAGTAAATCGTTCACTTGACTGTATCTCGAGACATACAGCAGCAGCCCGTCAGTCGCCTCTGTTGAAAAGCTGGACAAGATGAACAAAAAAATCATTGAACAGAAATAACCTACTAACAAGTAGTCTACCAGACAGATTCACTTCTATAATCACTTCAACATTCATCAAATTTACTTGGTAAAACTGTTTCTTGTTGTGGTAAAGCTTTCGTGTTTTCTCTTTTCGAACACATCAAGCATTTTTAACAAGATAATCATGCGCACTATCGGAGTATTTGTCATCATTCTTAACTTAAACATTAAATAAAAAGTCTATTGGTTTAAAACCAGATGCTTTCCAACAAATGTTATTCTTCTTATTTTGGAAAACGCAATGAAAGTCTCTTTAACCTCGTTTCAGTTTATTGGGATGATCCGGTAAATCTTTTCGAAAAGTCGTTAATCGTTTCGCTGTTTTCCTTTGGAATACTAAACATACACCAAGTGATCGTCAGGCCCTCGGGATCTCTTTTAAAAAGAATGCTGACACTGCTTGTGGGCAAAGTCTATCAACTCCTGACAAAACACTCACAGTAAATAAGTAGAAAAGTAGGCCGACACGATTGTAAATTCCAACAGACTGTGCACACACCTTGCAGTTTTTGTTCGTGCGCACCCTGTTGTCCGCACTTCATACGTGCACAACTTTAAACCAATCGAAAGCAGAGCACATCACATTTCGCTGCTCATACATGACATTATTCTAAAGCGTGAGTCTATAAAATTAACTGACGCAATTTGAGGCAGAGAAGCTGCTATCTAGGCCTAGTTTCAGAGAGCTCTTATCTGGTTTTCGAAAGTTGGCAGAAACCATGTATTACAAATACTCCACACTATTGCATTCCACAGTCACGTATAAACTCTCTGACGCCAGTAGAAGCATACAAGCTGCAATTGTAAACTATTTTTGCGTCTAGTGAACATCATGTAAGATTTAAAACTTTGCAATTTGGGAATTAAATCTAGTGCGGTTTGCGGAGACACCATAATACACAAAACTCTCTAGAGATGTGGTGGTTCTGTAAAGTATCGGTGGTTTAAAAGTGTGTGAAGTTTCGATCAGATGCTCTCCTAAAGACGATTAGAGCGTACTGACCGAAAAGTTGAGTTGCTGCGTTTCTTGTTCAGAACCACCACAATATTATACAGAGAAAGTTGTACGAGTGGTGTCTTGGCAAACCTCACTAGAGTATGATATGAAAAATAGAAAAATCAAGATTTTTCGTAAATGCTCGACTCACTTGAGAGAAATTCTCATCATGGATCGCTGGTGAAGACTCGGAAAGGTCATGTATGACCCGGAAGGGAAGAATCGTGACGTCATCTCACACTGCGGACCATCGTATCCCGGCATGCATTGGCAGGTAAAGCCACCCTGTGTTAGATTGAGGCACTGTCCTCCATGTTTACACGCGTCTTCGAAACAGTACCCTTCACTGAAATCCACTTGGCAATTGTCACCTGATCAAAATTAAGTTGGCATCTTTTAAAACTCCTATCAATTGACAGGTAATAAAACACAAAGATAAACTGACTGGGTTATCAACAGTGTTTTAGTCAAGTGCTTTTCTGTCGAGTATCTTTTAAACTTAAAACAACAGTGCAGATTCTGAAGGACTTAATAGGGATTACTTTTTGGGGGAAAGCTTTAACGAGCTGATTATTGCAGATTTAAATTGCCATGTTGCAACATTCTATTAAGATAAGAAGTTAAACTATAAGGTTAACTAAACGCTTCCCTGTGCAAGGTTTTATTTCAACTAATTAAATATTTTAATTTCTGTTTTAAATAAATCTCATTTATTTTATTTCTATTTTATTACTACTTATTAAACAAATACGTTACGAAATCGAATTGCTATTTACCGGCAAAAGTTATGGGGCAGACGCAAGTATATCCCCCGTCAGTTGCTTCACAAGTCCCGCCGTTCATGCATGGTTGCGACTCGCAGTAATTCACGAATTCCGAGCAATTATTGATACTGTAAATATTGGGGCATTCGCAGGACTTCTCCACAGCGGGATGAACGCCGCGGAAGGTTATTAGATCTCCCGTAGAATGGGCCAGAACAGACGATATCTGAGTCAGATTCTGTTGAAGAGAAATAGCTTTGAAATACAGACTAGCATTTTATCAAAACCTTGTGCCGAAGCACCGATAAAATTATTGACACAACCTTTTCTTTTCAAATAGCATCAAGCATAATTCATCGGATAATATTTTGATGTGGTGTTCAAGATTTCTACACAAACTTCTGAGCTTCACGGGGATCTTAAAAAAGGTAGTGTGTGAATTGAGCACACATGGCTTTGGTCCTTGGCTGTTGGTAAGATTGAAGTATTAATCGAGCCATAGCCACAAACGAATCCGTCAATTCGGGTAGTCTAAGACATAGCCGAAGCTATCGTTCAGAATAACCATGTGGTTTAAACCCCTAGACCCCATTTAAGGGGTGTAACATTGGTAATTGCCAAAGACCGGTATCCACACTTGATGTGACCTAACATTTACATGAAATAACAAACCTGTGAAAGTTTAAGCTCAATCGGTCTTCGGAGTCATGAGAAAACAGTGAAAAACCCCGTTATATGTTTAAATTTTATTTTTTTTAAACATCGGATTTTATCCTGCAGGATAAAGACAATTGTTTTACTCATTTCCTAAAAACTATGGCATTTCAAGCAAAACTATTTCAAGGGAAGTTTTCCACCATGACCATCTTTATACCATGTAAGTTATGTGCAAATCTGTGAACTTTTAAATTTTCAATCTTACCAATGTTGTACACACCCTTTAAACTATAGAAAGTCAGGTATGTCCTACTTCTATGACCTGTGTGTCCAATAGCTATTCTGACCCGACATATATATTGAGAATGCGTGACTTAATGTAGCGTGTGTGTTCATGAAATCAGACAAAAATGGTTGAGTCGTTCTTAACTCCTATAAGGTTTTGGCTGCAAGATTGCCTATTCTAATAATTTGAGCAACCGTAGTCAGCAGCTCCGGCGGGGCGTTACCTTCCTGGGTACGCATCTTTGAAGATCATTACATGTCTCCAAGACGCACACATCATCTTCAGCAGGGAGAATGGGTAGTCCACTCATTGCTTCTATCCTTCGTCTTTCGAAGTATATTGTGCTCAAGATGTGCTCCCGCGAGAAGAACTTGTTGTCGATGTCACGTGCCGAGAATGAGACGTTTAGAAGTGGGTAACCGTCGCGTGCTACCTACAAACAAGACAAGATGTAGACCATGGCATCACAATTTATTAAATTATGTATTGATTTATTTATCCTTTACAAAGAGCCACCCAGCCTTGACTTTATCGGTGCAGGAACAAGTTGTATACAGTTCAATAAGAGAGAATCATAACATCTTAAATTTGATGGAAATTGCATCTTACGATTTGTATCATACTTTAAAACGAACAAAGGGGAACATCTCAACTAGATCTGCTGTCATTTCTTTTACCATATTGAACAGCTTCAATTAATAATTGTCCACTTCGAAGACTTTGACGTTTTACAGAAAAAGTCAACCTAAATTCCGCTCAAAAAAGATGTGTACAAGAAGTCATTGCCAGGAAGAATCCCTTACCTCCTGCAGATTAAAGATGACAAGTTGATTTGCGTGTGAGTTGAGCGTATGGGCCAGAGCGTCTCGCAGTGCATTCAGTCTATATGACCTCAGGAAGTTGTCCTCGGTAACATTAAGGACATTGACGCTGACACCGTTTGCCATCATCTCAATTGATATTGGTGTCAACTCTAGACGACAACTTGCTTGAGCCCCATGGACACCATCTGAGTAAATAAACGGATAGAGATATCACCTGTGCATCATGTGGACATCACATGTATTTTGACAGTTGTTGGAGATCTAAATCCACCACGCACACGCGCCATCTTTGTTTTTCAGTATGAACTTATGAGCCAATAAAGTGATACAGATAAGAGTACACATGCCCAATATTACCATAAATTTGCTATGCAGAAAGTTACTTTTCACAGGATTTGGAGTTTCAAAATTAAGCAGGAATTGAAAGTTTTATGGGACTTTATCCGAAGCCACTTTTCTACGTGCCGTGACAGCGGCAGGGGCAACCTTGAGGATTGATGGTATAAAAACACGACGCGAGAAACTAACCTCATCTTAAGAAAAAAAACTCCCGCTGTGAGCTTTACCCGACTGGTTAATTCAGTGTCCGTAAAATAGTAAACGTTTACGCTATATCGTTGTGCATGACCATAACTCACCATCTAGATTCTTGTAGCCTCTACTATCAATTAAACTATGGATACATTGGAAGTTGTAATAATGGTCTTTAACGAAGAATATGCCGATCAAGAAAGTTCACAAATCCGCTGCAACTATTTTGGCTGACAAGTTAGTGTTCCATGCAAGTCTAGTTGCCGACTGCTTTGAACTGCGATTTTTTTTTTATATCTTCTGTTCAACGGGGACTGATGACCGTGGATGTAACCAACGAGATTCGATTTTACCGTTTTTTAGTGCCTTTGTTTGTACACCATAGAATTCCTATAGATACTCACCTGTGACATACACCGTTATGTCAGTTATTATCTTATTCCGCACTTCCCTTGATCTTCTATTAGACATACTGAGGACCCCGGTAACTTCGTCGATCGTGATGAGTTTATTCCAGCGGGAGCTGCGTTCGGGTACGATACCGAAGCGTAACACTCCTTCATGGTCAACATCTTTGGCAGGAACCCGGGCGAGCTCTGCCCCAGATAGGGCGTCTGGCAAGGCGTTGTAAAATACCTAAACATTGGACATTGGTAATATCATGAACAAGGAACCCTCGTAACTGGTAAAAGTTGCAGAATCGATGTGTCTAGCCTTACAGTATTAAGATCCGATATCAAAGAATGATATTTTGTTCCACGGAGCCGCAATTTCACAGAGCTGCTTAATTAAGCACAACAAGACAGGTAGCAAAGCACACACAAAAATATGCTTTACCTAATATCAGAATACGGTTACCAGCCAAAATACCATGTCACATGTACCATCTGTGAGTGGTGACCTGCTCGTTTTTGCTAAGCACAATTATTTTAAGCAATATTATTTCCTGCTAACGCAGCTCTATGAAATAGAGCCCGGGTCACTCTGAAAATACGAAAACCCCTTCTAAAAAAAGTGGACGACTCCACGTACACACCAACCTTGTCCGTCGTGACACGGCCTTGCCTCAATAGACCGATCCATTAAGCCCCGCCTCCTTACGAGTTGACCAATCACAGCCGCGAAACCCGAACACCATTAGTGCAAAGATCACCAAACGGCTCAAATGGTGATCAGATTTCGCGGTTGTGATTGGTCAAAGAGAAATGGGCGTGGCTTAATGGATCGGTGTATTGGACAAACGGGCGGGAACGATTATTGTGGAAACGACGCTGTCAAGTGTCCTCCTATATTTATCAAAATGGGACTCCTATATTAACTTTTGGAATGTCACGCGTCGCGGCAGTAAAAACATGGCAACAATAAAGTATGACACGTGACGGTGTTTCACCAATCAGATGACAAGGATTTATGTGTGCGTTTCCGTTTAGGGCATAATTATATAAAGCGTTATGAACTGCGTGTTAAAATTTGTTATTAATATTCGGCTGCAGTCACCGCTTCTGTCATTTCAATTGTGAAAAAAAAATTATCAAAATTTTGCAAATTCCTAACGCAATGTTTTGGTTCTAGTCTACACGGGAGCACTAGTTACGACGAAAAGGAATTGTGGTCTTAACAATGACGTGATGAAACAGCTGTAGGATTTCAGGCTTTGAAGGAAAGCCAAAATTTGTTTTTAAAAGGTTGCAATAATAGACGGTGCCTATTGGCGTATCCAGACATTTTCATTGGGGGCGGGGGGGGGGGGCAGGGTCAAAGACATACCTGGGGGAGTCTATGTATAGAACCATTCATTTCTGCACTTTTTCAATCTCATTGCGGGGGGGGGGGGGGTTCTGAGCGGAGCCCCTTGCCCCCTCTGCATGGTTACCCTTGCCCCCTCTGGTTACCCCATTGTTTTTGCCTTACCTGGAAGTCGTTCAGGATCGGTGGGTTGTCGTTAGTATCAATGACACGTATCACAACCCTAGAATATCCAAACAGATTGCCAGAGTACGCATTGACTACCATCCTAAAGATCTTATGTTTCTCGTAGTCGATCCTGCGGATGTTCTCCAATGACCCATCGTCGGGGTCAATTTTGAAGTACCTGGTGGCACCCCAAGCTATTCGGTACTGTATGACGGCATTCTCTCCTATGTCCTTGTCACTGGCGTTCAGCGGGAGCCAGCAAGGGTAGTTCTCAAAGATGTAGAACGTCATGACGTGGTGGGGGAATACTGGCGGGTTGTCATTTAAGTCGTTTATATGGACGATTAGTCTGGTTTCAGCGGTCTGCTTACGGGATTTTGCAAGCACAACCAGGGTGAACTCGTCATCTTCTTCCCGGTCCAGTGGGGAAACAACTGACACCCTTCCCGTCCTCGGGTGGATAATAAACACTTCCAGGCCATAGTACGGGGTGGATGATTTTAAACTGAAAGTCAAATCCGAATCCCCTTGTTCTAATTCAACTGTATTGTTCACCAGACCGGGTGTGTTTTCATCAATATATGCTTCGTAAAAGTCATGCGTGAACCTCAATGGTACATCATCAACATTTAATACTCTGAGAGTTATCCGTGTCGTTGCTTTAATATTTTTCTTTCCCGCAATTTTGGCGTAGCCAAGTACACTGAACTCCTTGGTTGTCTCAAAGTCGAGCGCCCGCAGTGTTCGTATTTCACCAGTCACAGCGTCGATGCTGAGAGGCGGAGACAACGTATCAAATTTCCTCTTTTTGATTTCGTATCTGATGTTTCGATTTCTGCCCTCTGTAAACAAGAAAAATGCGGAAAATTGTGATAAATCTCAATCTATACAAATACCATGTGTATCATTGAAAGCCCCAAAGAAGTATATACCCCTAGTTTATGAACAGAACAAAGGTATTAGAAGGTGGGTGTTGATTCATTTTATAAAATACAACTTCAAAGGCCCCCTTTTAAACAGAAGTGAATCCTCGTGGCAACCCGTTCAACTTACCGTACCTCCCTCTGCCAACTAAGGACATCATTAAAATATGTGCGTCATTCATAATTGAAACTCAACTTAGGAAATTATAATCATACGAATCTAGAAAGCATGGACAGAAGGAAAATGTCTGTGTGGGAAACGGGAAACATCTTAGAAAAACGGAAAGAATCCGAAAAGTGAACATTATTTTAATATTATAAATATTTCTATTGATACTGTTCCAAAACCGGATTTACACTGAGCAGGCCTGACACTGAGTGAGCTGTCATCGGTTAATTTTTGCCTAACAAGATTACCGTCATTGGGTGTAACGGGTCGCGTATAGGGAGCCGTTTTGCCAACTTCGGGTCTCACTTTTTTTAAATCAAACCTGAAACGTCTAGGACTAAAGTCAATTGCTCCCACAGCGTGCGGGTGACTTATGTGTTTTATAGTTTTACAATAGTGTTTAACATTTCCTGCAAACTATAACTAATGGGCACCTATACTGAACTTTATTTTGGACGAGCCCTTGTTCAGTTCATTTGGTGCTTCATTTGCCGTGTAAGGCTAAAGATGACTGAGCAAATTAAGTTTTTACCCCCAATCGCAAGATTTAGTCAAAACTAATCAAAACGGGTTACCGTGATCGCCAACTGTGACGAGATTTTTCACAAATAAGTTTTTATGTTGTTTATCAAAGAAATGGTTAAAAAACAGATCAATTTTCCCAAGTCCCTTTAAAGGCACTGAACACGTTTTGTAATTGTCAAAGACCAGTATTCTCACTTGGTGTATCCCAACATATGCATAAAATAACAAGCCTGTGAAAATTTGGGCTCAATTGGTCATTGAAGTTGCAAGAAAATGATGAAAGAAAAAACACCCTTGTTGTACAAATTAGTGTGCTTTCAGATAGGAATAAAAGGCTTCTGGCCAGAAGTCTTTTATTATTTTAGTGAGAAATTACCTCTTTCTCAAAAACTACGTTACTTCAGAGGGAGTGGTTTCTCACAATGTTTTATACTATCAACAGCTCTCCGTTGCTCGTTACCAAGTAAGTTTTTATGCTAATATATATTTTGAGTAATTACCAAACGTGTACAGTGCCTTTAAGTGAGTGTTCGTGTGGAGACTTCAGGTCAATCTATCCAAATGGAATATCTAGGCATTGTTGTCATATCTTGGATAACTTATGGTATGGGTTTACGTCATAAGAAGTTAGTAAGTACCGGAAGAATTACTTCTCAAGATTGGGTAAGTCTGAGACATTTAAGGAATGCAGACCCGTTGGGCCGCTGACTAAGTCTCTTTCAAGTCTCCACGATGAAATACAAGAAACAGACTGGAATGAAGGAGAAATTCTCAGGAGACTTCTAAACGGTCTTGCATATCATGAGATCTGACAAACAGACGTCATCGCCGGTTGTTTTGTTTGAAAGATTGAAAGTTCAACATTTTCTTTCTTTCCGGCAATGGTATAATGTCTGCTATACTTTTCCCACAGAACTCGGGAAAGTACTGAGTATACAGTGCTTAATACACATCGTGTAGGGTAAAAACCAAATTATATTCATTATCCCCGATGCCAAAATTAACATCTAATAAATTGTGCGGTACCCGCTGCCAATGATTCGAACCGCCTCTAGCCATCGGGCTAGGTCGGTGGTCTAGTGGTAAGACATCTGCTCTAGCAAAGGTCGTGAGTTCGAATCCCACCCGAGTGATTTGCCTGTGGAATTTTTTCACAGAACTCGGGAAAGTACTGAGTATACAGTGCTTTACACACATCGTGTAGTGTAATACTGTTGCATGACTCGTGCCTTGTCTTGGTCGCACTGCTCTCTATAATTCAAGAGCTTGCTCTGTATAAGTAATATAGTTGTGACTGTCATAGTAGAACTTCTTTCATATATTATACTCAGGTAATTCATGGTCTTTGCAGTTTAAATAACGCGTTCTCCTGGATGATCATTTGCTTCAGTCCCAAACAACAAGTGCTTTCATCATCATTCTACAAAGATTTGCCCTGTTAAATATAATAGCGTGCAAACGACAAAATAACCTTAGAAATAACTGCAGGCACTTCAAGTTCACAACTGACATAACCCCATAAAAGGGTGAGCGGAGGCGTCAGTTTAGCTTATATAGGCCGGGGACCGCGTCTCTCCTCCGGGTACTGTTTGACTGTTGGTCCCTCGGGCAGATTCTGTCGGTTCGGAAATAAGATAACTGGGAACATGGTGTGAAATGTAAACCGCGCTTCCGTGTCTCATGTGTCCTATTTCACCGACTTGGAAGAGGGTGAAAAATGGTTTACAAAAGATTAAGACAAAATAGGCTGGCGCTGAAAAGGACGTAGACCTGCTACTTATTATGATGTAGGACTAGTCAGGATAAGCAGTAGGCCTATTTTAATTGATCACTGTTTAAATTAAAAACACAGTATACTTTGACCTGGGCATTATAGGTCTGGTGTACAGACTCCCTTTGGTTTTCAACAACCAACACATCACACCAATTTTACAGCATTGGGTTGGCCACCGACAGGCATTGCTACCTTTATAAGAACTACATTTCTTTTTAATTCACCCAGTTCAACCGAACGAAATAACATTTTGTATGCGTGTTTTTTAAAAATACTTCTGACAGTAAACTGAAATGAAACAAAACTATAACACACAGATCAGGAAATATTAGGTTCCTATGCTTTACCTTAATCTCTTACACTGAAAGAATAGAACAAAAGAAGAAATAGGACAAAAATAGAAATCTGTCTGTGTTGTGTCTTTTAAAATTACAAATCCTTCAACCAATTTTCAAACAGAACCAAATAAAAAGACGGGGAAAAACAAAACAATCGTGCAGTTCCGTTCATTTGGGCTACAATGAGGCCCAATTTAAATGTTGAAATTTATGATGATCATTGATGGCATTCCAATGAGTGTAATTCCTAACTGTGTCATGCAAGTCTGTGTTATTTAGTGTCGAGTGGTTGGGTATACGCATTCAAACCGGGACCTTTAACAAAACAGGACAACAGTATTCCCTGTTGTTATACAGGTACCCGGTTGGGTGAAGGTCCCAAGTTAGAGAGTGTGTACAAAACCAATGGGTGGTGTTGCCACAAAGTTTAGGTACAAACAAAAGTGGGACAAAAGGAGGTCCCCGAATGCAGGTGTTCACGCACTGTGGTGTGTGTATGTGGAGGGGGAGGGGCTAACATGGTTGGATTTCAGCCAGAGAAATTACAAGTAGGCCATAACAAACGTGCTGTGAGCGACAAATGATACCCGTCTCAACAAGTTAAAAATACACTACACGCTGTCCTGTCGATCCCTTCTCAAATATTGTGACCCTTGCAATGATCTGTGTAATGCTTTAAGGTGTGTTTTTTTCGTGCAATAGGCCTACCTTTAAGAAAAGCTTGTACATGTACCTCTTACCGAATCTACACAATTAGCTTATATTTAACATTCAAATTTAAATTTTCGGGTATAATTGGTCAAAAGTCAAACCTGGCGTCTTTAAATATTGACGTATCACTGCAAAACCTGAGGTGCTAAAATTACCGCGTTGTCCTTAAATCCCCCCCCCCCAATTCAAAATTTACACCATAGGCTGTTAAAATAACACTAATTTCTGCAAAAACAAGGACGTCTGTGTTATTTTAACACACAAATCAATCAATCATCAATCAATCTTGCACTATATCCCGCAGGACGTTGGCTCCACGAATTTTCACTCTCCATTCTTGCCTCAGTGCTCTTCGGTGTTCCAGGTAGAAGGTGCTGTTAAGGATGATGTCGTTTTACCATCTCTTCCTTGGCCTACCCAGTCTATTTTTTTCCAGTTACTGTTTCTAATAGGATGCATTTTGGGAGTCTATTGTTTTTCATTCTCACTATGTGGCCAAACCAGGCAAGCTGGGCCTTGTAGATGCGTGAGGTGATTGACTCTGGCGGGTCACCACCAGCTGATATTCTCCGCCACACCTCTTCATTTCGCACCTTGTCTTGCCAGGAGATGCTCAGGGTATTGCGGAGGCAAGATGTTAATTTAGATTCTCGCTTCAGTGTCTATATGTGACAATATCAATGGTGTCAATTCTAAAACAGTATGATGATGTCAATATTTGCCTACATTTCAATAAAAATACAAATTTGTTGAGCTACAATAAACAGTCGTTGTGGAAATTAATTTGCATGACTCAACTCTCCTGTACTATATTGTATAAACAAACAGATAATTCAGGCTCATGAATGTACAACCCAGAATACTTCCATTTAAAAACATCCGGGAAAACATGTTTCCGAACCCTCAAGCAATGTCAACTTAAATTTATGGGAATTATTTGGATGGATTGTACAGTTGCGGTTACCAGACATGTCTCATATGTAATTTGGATTTCTCTGTGGTTTACAAAATTTGCGGTTAAGAAATTCAATTTGTTAAGCTGTGAAATGGCCATTGATAATAACACAATCAACAGGTGAACACTTCAGTATTTGGACTAACTGCGATGAAGCGACTAGGACAAGTTTAATAGCACCAAAATACAGTGGCATATTTTCAGGTATACCGGTGACAATTACATACAATTGTTCAGTAATAAAAATCAATAAAAAACAGAAATAAATCTTCAAGGTTCGTATAAAAAAGCTCGTTTGCTTGCTCCATTCCCCGCCGTGATCGATGGTACGGGTCCCATGGACTGAGTTCTGTCACCGACAGGAGAAACGACGGGGAGCAAAGTGGTTAATTCGACGGAGAAATTTTCCTAAATCTATACACTCTTGGCAGCTAGGGGGTGTCCAAGGCCCAGTTTGCTAGAACTGCTTAGTAAAAAATATTGCCTTACATATCAATTGGCTAAGTAAAAACTAGCAGGGAGCCAGGTGCGTTATAACATGTGCTTTCATTGCTTAGAAATGCCTGGTGTTATTGAAGGATATTTCTATTAATCAGACCACGTTTGATAATCACTGACTTGGAAGGAATGCCAGCAACTATTTTAATGCAGAAAGCCGCTCATCTAATAATTGGTGGACACCGTCCGTGAAAATTCGTGATAGACGGAATTTGGCTTCAACTAATTTGGCTAAAATTTTATAAGGGAATAAGAACACCAGCCTCTAACCTAACTATCTACCACCGACTATTATCGGCTTTCTGAAGCCTCTTACACTACAGTCTTTAAAGGGACACGTTGCCTTGGATTGGACGAGTTGGTCTATAAAAGGCATTTGTAACAGTTTGTTATGAGATGCATATGGTTAGAAAGATGTTTTAAAAGTAGAATACAATGATCCACACAAATATATGCCTCGAAATTGCGTGGTTTTCCTTTTACATCGTGAACTAAACACGGTCGGCCATTTATAGGAGTCAAATTTTTATTAGACCAACTCGCCCGATCCAAGGCAACGTGTCCCTTTAACGCAAATTCACATTGATTGCAAAATTGCACCAGCCAGGTACAGGAAAGTGAATGGTTCGAAATCCTTATCGGATTAACCAATTCGGATTAACCAATTCGGATTAACCAATTCGGATTAACCAATTCGGATTAACCAATTCGGATTAAAAGCTGAGAAATTTCAAGCATAAAAGTATGACGTCATGTTTCCTCTAAAGCGGTCTTGTCTATTTGGGATGTCTGCCTTTTTCAAGTGGAAACGACGATAAATACTTTTGTCAAACATGATCATGCATGCTTCCGTCCACTGGTGGTACATCCAGGCCGCAGGGTATCTATTGGTGTGTCTTATTTAAAGCAATAGTTGATGTAATGAACGTTATAGTCTTATTCACATTTGATGGTATGTTCATTCGACAATCGGGATCAGATGTCATGACCTCTCTGACATTACACCGACCTTCCCTTGTAGAAATAACAAATCTGCGATTTGCCAATAACTTCGCCCCAATGGAATATTTATACAGTCCATTAGACCAACGCAAAACACCCAAGGACAGCTATTTACCACAAACACACACGAACAAAGGTTTCTTGGGTTATTTACAAAAAGTGTTCGGTCATCAGAATCCCAGGAAAAATAACGAGCATTTGTTTTGTAAGTTTATTTAACTGAAGATGGCCATTGGCAATGGAATTCTTTAAGCATGGCTCCGAACATTTCCTGGGCATTGAAAACGATAAGTTTGTGCTCAATATTTGCGAAAAATTACTCAAATGATTATGACTTATAGTTCTGGAAAAACCAACATGACGACATCCACAAATGCAAAAATCCACAAACACCTGTAAGGCTGTTACCCTGCTCAGATACTGCGACATGTAGAAAGCACGTGTGGTGCATTCGGTAATTGTCAAAGACCAGTATATCCACACTTGATGTGACCCAACATACATGAAATAACAAACCTGTGAAAGTTTAGCTCAATCGGTCTTTTGAGTCACGAGAAAAGAAATGAAAGAAAAAACCTTAAACGTTTTCACTGTTTTCAAACATTGAGTTTTGGACTTGCAAGATCAATACTAGTTGTTTTACTATTTTTTCAAAAACTATTGCATTTCAAGCAATAATATTTCGTAGGGAGTTTCCCACCATGACCATCCATGTGAACTGTGTGCAAGTCTGTAAACACTTTTATTTTTAAATGAATTTCAGCAAAGATCACTTTTTGCCTATTTAGTTCAAGTAGACCTAGGTCTTTTACAGACTGTTTTTTGCTAGTACATTAGTTGTAATTTTTCAATAAATCCTTCAGTAAATACACACAAATGCAGCCCCAATTTGTATACAAATCTCGTTCAACATTTCTTAATGTAAATAAAGTATACAATTAAGAAGTTCAGAAGGATAAAAACGGTGCACGGAACGCTAAGAGATTCGAATCAACAACGCCATGCTGTCACTTTCCAGACAACATGAAATATAATCTGGCTTCAAAAATTTGACGGATAATCGTTTCAGCACTTGATTACATATAATCCGAGTGGTTTTTCTAAAAGCTGATCAGTCACTCCAATATGGTACAAATGTCAACTATCTCAAGGTGTTATTCCGCTTGGTATATGCAGGTATGTTTGATAAAACATTCATGATTAATGTGACCGTACATCGCACATGAACTCTTACACGGCAGTTGATTTATTTTCGAATAAGTTATCGGCTACCGGTACATTTCTTAGTTTTTAGGCCTACAACTACAAGCGTATTTCAAATGTGTAAAATTCATCCTGTAAGTTTTGTAAGGTTCTGTTAAAACTAAGCGACCACAACAGGTGTCTTGCCATCGTTCCGTGAGGCGACACCTCTCCTTTCCGTTCAGTTGCCCACAGAGGTCCCATTTTCACCAACTACATGTTTTTTTCTCTTGCTGTTCGTGTATACGAAACTTGATCTTTCAACAGTTGCTGACATCAGCATGTCACAGTCAAGAAATATGTCGCAGTGCCCTTGATGACTAGAGTAGGTCACGTGACCTTCTTACCCTCGAAGGAACAGTCTAGACTGTTGTACTTGAATGTACAATGTACGAGGCTGGTGATGTCACATCAACATTTTTTGGTGTTCATGTATGCAAATTTTCTCTTTTATTAAAAACAAACATTCAGAGGAAACTGTATGTCTTGGTTGAATGGCATAATACGGCCGTAAGCACGAACAGACGATAACACAATTCAATATAAATAAAATCCGGTACGTGTATTAGATGTGACATTCAACATGCATCTATATTGGGTCATATTAGGTCGACCTAATGAGGGTGGGTGGGGGGGGGGGGGGGGGGGGGGTTCCAGTTACGTCATTTTCCCCCTCCCCCACAATTTTGCTTCTCCTCAAATTACCACCTCATTTTTTTCCCGATGGCAGAAATTGAATTTAATCCCAAACATTGCACCCGCACTAATGCAATAACATTCGTGTTACCGTAGCTCAATAATAACGCTGGTGTAAATACGTGATGGTGGTAAATAAATTCTTTTTCAGCTGTACAAATTCACATTAAATATCAATGTCCCCCCTAAATTTAAGCTGCCCCCCCCCCTTACCCCCGTAGATTAACAGGTCTGGAGCCAACGCTGATAGAGATTATGGGCAACGCAATGATTATCATCAAACATTAATACGATAAATAAACCTAACTGACGTCAAGGAAATCTTGAGGGCACTCTCTTTCGCAATTTCGAAACGTTTAGGAATAGAATTTCATCTAAAAATGATGATCTGCCGTTTGGTATGGACCAACTGTGTGTAGAGACAATTTGGAATTTGGAATTGTCTAAAGCTCAGAAAGGCCTCAGCAACCTTTCCCCCCATATTATAATTGTTTGTCAAGAAATTATCAATCATGTATGTACAATTTCATAGGTTGAAATGTATTGACATCTTTGAAATATTCTAAAGCTAAGACTATATTTAACCTATAGCAAAAAATATATTACTATTTTAAAGAAAGTTTAGAACGAATTTCATAATGGATGACATTTATGTAAACATTACCGTTTCCAGTCTGTGATGCAGATATGGTGAGCACCAGCGACCCGACCGGGGCATTCTCTGTTACCTCGCCTTCATAAGTCTCTTGTCCAAACACCAACCCACTAGTAACGGCTGATGAATCATTCTCATCCAATTGGTTTTTAGAACCCTCCCAATTCAGAGCAGGCTTACGTTGTCGCGCTTTCTTCCCCTTGGCCCGGCGGCGTCCACCTTCAACGGCGTCGACACCGACAGCCGTCAGTCCGCAGCAAATGTAGAGTAAATACAAAAGCAAAGTAAAATGGGAGCGCATGCCGGGGTGGTGTTGGTGAACTGGAGACCAGGCTTTCTACCCAAGTTGGTCTTCAGCTACGCAAACACGATATACTCCAACTTCAAATCTATAGATCTTATACTTCAAGGTGTTTCAATCATCATCAAGGGCTATCATAGACAGGCCTACATGGACAAAACGCACAGGAAAACGTCATATTATCAAGTAAAATTATTCTGTGTATGAGGATAGAGTAGACTTGTTGAACGCTCTTATTTCTCAGCTGTTTCGAAGAACTTGAGAGCCGTCAAGGTTAGATTCCTGTGTGAAACACGAATGTTGTTAGTGATTGGCGAGAGGGCAAACAAGGTCCCAGTCAATTGCTTATACCACGGTACAGGCCTGTGCTCATGTGACGTATGACGACTCAGTATCTACGCGATAAGTTCTTGACTAGTTTGTTGAAATGTTGGCTTGACAAAAGGATGGGTGAAGACAGTCGATATGCATAATTCGGAGACTACTTCCAGACTGCTGTCCAACCAAAGGGACTCGCTGTAATCTTTATGTGGTGGTGTACACCCCAAGGAAATATTGAATCTCTCCTTCCGTTTGTTGTTTCCTCCTCTACAATATTGACAGCGTGTTCGTTTGAAGCAAGGCATGGAATGAACGATAGGTCCCCCAAGACTGTTGTTGGCGCTGTAGGCGCACAGTGAACCTGTGGCAGTGTAATAATGCTGACGGGTAGTTGACTGGCAAGTTCCATCCGAGGCTGTAAAATGGTGATATGATGTGCGTGCGGCCAAAGAGGAAAACACCTTTACCGTCGGGAAACCTTTCAATGGCAAAAACATTTTCAATTTTCATTCCGGCGTCTGGGTTTTTGCTTGGAACTAACTGGTTGTTTCCTACTTGTCTGTGTTTTAGAGGAGGTCAAGGTAACCGATATACAAGACTTGACGACAGATGTTTAGCATTTCCGAGATGTTGCCTCCAAAACGTGTTAATTGATTTGCAACAAAAATTTTTTTTTTATAAGTTAGGAGTGGGACTATAATGGAAACGACCACAATTGTCAATTTTTTCGGGGGATGTCGTTTATCTTGAAAGCAAACAGTTTAATAATTTTACTTAAAGCGTCAGACTGAGTGTATAACGGGGTCTTCATATTATAAGAAACGATATAGCGTTTAACTTTATTTCACCAGTTATACGTTGACATTCCCCTTGAATACTGAGGAATATTTCACTTTAAATGGCCCTTATATTTGTACTATAGGGCCTGTAGTTGTAGCTGAAAAGCCTGTGGACGTCTACCCGTGGAGCAGGCTTAGAATTCATTCCCTGGAATATTATTCTGTTTGCATAATTTATGAGGAATGAAAAAACACAAACAATATTGGGACTGTTTGTGTCTATTTCTACCTCCATGATTGGAGGGACGCAGTGGGGTTTTACTTGGTGGGGGGGGGGGGGGGGGGGGGGGGGGGGAGGGTTGGGTGCTACACCCCAGTCTATACTTTGTGGCCAATTACTCCTAAAGAGTCTCAAGCAATAACCATGGGGGGGGGGGCAATTGATGTAAATTGTATTTTTATATCTTCCCCAATTCAATGTTGCAACCTTGTGGTCTATCTGTCAAGGTTGTAGCATGGTTTCAGTGTATAGTAGATAACGAGGGATCCACCCGACAACGCTCAATCATCGGAAGCAACAATTAGTACTGCTTATGCGCAAATCCTGTATACTGGTCGGTCTGCTAAACTTATTTATAGTCCTTCTGACGTTTTATCACATGCGATATTTTCAGTGATTGCTGCAAAAGAATAGCAATTATAAAATTGGCGAGGAGAAGATGCTGTTGTTTTGGGGTTTGAAACAGTTCTATCGTTGAATTGAATTGAACTGTTTGTGTGTTTCCGTGACACTTAGGACTTCATGAGCTGTTATGTTGGGACATTTTAAAAATGAATGAATTAAAGGCTGTACACGTTTGGTAATCACTCAAAATATATATTAGCATAAAAACTTACTTGGTAACGAGCAACGGAGAGCTGTTGATAGTATAAAACATTGTGAGAAACGACTCCCTCTGAAGTAACGTAGTTTTTGAGAAAGAGGTAATTTCTCAATAAATTAAAATAATAAAAGACTTCTGGCCAGAAGCCTTTTATTCCTATCTGAAAGCACACTAATTTGTACAACAAGGGTGTTTTTTCTTTCATCATTTTCTTGCAACTTCAATGACCAATTGAGCCCAAATTTTCACAGGCTTGTTATTTTATGCATATGTTTGGATACACCAAGTGAGAATACTGGTCTTTGACAATTACCAAACGTGTTCAGTGCCTTTAAGCTCCCTATCGCCATTGACCTCAAACACTCATGAATTGCCCCTACTTGAGATTAACATACCTTTATTCTAATTGATTTGACATTGAAGTGTGACAGATGGTTCCTACACAGGGGCACTTCACTGTTTTAAGTTGCGTTTTGCAAATTGAATCCATATGGGATCTCCATCACACAACAGATAGAGGGCGCTAAACACAGTGACCGAATAAGTTCAGTTTAGCAAAGGTTTTTATCAAAATGTGCACCGTGAGTCCCATCATTCACAGTGTGGGATCGAGTCCGGCCTGGCTGGTGACGATACTTTTGTCCTTGTTGAGCAAAAAACTTATTCACCATTTGTTTTGCTAAATTAAGCCGTATACTAGGTCCGTGAACTAGAATGAGGCAGTGAAAAGAACGGAGGGTTTACCTTGGTGTTTCGGGTTCATTAATTAAATCATAGAGCAAGGGTCCTTGCTCTATGATTAAATACCCTTGTCTATTGGCCTCCTCATCAGGCTTCGGAGTAACAGTGATTATAAGTTCATTTTTGAAGCATCCTTGGTTGATAGTGAAAGAACAGGGATTCTGTCCTTTCTCTATGCTTAGTTTATAAGAAATATAACAATTGCGTTGCATAGGCCTATTTGTATTTGACGTGACGAAACGCGAAGCCTACAGCGGCCCGCTGTTGAGCTGTACCTCTGGGGCCCCGAGAAAAAACCGGACATTCTAGATGCATTTTGCACAGAGGTTTTTACCTATTTATTTAAAATTCCTTTATTCACCTTTCAATCAATTTCTTCCCCCGGCAAAAGAAATTTTATTTTCCAAAACCTGTCAATTGTACCGGGGGCACGGAATTTTATTTTCTTTGGGAATTAATCTCGTTGACCAAACAGCAGCTCAGGCACTGGCGCCCTCACTTGTTGGTTGAAAGTACACTGTGTACACGTGACTCATTTTGTCAGGTGATCGACACATGACTTGTACATTGCACCAGCCGTGTGGTTGTACTTTACTTGTAGTTAATTGTAGGCACAGTGTTGGATCATGGTTGAATTTTGACTGACTGAGTGCGTATTGTTTTACTGTTAACCACCATGGCTTCACATACGGACGAAAAAGACAGTTTACAGCCAGCTGTTTGCATGGTAATCTAAATGATTCATTAATAATTACTAATAGCAGTAGACAAGAAAGTAGAGCAGGGTTCTGAGAATAGTTGCGATCATCATGCGAATAACGTATCCAACAAAGTGACCAATTAAATTTTGATTTGTATTGTACTCATTTTCTCGTCATAGATATTTAGAGTCCTCATGTGAGTAGGGAAAAATTACAAGTGTCTAACCTAACATTAAAATGGTGTAAATTGCCATTTTGTGGCGTGTCGTGGCCGAGCGGTCTAGGTCACCGGACCTATTAAGCTCTGGTGTTTTCAGCAGCAGAGTGTGGGTTCGATACCCGGTCATGACACTTGTGCCCCTGAGCAAGGCACTTAACCATAATTGCTTCGAAAAAGTTGGGAAGGTAGTGCATTCTGCTCTACCAGACAGGCTCCTAGTGGATGATACCCATGCCTACATCCTTAAGGACTGTGAAGGGGGTAACCCTGTTTCAGCCCCAGGGGGGAGGAGTAGGAGGCAACGTGCCCCTGGTGTCAATTGATTTGGGTCGATAGCCCAAATCAGTTATGTGTAGCCCTCACCTTGAGTGGCCGTCCGTGGCCTTGTGAGTTGGGCGATATCTCATTAAAAAAAAAAAAAATATAAAAAATCAATACCATTCTAGTGCAAACATTTGTCAGTTTGTCAACATCTAAAACATCTGATGACATCATTCTGAAAAAAATTGACCTCGACATCATTTGTAATCTTAAAGCAAAGATAAGGATGGCATATTATAATCACTATTATTGTTGATTCACAGTATGGTCCAGCTAATGTGAGGAATCTTAAGCCAGGCAAGAAGATGAAATGGTGCACATGTGGACTCAGTAAAACTCAACCATGGTGTGATGGTGAGTACACTGTAGTTACTCCTACCTAGTCCTAGAACTATGGTTCGATCTGCCATCGTCTCCACTACCCTCATAGAGTGACATGTACAAAATCCTATTGGAAACTTTTTGCCCTTCACGTTTACATGCCTAACAGTTCTTTTGTGAAATCAGATATTGCCAAAATTAGGCTCTATATGTTCATGGTACTCTCATTAAGCGTTGCACGGTCCAGAAAATTCACTCTGCAAAAAAAAGTTGCAAAAATTTAGAAATTCTCACAGTTTTTCAGAATACTCGCTAACAATATGGCCGCCGCTGCAATTTTCCAACTGGTAATGCTGCGCACTAGGTAGGGTAGTGGAGACGATAGCGGATCGAACCTCATAGTTCTAGGAGTAACTAGTAGTAGTATTAAAACTCCGGTGTCAATTATCCACATCTTTGGATCCTGGCGCTTGGCAGGAACACTAGTCTGGATTTCACAAAGCACTAAGATTCATCTTAGGCATGTTAGGATGAGTTGTCAATATCCCCATACGTTGTTCTCCCATTTTGAAAATGAAAGCTTAATACGAGTACTAAGCCTTTAAGGGCCCACATAAGGGACCCAAATTTGTTGATTGTACTAAGCTCTGTGATCATGGTGATTCACTCTGAGGTGATTCCTGATGGCCACCTTCTCCTGATTTCTTTGAGCAAAGGGTTTACAGATTGCATTTGAACTCTGAAATGCATGACCGTGAAAAAAAGTGAGAAAACAAACATGGAAGACGGATTTTAAACTTTGGCGATGATAATTCTTACTCATGGCGGGTGCTGGTGGTGCACCAAGCTTTTTCTTTCATGTTGGAGAACACTGCCAATAGTAGTTTGTATTGTGACATCACACTTTGCTTAGTAAGTCAATCTTATCGCTTAGTGAAATCAGCACCGGTGGTTGTGTGAGATCTTTCTGTTCCTCAAATGTTGGATTCTGTGCAGTAATACTTGTGTGGGTTGTCTCTTAGTCCAGGTAGAAGTTTCTGGCAATGAAAGCGGTCTTAATAGTCTTTGTTTATGTTGGCTTAAAAACACATAATGGTAGAATTTAAAAGTCCACCTGCCTGTGAAGATTAACATTTCATAAACTTCTGCTATTAATTCTTATTAAGTTTAAATTAAATATGGTCAGTGCACCGAGTGTATATATGGACTTTTGAAGCCAACACAAAATGAGAAATAACTGTCACTTTTTGTATCCATATTTTTCACAGGTGCTCACAAAGGGACAGGTTTTAAATCTCTGAAGTGGATAGTACCAGATAAGCCTCAATCTCTCTACTCGATATGTATGTGCAAACACACCAAGGATCCACCCTTCTGTGATGCAACACATACTAACCTACCAGAAACTGTAGAGCAGTTAAAGGAAGCCTGCCCAATTAAAGATGATCATCAAACAAAGTGCCCTAAACTCTGCACCAAATGTGGCTGGGTACCAGATTTTTGATGATGTCCCTTTCCCTTTGAGGGATTTAATATAGACTCTATATTATTTGGTACTTGAGAACTACAGTTGACTTTGAAGGAAAGGATTGAACTTTACAAAATTCAAAAACCTGTTTTTAAATGTGTATGATTGTTCAAGTGCCTTGAGTATGTTATAGGTAGATATGTGCGCTATTTTAGACTATATTATTATTATGATTATTATACTAAATGAATTAGGATGCCAAATATCATGTCAAGATACATTGCACTGACCATTCCAACCCATTTTGTACAGGGATCAAAGATTTAACAAAGGTTTTAAACCATGCAGGCATAATTTACCATTAAAAATATGAAGTATCAGCATTAATCTGAATTAGTATTATGACAGTGTTCTCCTTTAACAGTGGTCCGCTGGCCAAGTACCAGTTAAAACACCCGAGTACCGGTCAAAATTCACTCCAAGTGGTCGGTGTTGAAAAGCATCCCCGTTTCATTTGAAATGTGGATTAGTGAAAAAGTTGACGAATGGCAAGCTGTAACTGGTCTTGCTGGCCAGTCACTGAAAAAGGTAAGGGCAAACCCTGTTTTGCAATGTACGTCACCCCTGGTTGTGACCTACATGTATGGTACATGTTTAAAGTGTTGATTTTAATTGTAAAGACCAATCCATTGCGGATAATCTGTTCAAGTGATTCTTGGCCATTGACTGGGATGCAAATACGTCCGGGAGTGTTTAATTATATTGCAGCACTGGTGTTTTAACGCTACATACGAAGTGTGGACCGGAGAACAAAAGAGGTCCACATACTGTTGGGACTTAAAACACTATGTGGACTTACACACGTCCATACAGTGTTATTTACAGTGTTGAGGAATAGGATTTTATTTAGGGGAAGAAAAAAGGAATGTCCACACAGTGACTGCAACCCAGAGCTGGGTGTGCTCCATGTTATATTGATGCACAAATACAAATTGCTACATGCATCCCAGTAATGGCGTTAAACACTTGTACAGTATTAGTGACTATTAGGAACACGTAAACTCAATTGTTAACTTTCACAATTTTCTGTCTGTGCAATTAGTTGTCTTTATATACCACACTTATAGATGCGTGTTGGTGGAAGAAGCGTCACGTGTCATAGTTTATTTTTTAATGTATACTAATTCGACACTCCAAAATTTAATAAAGGAGTCCTATATTGATAAATATAGGATGCCTGGGAGGCTTTGCAGCTAACCTTTGTGCGTACTAATAGATTTTACATCGAGTACATTATATTATGACATTTTGGTGACGCGAACATTTGTGTGTTGTTAATAATGCACCACTTGGCACGCCATACCACATGGAGTGTCAGAGGTCACCGGTTGGTAACAACACCGGTACCAGCTGCATGTTTATACATGTACAATACATATTATTTATTATTATGACGGGCCATGTGTGTTGCAAGGCGTGAGTTTTTAGTGAGAGTTTTTTCCTGCGTTTTCGTCACGTTCGATTGTTCCTCTTTTGATGCTTCGAGGCATTATTCAACAGGACTTTGATTCCTCATTCCATCTGTAGAACAGTGAATATTCTGCAGTTATTTTGTGCTGCCTTTGGAGAGGTATTGTTTCGTATTTAACGTTTATTGACACTTCAAAATCGAGTGGAACTTTGTGTATTCACGCTTCGCCACCCAACTTTACTGGAGCACCACGTGAGCTAGCTGTGTACAGAACTTCATTGCTATAATTTTAGTCCTTCGTCATCGTCGTGTTGTTAGTGATTTCGTCTATGTTTTTGTAACTTTGTGAACATGCTACACCAAGAGACTTACTCCACTTGTAGGCTCATCAGACTATCACATCGGCTTGTGCATTTGTGTGAACACTTTAGCGTGGGTAAGTAAACATGGTAAAGTGACATCCTATTTTCCCCACAACATAATGACAAGGAGCCAAATATGACAAATATCAATTGACAAGGAGCTATGTGTACTTCTAAAACAATTATGGGATGCATTTAATTGATACAACCACGGAGGAAGGAATATACAACATAGCAAATCTAATTGCTCGTTGAAATCTGGACTGTTCAATTTCACTCGGATTGACCTCATGAAAAGGAACAGTCCAGATTTCACCTCAAGATTATAATTTATATTCTGCTATGTTGTACTCGTATGCATCCAATATTTGTATTTCAATATTCTACAAGCAGGACTTGAACTTTTAGATCATTTTTGATAGACAATTTGAAAATGTGAAACAAGCTGCACTTTTATTATTGCTGTTTATTATGTCAATGAATGGGGTTGTACATGTAAAATTAACTTTACGAACAGCGCCCCTTGATGGGGCACTGTTGCTACACAGTCGTTATGGTAGGTTGCGCATAATTGACTCATGATTGCAGTTTATATTTCAATGTTATTTGAAACGATTATGGTTTATTATTATAGCTTACTCGTATTGTTTATTTAAATTGATTATGGTGTGTCGTGAGCATGTGTGGTCAACATAAGTCAAACCAAACCTGTTGCTATGTGATGATGTGCAGGTACCCCCTAGTACCCAGAGGGGAATACTGTTTGAGTGGTGCGAGTGCATTCATGAAAGGACCTTCAGGAATCAGAGTGGTACTTGAAACCTTAAAATGTTACCATTATTTAAATAAGGGATGTGAAATATAAGAACATACAGACTTTGTAAACAAACCTCTGCACACAAATGCACTCTTTAGTGTTATCAAATCTTCTGCACAATTGAGCACTTTATAATACCTAGAAGTTTTTTAAATGTAACAACCAAGAGAAAGAGGACCCATTTACCACCCAAAACCCCCAAAACAATGAACAACAACACAGCAGCAGCAGCAGCAGAAGCAGAAGCCCAACAAAACATACATTATTATTTTTTTTAAAAGTTAGCTTACAATGTCTATTTTTAAAGTAATTTTTGTACAATTTTGTCAACTACTAAAGTAATATTGTTTTACTCTACATTGATGTCCATGCTGTCAAATTTTATCAGATTTATTGAAGATTCAAAACTTGTCAAATATATATTTTTAATGGTCAACTAAATTAAATAGCCTTAATTTCGTGAAATGTTTGATTTCTAAAATGACTGGTAAAATGACTGGGCGAATGCGATTGCAGAAAAGATCTACTACTTGTAAATAGGTAGCTGTCCCGCCTGACCCGAACATAAGCTGACACAGTTTTAAGAAGGGGGGGGGGGGGGGGGTGGGTAAGGGGATTGTGTTGAAAACCAGACACCTTGTAGCCACAGCTGTTGGCAAGATAAGCAGACACACGATAAACAGATAAACAGACGGTTCCACTTATGAAAGGGTTTTATCTTGGTAGGTCTGTTCTTGATCTGTTTGACATGTGATGTTTATGTGGTTAGTATATGGGTAACAGTTTTCTAACCCTAAAAAAAAAGAACTCTGGGAATGACCCCCCTCTTAGATATGTGGAATGATCCAGATGAGGCTATCACTGAATTTGACTCCCCCAGGTCCTTACACTTTGGAGAGATATGGCTTAAATAATCATTGTGTGGATTAATCAATTACCCCTTTCCCTCGTAAAGGGTAAGCCGGACATACAGTTCCTTTCAGAACAGAGAAGTCTCCCGAATTCCAAATTATCTGCTCCGCGACAGTAATAGCAAGACAATATCTCAAAAGAACATAATCTACACAGCAGTGCATGCGCAAAGCAAATTACTCAATCCCATTGCTCAAAGGTTTCTATAGTTTTCCTGCATGGTGTTTATCCCATAAAATTGATAAGAAAAGACTCGACCCGGATCCGTGGACAAGACATTCCACAACATTGAAATTCCCGCTGATGACATTGTTGCGCACTTTCCGGCTTTTGATTGGTTGAACTGTGCGTTACGAATTAGTATGGAAGCCACACCTCTGTCGGTGACATCTTGTGTGACGCGAAAGATTTTCGAACAATCGGAGAGAATAAGTGAACCTTGAGTTTCAGTCTTGTTGGTGATTTTTCAAGAAACTACGCCTTTTTTATCCGTGCACATGGACAGACACTGTTAATCATAACATTCACATAAAAGCTAGAACATTCGTCTTGCAAAATGGTTGGCCTAAAATTCGTTCGCACGGTGGTGGCAAGAGGGTTAAAATTGTTTTTCTCATTCCCTAAAAACTATAGCATTTCACGCGAAACTATTTCAAGGGAAGATTTCCACCATGGCCGTCTTTATACCATCTAAGTAATGTGCAAATCTGTGAACATTTATATTTTCAATTTCAATGAAAACATCATCCCCAGCTGCTGAAACGGAAATACGCTGCTGACATCACCAACATTTTGAGTATGAGTCAGGTGCATGGGGCGCAGAAAAGGCAAAAAGCCTTTTGGGGTTATGGTTCTAAAAATAATTGAAGAGAAAAAGTTTCAGCCACAGACACACTGGCGCCATAACCGTGCCCAAATTTCAAAGAGCTTAGCACAACAAAACAGTGCTTAGCAGAATAAGGGTACCTGCAAAACCATTTCAGATGTACCATCTGTGACTGGCATCCTGCCCATTTTGTGCTTAAAGGGTGTTTGTAACATTGGTAAAAAGTAAAAATATAAATGTTCACAGATTCACACAAAACTTATATGGTATAAAGATGGTCATGATGGGATACTCCCTTTGAAATATTTTTGCTTTAAATGCTATAGTTTTTGAGAAATGAGTAAAACAATTAGTTTTAGTTTTGATCTCATGAGTCGAAAACTCGATGTTTGAAAACACTTAAGGTTTTTCCCCACTTTTTTCTGGTGATTGCAATGACCGATTGAGCTTAAACTTTCACAGGTTTGTTGTTTCATGTATATGTTGGGAGACTGGTCTTTGACATTTACCAAAAGTATAAACTCCCTTTAAGCAAATTTTTCTGCTGAAGAAGCTCTTTTAAATTGGGCCCTCAATGCATCAGTTCAATTAATAAAATAAAAAAACTATGTAAAAAAAAAATAAAAAATTGTGTTTGTGTGATTAGGGAGATGTACAACAATAAATGGGCGGTGGGGTCTTCTAAATGTGGGGGGGGGGGGGGGTCAGCATGTAACATATCCAACACCAAATGAGTGTTCGAGTTCAAATGCAAATAAACAGGTATTAATTTTGTTTGTGAGTTTGAAGCTAACATTACACAGAAATCGACAGGTGGTGGGTCAACAATTACATGAAATAAACTAAATTAGAAAAACTGTAATACAGGGAAGGGGGGGGGGGGGTCAGACAGAAAAGACAAAAGGAACATTATGTGATTTATTAAAAATCATTTTATTCGTTTTTAAGTGTTACACTTTTCTGCATAAAATATACGTAATAGTAATAGTCATTAACTCTGATGCTGGAATTTTTAATCTAGACTACACAATTTAATCTTGCTATTTTAATTAATGAACCTTGGAACCCAAAACAACGATTAACAATCTAATTTAAAAAATCATAATATAATGACAATTAGCAAGAATAACATTGAAACAAATTGAGTGTATCTTGCTTGACATAATAAGATTGAAATAAAAGTATTCCATATAATTTACTCATGGCTTTCCGAGTACTGCGCGGGAAAACAAATGAAAAACACCTTTGGTGGGATTCTAGACCTTGTCTTAACAAGAACACCAATTTGACCTGGAGAGAGTGTAGGTCATGAGATACTAAATGGCCTATTAGAGGTTCAAATGTTTGCTCTAGAAATCTGAAGGTCAATGGTTCACATCCCTTCCAAGATTCTTTGCGATTTTTAGTATGACTAAAGGAATGTGCAGGGTTTTATAAGTTGAAAAGCTTGGTGTTTAAACAGTCGTTATCACCTTTAGTTAAATTTCAAGTAGCTTTACCAGAAATCCCCCTGAATTGCTTTTTCTTGCGGACAAGACGCGTCTTATCTGACTTTTTAGACCCCAAAAATATCGGTGCGTCTTATCTTTCGATGCGCCTTGTCTGCTGACGATTGATTTTTTTTTGATGATCACTGCGTAAAATAATACCTTTATTTTGTCCAGTTCAAATCAACGGTCTTTGTGTGAAGAATCCTTACTCAATAATGCCGTCAAACAAGGCTCAACTATCCAGACACTGAGACCGTATTTTCGTTTCAACAATCATGCCGCAATCCCCCAGACTGTCCTTTCATTCCAACAATGCCGCAACTTGTTCATCCCCCATGACCGTGCTTTCATTCCAACAATGCCGCAATGTGTTGGTACTTTCGGTCCAACAGACGTCGGCGTCGTACAAACGTTTTTCTGTGTGGCCGCGTATTCGTTCCGAAAATGCTGCAATCAGATTTACTGTCAATGCTGTTGTACAAACGGCATTCACCCAACCTCTATTGTGTGGTGAACTTTGAGGGTTTTTATTGTACAGAATATCTCCGAAGTGTGCTTGACGTACTATTATGGCTTGACGTACTATTTAAGGATGGGATAATTAAGTACCAATGTTTGTTGGCCAACCTATACGAATTGCACTTTCGTTTGTTTCATTAAACGTTCAAATATTCATTTTTTAATTGCCTCTTTTTAGTCAAATAAAAAAAATTATCCTTGAAAACAAGGTAATGACCCTTGAAAACAAAACTAACATTATTTAAGAAGAGGATAGATGTTTTAAACAAATATCTTATGAACGAGATTATAAGTTTGAAATAAATAAAAAGAACTTTAAAACAAAATCTTATGAACGAGATTAACAAATTAAAGGTTTGAAATAATGGAAAAGAATTTTATATACAAAAAGAAACACATTACAAAAACTTAAACAAATATATATAATGAAACATTTTGTTACGTCTTCCCGGGTGTGGGGATTATTTGCGTAAGGTATATATAAAGGCGACGCTAGTTTTGGTATTAGTCACCGGTAGAGGGCGCAACATCTACTGGCTCGGAGGGACTTAGACTGGTAACCTGTCTTTATCAGCAAGGATCCTCATTGTGGGACGTCGGATGTTCATGCTAGGAGGGCCTGGGTTCGTGTTGCAATATCTTCAGACAGTGCGTGGACCATTGTTTCTGGCCGCTGATTGGGCCGGACTTCATATTATTAACAATGCACAGCGTTGGCTGAATGGATGGACGAAGGTCGGTATCAATTTACGTTGGTCTTTTCTGCATGGCTCTACACGCCCATGTGGTTACGGTTTCATTCATGCTTCGAATAGTGTGAACGCTCCAAAAGGCAACAAAATGACGTCTTTGTGTCAATGTACCGACACCGGGTGGCGCCTGGTGTTCTTCTGTGTGCTGTTAAACATGCGTCTTGTGCGGCGGTGCGCCTTTTCTGCTGACGTTTGAAATTTTTTGGGGTCATTTTAGGGTCCTGCGTCTTGTCCGCCGAGCGCCTTATCCGCAAGAAAATACGGTAAATAGTTATCATGTGTTAGAGATTAGGTCCCAAGCAAAAATTGAATAGCCTAAAGAATGACACTTGAACTTAAAATATCATTGAATAGCCTAAAGAATGACCCTTGAACTTAAAATATCATTGAATAGCCTAAAGAATGACCCTTGAACTTAAAATATCATTGAATAGCCTAAAGAATGACCCTTGAACTTAAAATATCATTGAATAGCCTAAAGAATGACCCTTGAACTTAAAATATCATTGAATAGCCTAAAGGATGACCCTTGAACATTAATATCATCGAATAGCCTAAAGAATGACCCTTGAACATTAATATCATCGAATAGCCTAAAGGATGACCCTTGAACATTAATATCATCGAATAGCCTATTCAAAATACATGATTTTTATTCTAAAGATAATCAATTTTTTAGTATAAGATTAAGAATAATTGTCATCAAATTGTTCAAAGTAAAATCTGTTTGACATAAGCCTGGGTATGTTTGAAGCTGTTTGATTAGAGTTGGTAGAGATAATCTGCTAACGGATGAGTGTATTCAACCTACGATTAAGATACTGGGTTTTTGTTAATTAGCAGTTGTGTATTTAAACAGTCTATTTTATATTACTGATTAAACTGCTCATTTTCAGAATGTTGTGGATGACACTCAAAGTATGGAACATGAGAAGTTTGGAAAAAGATGACCTGCTTCACAAACAAGTTAAGAACTTTAAGCACACTCTGTGAAATCAGTCACAAATCCATGGCAAAAGTACATGAACATAAAATGTAAAAAGCCTACAACAAGAGTCCCCCTTTCCCCTGTATATAACTGGACAAAACTGTTTTATTACATTTTCATTTGCAGAGCTTGATGTGATAACAAGATATGTTTTCCCAAACTCCTAATGTAGACACCTTCCATATTTAATTTCAAATCTCATTAAAGGCACCTGGCAGTGGTATTTTTTCAAAATAAAGCTTTTGTCATTAATATATACATTTTTGTGAGTGGAATGTGAATAAACAATTAACTAAGGTTAAAAAATTGTATTTTTATTTTAATTACAAATTAAAAAATAGGCCCCCTTTACATGGCGCTGTTCGTGACGTCAATCGAGGCAGGAGAAAATGTGTAGTCTGGCCCCGTACATTACGTCTGGGTACCTGATCAGTATGATGCGTTCTTCGTATTCGGACGTCAACACCCAATGCAATCCTAGGACAGTGTACAGTCGACTAATACGAGACGCCAGTTGATACGAGGTTTTTCACCAGTCCCGAACTGTCCCATGCGCGTTTTAGTCTATGTCTTAAAAAAAAAACGGAAGATACGAGCATGGTCATAACGAGAACACGGATAATACGAGGTAATTTTTTCCCACCAGAAACATTTCGCTGGTAACCTAAGCTTCACTGCAACTTCCCTTGCACACTACTACCAACGAAAAAAATCCCCGATCCAAGCACGGACGACGGCTCGACGTGTTCGCTGCATGCATAGCACTGAAAACGACGTCGGACCGGACCACTTTGCCCTCGTTAGCCTGACTTTCGATGCCTGTAACTGCCTATATTTGGGAAAAATATGCTGGCTGACCCCATCTTTAGTCGTTTTGCTGCATCCAGCAGCAATTTTTGCTGGAAAAATGCAAGAAAAATCCCCTTTTTGGATAACCAAACGAAACGTACAATCTCACTACTTGCACGTGTATATACAACGTAAATGCAGGCAAGTTCGAGGGGGTCGATGTTCGATCGAGGCGAAGTCTTCCTCGATTGACGTCACAAAAAGGGATGGGCGGAGTCGCCCCGAAACAACTTTATCTATGTTTTTTACATATAAATACTGACAAACAATTACTCAAAAAATTGTTTTATTGTTAATATACATATACTCTTATATTTAAAAAAACAAAAAATTCTATTTCCAGGTGACTTTAAATAAGATTGATTTTGGGTTGAACAAGGAAAAATTGACTAGAGCGGGATTTGAACCAACGACCTCCGGATTGACGTGCCGGCGCTCTACCAACTGAGCTATCTAGCCCTATGATGGCGGTCTTCCTATTTGTCAATATCCTTGTTCGGTGGGTGCCCGAATAAGATTGTTAAAAGTAATGGATTATAGGCCCTATATGAGGTTCGTTTTATTTTAATCCAAAGAAATGTAGATGTTACTAACATATTATTTTAGTTATGTTTCACTCCTAAGCTAGGAGCTTCGTCCGACTAATACTCCACTGCATTTTATACCCTTTCTTGGTCGTCATAGAGGGTGTTGTAGGCGTGGTTTGGACTAGTTCGTCATAATGTTCTGGAGCTTGAATGCCCCGTCGTCTTTGTTGAGAGTGTTCTCCCCCTGCGTCACTCCCTCCTGCGTCAAAATGGCCTCCCTAAGTGGTTTTGTCAGGTTCTCTGTCAATAACCTTGGCATTGTCCCATTTTATAGTGTGGTTGGTGGCTACAATGTGGTCCAATGGCAGACTTGTGTTGCTCGGTAATAGAAGAAGAGCGAACAGACCGAGTGTAGGGGCGATTTTCACATTCGTCTGTTTCTTTTTTGTGTTTAGAAAAGTAGTAGGTGGGTGCTGAAAGCACCACCAATTTAACCGATGTAGATTTTTGGGCAAGCAGAGCATGGGATTTTAGTGGCCTCTGCTTTTTGCAGAGATTCCAACTTGTCCATTGGGTTCAAAACCACGCCTACAATGCCCTCGTCGTCGACCAATAAAGTGTTTGAAAGAGCATTGGACATGGTTGCCAGTGACGAAGCTACTAAAATAATATGTAACTAACATCTACATTTTTTTATATTCAAAAACACGATCCTCATTATCCACAAATTTCAAATCTATTTATTTTATTAACAGACTGATCCATTATTATTAAGCACTTCCATTGTGTTTTGACCTGGTACATTTACATCTCTGCAACAAAATGTAAAATGAATTGATGATAGTTTGTAATTATTTAGAACTGCCGTATTGGCCACTGGGATGTTAAAATTCCATGATTAAACACACCACTTTATTCATACCAGCTTGTGCCCTCATAAAATGAATTATAAACAAGTCTAGTCTTTGTAAGCAATTAACGCCAAAAGCCTAGAGTTTGTAATGTTATGTATAGACTCAGAGTCTCATTCAAAAGGTCACTTTTTCCTGTTTCATGTGTAATTGTTACCCTAACATGCCGAGTGTGCCATAATCAAGCAGTAATACTGATTGAAGTGATTAGGGGAGAAGGTAATGTGTATGATCAAGTTTATTTATATTAAAATGGAATTTCCAACATGTTGTTGGATCCATCCTATATATCTGGAAAGCCTGGTGTAAAATCCATATTTCCCTTCCTGCGCACATCCTTCACCCCAACTGACAATACCAATTTGTACCCATCTTGTACTCCCATCACTCATTGAAAGTTCCCTCACGATTGGTCCCCCAGAGTCACCCGTACATGCATCCAGGCCACCGCGTAGATCTCCAGCACAAAATTGTACATCATCTTTGAAATCCAATAATGTATTACAAAGATAAGCACTTTCGTTTCCTGCAAGACTTGCGTTACATGCTTCATTGGTGACTAAGGGAATTTGAAGTTGCTGGAGGAGATCTGTGGGAGTTTTTTTAGTTGTGTAATCACAGTCTTGAGATATTTCATACGGTTCTGTCACACCCCAGCCTGTCAAATATGAAAGTTCATCACCAGGCAAGTAAAGGGATTCATCTAACAAAAGGAGTAAAACAACAAACATCTAATCAATTATTGATTTGAAAATATACAAAATCAATTACACGTTTATACTGCAACAGAACAATACCAAACAACATTTTATTTAATTCTTATTTGGTGGAAATGCCTTAATTGTGAAAATCAGGGAGAGGTTATTTTTTGATAAAGGGTCATTCCATGTCAACTCACCTGATGGGTCGGCAGGCTCCGTCTCAGATTTTGCATTTTTTTTTTTCAAACATTCCCCTATGGGTTCCATGAACACACACCAAATTTTAGAATCCTGCTCCTTGACATTTCTGAAATATGACCCACTAAAAATTTAAGCCCCGCCCCTTCAAATTAACTTTTTGTGATTTGGGCATTTTTAGAGGCCTATATCTACAAATTGAGATAAGATATGTAACTTAATGCAAATTAATATACAGGGTATCTGGTACCCCATCACCTAGAATCTACTGTCAAAAGTAGCATAGGACATTTTTATATCAAGGCATAGGTCTTTAAAAACTGACATTTTAGCCCGCGGAATGATTTTTCGTCAATTTTGAGACCCCCTAGTGCCTAAGTGAAAGGTCAGATTGCTTTTGTATTACATTTGGTCATAAACTAGGTGTATATGTGTGACCTGATAAAAGGATAGACCAATCACACCTTTGATTGGTATTTGGCAGCGGTCTGATTGTGAGTCCGGCTGTAAAAGTGCCGAAAAACGCCTTTTTCAAGTGGTTATTTGCAACGTAGGACATTACTTTCAGATTTCCAATTTTTTCCCAATAATACTTTGTATCCAGTCTACTTGTGTAAAAAAAAAATTGACTCTCTACTCCTTCATGTAAAAAAAAAAAAAATGAATATGACTAATTTAGGGTTATTGTTGTGCATGCAGTTTTAGTAAAATCACTTGTTTACAAAAGAGCTGACAGAGCCTGGACTTCCTGCCCAACTTTTCAGAATTTTAGGTGATTTGACACGGAATGACCCTAAAGCAACACAAATAACCAATAAGTTTCTAATTACTAGACAAAATGTGTTGAGGTTTGAGGCCCATGTGATAAAAGGTTGTGGAGCTTACCTGTCATATCTTCTTGTGGAACACAGATTGTCCTTACTTCTTGGCTGAGGGGAGAATAGCCTTTTAATCTCAGAAGCGCTATATCATTAGCCAAAAAAGTCGAACTAAAATTCTCATGTTTTATCAAAGCATCTTTACCATCAACCTCATACACTGTGGTGTCCGCTCGGATTAAACTCCTGTCAGTTAGACCTACGCAAATGAATCATCATTTAATTAGTCGACAGTGAAACATTGTGCAGTGTTTCTCATTGTTTCACTAAATAACGTACACACTGATCATTTCAAAATGAGAAACATGCAGTACACGGTGAAAATAAGCAATCCAAAAAAAGGGAACCCTGTTGCGCAGTGTTAATGAGCAATTCAAATAGAGAACCCTGCAGTACACAATGATACTGAGCAATTCAAACAGAGAACCATGCAGTACACAGTGCTACTGAGCAATTCAAATAGAGAACCCTGCAGTACACAGTGATACTGAGCAATTCAAACAGAGAACCCTGCAGTACACAGTGATACTGAGCAATTCAAATAGAGAACCCTGCAGTACACAGTGATACTGAGCAATTCAAATAGAGAACCCTGCTGTACACAGTGATACTGAGCATTTCAAATAGAGAACCCTGCAGTACACAGTGATAATGAGCAATTCAAATAGAGAACCCTGCAGTACACAGTGATACTGAGCAATTCAAACAGAGAACCCTGCAGTACACAGTGATACTGAGCAATTCAAACAGAGAACCCTGCAGTACACAGTGATACTGAGCAATTCAAACAGAGAACCCTGCAGTACACAGTGATACTGAGCAATTCAAACAGAGAACCCTCCAGTACACAGTGATACTGAGCAATTCAGATAGAGAACCATGCAGTACACAGTGATACTGAGCAATTCAAATAGAGAACCCCGCAGTACACAGTGATACTGAGCAATTCAAATAGAAAACCCTGCAGTGCACATTGATAATGAGCAATTCAAATAGAGAAACCTGCAGTACACAGTGAGACTGAGCAATTCAATCAGAGAACCCTGCAATACACAGTGATACTGAGCAATTCAGATAGAGAACCATGCAGTACACAGTGATATTTATGATGAACAGAGCATATTCAAAGTGTCAAGCAAACCTTTACAGAACCCAACACTCATTGAAAAGTTTTACACAAAGAGTTACTATAGGAGCCTCCATCATGCAAACCTTCTTCAAATGGCTATACTTTAATTATGCGGTCTGCACAATAATCAGACGTAGTTTTGACCCCGTGGGGGCGTGTGTGAACCATCACGTTATGCAAAACAAGCAAAACAAGCTGTTTTTTTCCCATAGTCAAAATAATAAAATTGCAATTGAGATGCCTTTGAAAACATCCTCATGCGGGTAGACAGTAAATTTCATGTACCTGTATACACCCTGATATCATCCCAGGGCTTGCTCTCTGTCAGGCAATGAGCTGCAGTAAGAACCCAATTTGGAGCAATAAGGGTGCCACCACAGAAGAACTTTTGCTGTAAAATAACAAATAAACAACACCTTGCGTTTGTTATACTTGAGCTTTAAAACATATTGACAATTATGGACTTACAGTCATGATAGTATAATATGCATCATAAGGATTAGATTTGTAGCCCTACATGTACCACTGGTCCAGTGTTTTCATCTCTTAAACATATCTCATCTCGAGAATTGTGCAGTGTGTACTGCAAAGAACGTACATAGCTTTTGGGGTAGGGAGTGTTGGGGAGGGGTGGTTGGTTTTGGGCTGGGAAGGTGGTTGATGTGTGTAAACAAAGTTCATTATATTGTTTATTTCGTTTGTACGACACAACCAAAGTTAAACCCTGTTTTGATAGTTCAGTAAGCTAAATGGCACGTCATGGTCGATAGACCTTATGCATTGACGTCACCAAGCCGCCATCTTAGAGGTAAACTGATGATGAGACAATGGAAACGCGCTGATTTGTACGCGCGGCGCACAGGACTGGCCAATGAACTTCTCTTCCTTTTGACATCTAGGCGAGGGTGCCCTACTCAGATGACATCATATGCATAAGGTCTATTGGTCTATTGAACCAGACTAAATTTCCAGTAGCAAAATCCTCGGGGTGTGAGTTGAAATCCTAGTCATGGCTCTTGTGTCCTCGAGCAAGACACTTAACCAAAATTGCTTCCCTTCACCTGGGTGTAAATGGGCACCTGGATGAGGACAGATGGTCTTCGTCAGAATTTCACCTCATGAACACATGTGAATTAAGAATTTTCCTCTTCAGTAGTTGTGAGTAAAGTTAAAGTTTTACTGTGCCTCATGAATATTCTATCAGCCAGCTCCCCAGTAGGTAAGCATTCATTCTCTTTGTTATTATGTAAATGCTTTGCCTTATTTGGTCTGCAGTGGTAAGTTATTCCCCAGAAATTGCTTAGAGTATTATGTTCCGGTCAGGTATGAAGTTTTGAATAGGGAGAATGTTGAGGTATGTTGGGTAGATGGGTGCGGTCAGTGAGAGTGAGGTATATGCTAGCTTTTTCTTAGATAGAGTGAGGTTATTCTATAGCAGCGTCGTAATAGCTAGAGAGAGGAGGTGATCCTCGTTTTGATCCAGAGTCAGGCATTGTGCGCTGGGTATTGGTGTCTGCTATGCATTGCAAAAATCAGAGCAGATACACAGGCTGCTAATTTAAGGCAAATTGGTTGGAGTGAGACAACACTATATATTGAGCTCTAAAACTTCAAGAGAAGTACTATGATGGAAAACCGTAAGTTTATTTATTTATTTATTACATACTTCTGCATTTCAAACTTTATTAAGATGAAGCGTATGACATTATTTTACCCAAGATGAAGATTTGTTTTTAAATCAATGTGGTTTGTAAAATGCAAGAAGTGGCTATTTTTTCAATGCTTATTACATTTAATCTAGATCCTAGTTGACCTCTCCAGTGATTTGTACTTTGAAAATGCACATCAATTTGTATACAAGAAATTTACAGGAATGTTCTGGAATAACATAGCGTTTAATTATTATTTGGTGACAATTGCATTAGAAGATTGTGGTTTCCTTTTCCTATTAAATAGATGGTTTTCACCCTTGGTGAATGTTTGGAATAGACCTTATGCATTGACGTCACCAAGCCGCCATCTTAGAGGTAAACTGATGATGAAACAATGGAAACGCGCTGATTTGTACGCGCGGCGCACAAGACTGGCCAATGAGCATCTTCCTTTTGACCTCTAGGTGAGGGCGCCCTACTCAAATGACGTCATATGCATAAGGTCTATTGAGAAGGAACGCCATACTTTGTGTGCCCGAATGTGGGACCTATTTATGCCGGAAGGTTAGTCTAAAAGACAACTACCAATATTTTGATTAATAATTGTTGTCTTTGAATATGATTGATCAATGTTTGCATTGTATTTAAATAGCAACATTGTCACTTGTTTAATTAATGAACTTGTTTAAACAACCTTTTGGCAGGAAGTACTGTCACATTTTTCTAGTAGACTTCACATATTCTCTTTGACAAATTAGATACCTTTTATGGAGCAGTGAATACTCTATAGCTATACATTACATCGATTGAGGCATATTTTGATTGCCAATCAAGGTAACTTTCAACGTTATGGTTTCGGCCAGTGAACTTTGAAATGGGTATGTTACCAATTAAATAATTTACTTTTTAGATAGAGATTTGTGTCAGCCGAAATTTGACACACAGTCATTATTTGTTAGGACCCTTTGAATTGAAAAGGCCTTGATAAAATTACTAGATCTTGCATTGATGTGGATTTCATTTACTAATGATTTGTAAAATAGACCAATACTAGTGGATGCTGGAGAGAAATGCATATATTAAATTTGTAACTATTTTTGTAAATATGTATTTCTGGTGTCACTTGTCTGCATTTATTTGAGTTTGCCGTAAAGTCTTTCAGTCGTGGCTGCCTAAGGGGGGGTTAGCTGTGAAATTTTGGGGGCTTGTCCGGGAATATGATGATTGTATCAGGTGGTAGTAATTCCAATGAATATATGTGTAGTAATTAGTTTAGTTTATTTAGCTTCTTTTCAGCTCTTGATTTCTAGACCTCAGACTGTGTGGACTCACTCCAACCAATTGCCTAACATTTCTGCGCAAAATTCGCAGCGAGGTAAAGTGTGTGACAGTTTCACAATATTACTATATTTGACGGGCTTGCACGCAGGCTCAAGTGACTGAAGGTCAAGTCCACGCTAGCGGTCACAATACAAATTTGCCATGCAATTTCCCCAAGCTCGTAAAAACTTATCAATTAGTTGATGTTTTTCGTGGTCACTTGTTGCCCCCTTTTAAACGAAACGTATTGATGGGCTGGAGTATCAGCTGGGCGTGAACAGTGAGGTTTATGTTATGCTGGTGATTATAATAGGCATATAATAATATCATACGGTTCATTCCGTGCCAACTCACCTTATTAGTTGGCAGGCACCGTCTCAGATTTTGCAATAAAACCCCCCCCCCAAAAAAAAAAAAACCCCACCCCACAATCCCATACGGGTTCCATGAACACACACACACACACCCATGTTTGCTAATCGAGGACTTCTCTTTGTTCTCCCATTGTTTGGACATATTTTTTTTTAGCGACACCCCCATTGGGTTTGTACACGAAAACGAAGCGAGGACGTACTCGCTCTGTCAAACACCCGGATCCCTTTTGTAAAAGTCCTCGGTTTCAATGGATAGACACGCTCACACACACACACAAGTGTGTAACAGCCTGCAATCGTGGACCCTCCTTTGTTCAACTCTTTGTTATAGCAACCGTGGACCACAATGCTTTCCTTTGTGATAGCAACCGTGGACCTATTGTCCTCTTTTGTTATAGGTGCCCGGTTTGAATGTGGTTACCTACTCACACACACACTGACACACAATTTTAAAATCCTACTCCTTAATTAACACTTCTGAGATATGATCCCCTAGAAATGTAAGCCCATCAGCCCCTTCAAAAGTTGCCGTTTGTTTAATGGGCATTTTAAAGGTCTTTAGCTACAAAATGGAGTTAAGATATGTAGCTACAAATCAATATGCAGGGTATCTGGTATCCCATCAACGTGAATCTATTGCCAAAAGTAGCACATGCTATCTGTGTACCCAAGGTAAAAGTCTTTAAAAACAGACACTTAGGCCTGCGAAATGATTTTTCGTCATTTTTGAATGCCCAAGTGAAATGTTCGGTTGCTTTTGTATTACATTTTGGTAATAAACTAGTTGCATCACACCTTTGATGCGTATTTGGCAGGGGTCTGAATAAGGGTCCGCCTGTAAAAATGCCAACAAATCCCTTTTCAAGTGGTTATTTGACAACGAGGGACATTACTGACAGATTTACAAATTTTCCCATCAATACTGTGTATCTAGTCTACTAGTGTGAGAGGGGGGAAAAGTGGTTTCCTTAACCTCTACATGTACGCATTTTTTGTTACGAAAATGCCTAGATTAAGGTAATTGCTGTGTAGTGAATCACTTGTTTACAAAAAATGCCACAGAGCCTGGACTTCCTGCAGGCATAGTTTGTACACTACGGAAGCATAGTGACGCCAAATAAATAGAACATTCCCGCTCTTTTCGTGTACGTACACAAGAACTATCATGTACGTACATTATAACTATCATATACGTACACAAAAAGTGCATTTGTTTCCAGGTGCTTTACATGTAACTAATCAGTAAAATATAATTTGTATCCAGTCTTGTCACTGACGATGGATTAATGAGCTTCAAGGCCACTCCTTATGGATAACTTTTAACAACTGTGGCTGGACCTTTTCCTTATATAGACCGGTTTACAACTTTGTATATAACTACCTAGAAGTGAATTGTAAGGTATCCGGTTTTCCCAAACGGTCCTTAAGTTAGAATGTATACCTGACCAAATTGTTCACTGTAGAGGGCGACTTGCCAGGGCCATTTGTATAATTGTGCATCGTCTCCACCTACTACTCTTCCCTTGGCTTGAGTTGCTCCTTGTGGTCCGCCATTGTAACCACATTTAGAATAATCTGTAAGTAATCAATATTCAGACAGTTTAAAAATGGTGAGTGCCTAAATCATCAACTCTCCAATCCTACAATCAAATAACTGTTTACAATATCACATATTTGTCTACCTGTGAGTCAAATAGGGACTTCTATCAAAATGTGTTGAGAAATACTAGCAACATGTATGCTGGCTCGATTTCACAAAGAGTTAAGATTAAAATGCAAATCCATCGTAGTTGCTTAGCAAAGAGTGATGTCACAATACAAATCACTATGGTAATACTGACAGCTCATCTTAAGATGAATCGTAGTGCTTTGTGAAATCGACTCCTGGGCTCGATTTCACAAAGGTAAAAGATTGATTTTAAGTGCAAATCCATCGTAGTTGCTTAGCAAAGAGTGACGTCACAATACAAACCACTATCATGGTAATACTGACAACTCATCTTAAGATGAATCTTAACTCTTTGTGAAATCGACCCCTGGGCTTAAAACTTACAATGCACCCAAGGCCTTAGGTCAGAGTTTTTTTAGCATTGTGTCAGTAAACTAATGACTGGATAAGTCCAGCAATAGTGTTTTTCATACCAATAGCAATTACCTTAATGTGTATTATTTTTAATGATGTTCAATTGTTGACTTTAAAGGGTGTGTACAACATTGGTAAAATTGAAAATATAAATGTTCACAGATTTGCACATAACTTACATTGTATAAAGATGGTCATGGTGGGAAAACTTCCCGTGAAATAGTTTTGCTTGAAATGCTATAGCTTTTAGGAAATCAGTAAAACAATGTCTTTATCACGTGTGATTAAATCCGATGTTTCAGTGAAAATATATAATAGGGGTTTTCACTGTTATCTCAAGACTCCGAATACCGATTTAGCTTAAAGTTTCACAGGTTTGTTATTTCATCTTTAGGTGGGCGATCATCAACTGTGGATACTGGTCTTTGACAATTAACAATGTTGTACATGTGCTTTAAGTCAGATAAATATCGTTTGACTCTGTTGAGAATTGAACTTGAATTTAAACAACACAATACCGTAATTTTATTGAAGGACTTGGCAAACTCCAAACTTGGTGTTTAGATTGGTCTTGGGATCCCCCAGAAATCTAGTGTTTTAGCCCCCCCCCCCCCCCCCCCCGGCCTAGTTCACATGTCAAGGTCATTACGGCTAAAACAAACATGTCGTGAGTCCAACACATATTAATCTCAGCTGGGCATTTGTCAAACACCTTTCTTGTTTACCATTAGTCCAAGGACAATTTAAATTCTAACCTTGTCTACATGGTCCTGGATAATCTACTTCAATGTCTTTATCAAGCAGACAACCAACAGCCTTGAGGTGACAGATACTTGTGTATTGGTTTCCATCAGATCCACAATAAGGCCCATCTTCCTCCTCCTCACATTGCGTTGGATTAATACAGTTACATTCCAACTGACCATGGTCGGTAAGAGAACATCTCTCCCATATCTCACAATCACCTCTACAATCCAACACTGTAGAATCAAAATAAAGTATTGATTTTATGCAAGATCAGAATTAAAATGAAAAGAAAAAAAATCATCAGACTGGAAGTCAACATTTGAACAAAAACATAAGACTGCCGGACTAGTCCTATCTGTCATGAGTTTACTGGTCCGATACTAAAACCACTCGCCTCAGGTCTGCGGTCTAGTGTAAAATTCAAGCCCTGCAGCAGAGGTGTCATCACAAAATAACAATCAGGTGGGTAGTTAATTAAAGTTGAAACTGAACGGGGGGGGGGGGGGGGGGGGGGGGGGGGCACATGATTAGGGCGATCAAGACCTGGGCCGTGTCTTTGAAAGAGATCTACATCTATGTCACTGACAGGAAAACAAGAACACTAGCTGTGACCATGCATGGCATGCTTCATTCACAGGTAAATGTTCGTTGACATGGTTAAAGTCAGATCAGCCCTTTCTGTACAATCAAAATATAGTTTTGATTTTATATGCAATTTGTTTCCATCTCTTGCTCATTTTATGTGTCAAAGATGCACTTATTAATTCCTACATGTAACTGTCTAGACCAAAGGAATTTGAGAATTTGAAGATAAACTTCAGGTAATTTTTACGACTTGATATTTGTTTTGATCATTTCTGGCATGACTATATTTGTAATTTAAAAACGCCTTCAGTTGTACAGAGAGTACTACTTTTAGAGACCCTGTACTCATTTTGCACGCACCATTTTGGTGTGCATGTCAGTTTCAGACTGCATCAACGTAATATTATCATCCACAGAGCAAGAGCATAATCAATGTCAATGTCTGCCTTTCACATTTTTTTCAGAAGCTCATTTTCCATGTTGAGCACATTTACTAAATCCTTTATTAATTAGGTACATAAGTATTCCCAGTTCCGGGTTGCTTGTTTTGAGAAAACTAAATGCAGCTAACATACAACATTAATTTCAGTCAAAATTGTCGCTGCAAATATCCATAAAACTTCAAAAGAATAACTAGCTGTTACACTCAATTTAGTAGTTTTTATTATGATCGAATTTACTTTTATTCTTTGGTACAAATCTTTTACACCTTTCAGAAAATTGAAACACTCCACACTCTGAACTTGAAAAGTTATTGGTGCAAGCGTGAGCACAACAAATCTGCAAAGTGTTTACAGTTTCAACAAGTTTCGAAACAAAATTATTAATTTCTTTTTTAGATTAAGGAGCCTTTATCTTGGGTTTTAATTGTGTAGGGTTTTCATTGAGATGTACAGGGAGATCCAAAACCATTCATAAGCGAAAGTAACTCAACATAATTATTTGTCAATCAACACCCTGTGTTGGTCCCCCATGTCCGTGTAATAAAAAAATGCTATGCACATACTATTATCGACCAATTTCATGAAATGCAGCGCACTTACACTATCCTTGCCATTTTGGGAGTTAAAATGTACACAAAGAAATTGACTCCCAAAGTGGTGGAAATGGTATAGACGCCCATTGTGTGGAGGTGTGTTCCGCATTGTGGAAGGGGGTTGATTGACTTAGTGTCCATAATTCGGAATGATGCATCTGTTGCCTGTCACACTACAACTCTGAGGTCTCAAGTGTTCATCATGTTAACTATTACAAATCATCATTATTAATGAAAAACGTACCTTCACAACTTGGAATAGAGTTTGACCAGGTACCACCAGATTGACATATTAAGTTATCATCACCAACTAATCTATATCCAAGATTGCAAGAAAATGCTAGTGTTGAACCAACTGAGGTCCCTCCTCTCTCCACAATGATCTGTGGATCATCAGTTATGATCTCAGGACAGTTTAGAGCTGCAATTATAATAAACCATTCAATATCAACAAGTTATTCACACTAGCAACTGTTGTTAACAAAATATGGGTAGGACTGGGAGGGACCCTTGCAAATGTCTTTATTACTCGATTATGTGCTTGAATGACAAAATAATTTCACTTCAGTATGCATTTCAAGCTTCGCTTGCATACATGTACATGTACATGTAGTTAGAACCATCAAAGGACACTACTATCTACTGTCTTGTTTACCGACACAGAGCTTAAATTGGGGAGAAAATTTCGCAGGACTGCAAGGCTCAACATTTTTACTAGACCAAAACCAAAATTAGAAAATTAGTTTGTATTTGAACATGCCCTATAGAGACGATTGATCTAATTATATGGGTAAGTATACTTCGATACTTCGACAACAGAGTTGAAAAATACTTATCAGACTCAAAGTCAATATTTGAACATCGTTTGTGTTTAAAAATATATTTATCCATTTGAAAAACACAAGACCGTGTGTTTACTGCCCGACGCTAAAACTACTGGCCTCTATCCTGTGGTCCAAACAAAATTTCGAGCCCTGCCACAGAATGGTAACTAGAGCAGTTGCGAGATATATAAGGGAAAGTGGAAAACATTGATTCAAGAAGTGGGCCACCAGGATCAGATCCTGGCAGTGACCATGTCATTTAGGTCTCTCCACACTAGTGTGTAAGTTTAGATGACACTTTCGGGTAGTACAATATGGTGACAAAATAAGGATTTATTTAGCTGTGTTCATTCAAAAGAAGTTTAGGACAAAAATTAACACAATCAAGTTTTTGAGAAATTAATGGAGATAATCTATTAAGATCAGGTAATAAACCACAAGTGAAAGGGTTAATTGAACTCAACTTTGGGGTGAACAAAGACAAATTGATTAGAACAAGATTTGAGCCTGCGATTAAAACATGCCAGTGCTGTACCAACTTAGTTATATAGTCCTATGATAGCGGTTTCTCTTTTTTGTCAACATAGTGCAGGGGTGCCAATCAGAAGCCATTCATTCTGTAAATGCCGTATAACCAGGTATCACACCCAAGTTTACAATGCAACCTCGGAAGTGGCAGGAGAGGGATCATATTAAAAGGGTGTGACTTCTTATTTCAATTATCAAATCCTGTTCTAGTCAATTTTTTATTTCTCACCCCAAAAATTAATCTTTAAGAATGCCAAATTATTTTTGCAATCCTTTTTTATTATTTGAAATGGACATGTGGATGAGTAGGCCTACCGGTATGTTTTCAAAGCTATTGAAACCAACTGCCAACATGTGTTGATAATGTTTCTGAACCTGTGGATGTAAATAGAATATAATTTTGATACTTACATCTACAGGATGGAAAGAAACTTGGTGACCATTGACCAAGATTACATTTAAAGATGGAGTCTCCCTGAAGCTGGTACCCATCATTGCATTCAAAAGACACTGACTTTGTTATTGTGAAATCATCACCAAGACGTCTACCATTCCGAAGTAGAGGTGGTTCTGGACAAGAAACAGCTAGAGGGGGAAAAAAGTGTTATTTATTATTTATTACTAAAAGCAATGATGAAGCATTGTTTTAATTCACCTACATGTATAAGGAAATGTTATGACCAACAGCTCTCTGAACACATGTTATCTGATCTGAATAGTACATTTAGGTAATTATAACAAACCTTCAACCAAAGGTTTTAACATTCTTAATCCTGGTTATTTAAAATAAAAGTCTCAATAATTCTTACATATTGTGAGCAAACGCACAACTAAATATGTTAATTAACAGCCATGATTGTCTAATTTAACCGTTACTGTAGAGAAACATTGAGTATCATTAGGATGGCGTGGGTTAGAATCCTGATCATGACACCTGTGTCATTGAGCTTATGTGTAATTGCTTGACGGTCTTCACCCAGGGCAGAGATGGTTCTTGTGATTGATTTAGCTTGGTGTGCTACTTATTTGGCAGCACAGGCTGTATGCTCCCAAGGGAGCTGAGATGGTGTAAGGAATGAAATAATTATTTTGAGATGCTTATGATTTCTTCCCCCCCCCCCCCCGGTGGAACTTACCTCGTACCTGAATGTCAAGACTGTGCTTGACTTCGGTTCCTAGTTTTTGACACTCATAAACACCAGAATGTGCCTCCCTTGGTGCTCCATAATTCCTGCCAAGTGCAGACTTATATATTAAGCTTTCCGAATGAGGAACATTCATGATTGGCACATAAGGCAATTCTCGGTTTACTCTGCATCCAACTATAAGGCGACCGATGCCAGGGTAGATAAGGAGAGTGCTGTTAGCGTAGTACTGATAGCGCATGTTCTCCAGGTTATGAAGTCGAAACCGTATTATGGCAGTCTCTAAGGTTAAATTAAAAACATAATTGTTATGTTTGGTAAATGTAACACATTGCTTCTTTAAAATGAACCACAAGATTAATAGATTACATAATTTCTGTACATAATATATAAAACAGCTTCTAAATTTTTTCCAATTCTTTCTTCAACCTCTAAAACCTTTCCAAAAGTACTTTTAAACAAAAAATAACATCCTTTTTACTGTGCTATAAATGCATTAATGTTGGAGAACTTAAAAAAAAAAAAAATCCAATTACAATTTTTTTCTTCACATTACTGTTTTCCCTGGTCCTTCCAATAACTGAATAAGTGTGAAATATTTGTGACAAGGACAAATGAAACTCCTTTCACTTTAACCTACAAAGAGAGCATTTCTTACAGAAATGCTGTACAACATTAAATAGTCCCCCACTAAGATTCCTTCAATGAAAATATGAAATACTTTATTAATCTCAATATGTAAATATGTCTGAAACATGATCTAGTGCATTGGCAAGCTGTGGGGAAATGTTACACATTCAAGCACTAGTCTTAAGGACTAGTCTTAAGGTACACACAGTCACCTCCTCTCTTGCAATTCAACGTTTAAAAGTGGCTTGAAAATGTTAAAACTCCTAAGTAACATGTTCTGAAGCTTGAATCATTGTTTTGAGTGCATTATAAAACTTATACCAACTGACATTAGCTACAAGGTTTTTGTACATTGATGTAGGTTTAAGCCTCTCTATGATCACATACCACAACGAGGTTCTTCTCCCTGCCATCTTCCATCATTACATATGCGTCTGGCTGAAGTCACCAGTTTGTTCGCTAACGGATCACGACATCTTGATATTATAGTACCTCCATGTGTAAAGGTAGTGATAGATGAATCAATATTTTCAATTTTGTCCAGTCCATTCCTGTACTGTACAATGTTGTCTAGTCTTTCAGGGCGTGTACAGCTACGCCTATATGAAACTTCTGAAATATGAAAGTTTTCACTATTTTAAATTCATCATTAAGGATTGTCTTCTGAAGGTACCTGGTTTCCATAAAGAAATAAATGACCAATAACATACATTTTTGTGCACCTTTAAAAGTAATATAGTAAATATTTTCACATGATCAAACCCACTGGGATATATTCATCTTATCACTCGGAATTTATCGAATGTTTTTGTTGTTGAGAAATCGTTGTCACAATTAAACCACGATTTAACAAAGTAAAAAAACAATCATATAAAATGTTCCAGGATTTCCTTGTCCTCTATTGATCTCTCGTAATCCTCATTTGTCCAACAAAAACGAACGAAGGTCAGGAAAGTGAGATTTTGAGCATGAAATTCTGTACCCTTTGTCCCGCTTTGTACGGGGTAAACGAAGAGAAACGCCAAACACCATGAGTACGTGCACGTGGAGTGTCTGTGCTTGTTTACACTTCTGCTGCAGGCATTCCGGAACATACTAAAACAAATCCATTGTTTATCAGGCTCCTGTTGCATGTCTAGTAACTTTTGTGTGTATTTACACGCCTTCCAGTGGGAAGTGGTTAATACCCCTCCTAGGTCATGTGTCACACTCAGTAAGAAGACTGGTGAGTTCCAACTCCCCCCCCCAAAAAAAAAGCATACACTGTATTGAAAAAAGCCACGATTTCTCACAGCTGTACATGCGTTTAGTATTTACAGTCGATGGCCTGTGGACAAATGATGAGAGTTTTTCTTTGGCAATTCCTTTCATGGTTTTGTCCACATAAAAGTGATGCTGTTAATTTCCAAAAAACTGCTACCCATAAAAAACTCAATTAGTATAAAAACTGCAACATAGCTCAGGATGAGTGCTAACTGTATATTCCTAAGGATTAGGTTTCAGTCACTCAGTGGAAACAGTTTGTACTGAAAACTGCCTGCCACCTTTTAGAATAATATGTCCTCTGCACTTGCTTTGTTTAAATAAAACAAATTTCTATTGATAAAAAATCAAAAAACCCCAAATTCAATCAAATGATCCTACCACAACTTGGAAGAGGTGGTTCCCAGTTTCCCTGCCTACAGGTTGCTGATGCTTGTCCATTTACCCTGAACCCTCTAGTGCAGCGAATGGTAATAACAGCTCCATCCACAAAGATGATTTCAGAATCAGTAAGTGCTATATTTTGATCTTGGTGATAAATATAGGCTCGTTGAATTGAAGGTCTGGTGCATTCTTGCACAACAACTTCATCTTCATCTGCAATTAAAAATGATGAGATAGACAAATTATAAAAATGCTCATGAATTAATGATACTTTGTAGAAACATACATAAATGACAAGTTCCCCAAATAATTAATTATGTTAGAGTACATAGAGTATATCTGTGAAATGAAAGTGTTGGTAAACAGCCTTATAAATAAGACATGGAGTGTTATATTAACACAGAAGCCCTGCTAGAGTGTCCCTCTCTATGACTTGACTTCTACATTTACCAACAACTTGTGTGGAAAGACTTTTAAGCCTTTTATTTCAAGCTCAACAAAATACTGTAGACCTGAAGCCCCCAAATCAAATAAGTTTGTTCAAGGTTAACCTGAAGTCTGCACAATTTCCAAGCAACAAATGGAACTCCGATTCGAGATAAGGTGATGACAATTATGTCTAGAACAGCTTAGTGTAAAAAGACAATTTTGTGTATATTTATTTTCATAGATTGATTATACCGTCAACAAACAAAAGATTTGCATACATTTTCAAAATCAAAGCAAGTGAGAGCAAAACTCATGCAATTGTACTATAATCTTGATTCAAAAAGGAGATCATATTTTTCTTTTAAAGTGCTGCACAATGAAGCTAAAATTATTGAATATCAACTCTACACTTAATTTCAATTAATCTCACCTGCTTCCAACTGGCAGGGTGGGACTTGGAGGAGATCTCCACCCCAATTACCATTAATACTACATCTTAGGTATACATCTGTGTGTCCAGTTTGAAACCTGTATCCTTGATCACACTGATAATTGAGTAATGTCTTAGGTGTCAGACTAGAATTGCCAGTTACAATACGATAGGAACCATGCTCAATCGAAGGTGGTTGTTGACACTGAACTGTAGAATAAAAAAAGAGAAAAGAGTGGTTATATCTATTCAAAGGTAGGTTGCATCATGGTGGATCCGTCCATCACATGTGGGGTGTTATGGCCGAGTGGTTAAGAGCATCAGATTCAAGTTCTGGTGGTTAAGTCATCAGGGTGTGGGTTCGAGTCCCGGTCATGACTCTTATGTCCTTGAGCAAGACACTTTTCTATTGCTTCTCTTGACCCAGGGGTATAAATGGGTTTCTGAAAGGGTAGAGATTGATATTGTGTTTTTAAAAAAAGCCTTCGGAGCGCCACGGCAGCCCAGGGCTGTATATTCCCAGGGAGCTGAGAAAGAATAAAGGAATGCTATTGGCCCAATGACCAGGGCACTAATGTAAAGCGCAATGATACGTTGTTGTAAAATGTGCTATTATAAGAACTAGTTATTATTTGTATTATTATTATTATTATAGTTTGCTCATTCTTTAGGCATTTACTTTATTTCAACTTAAGAGAAACTGGGCTCTATTTTATCATCAACGCTTCCAACCTTTCAAGCTCTTGCTCATTTAGGAGACTACCATAAAAATAACAGACAAAAATGTTACATATTACATATATATATACAATAATTTCAAGTCTTTACCTGCTTTGCATGTTGGTATTGGGCCCTGCAGTTCTCCCAACAAGCATTGGGTTTGAGTGTTGGAAATAGTAGCAAAAAATCCTTTCTTGCAGCTGAAAGTGACCTGATCATTATGATCAATAATAACTGGTGCATCTAGTGATGGTTCCTGATTGTTTATGCTGAGTACATTAGTCAACTGACTTGCATCCAAGTGACAACTTTCTGTAGACAAAGTAATAGCAGTATTCAAAATAAAATAATCCTTCAAAGCTAACATCAACTGCGTACACTTTGTAGCTAATAACCAATTAAAACCAAAGGACTAATTAACTCTTTCAGAGTCTCCTAATTTTTTCTGTTTGAACCTAAATTCCCAGCTTTTTGAGGTTTTTCTGAAAAAGGAGTCTTTTTCACGTAACCAAATTTATCTTGCTGATTTGAGTTGCCTTGGTAGGCCTACATCCCAAAGTCAATAGCATTTACTGAATGATAATGTCCTCTCATAACATGTACTCGTATGTTATGGGTCGAAAATGTACGATTGATGACACTTTTTTAGTACATAAACAAGATCGTACTTTTGGAATACATCAAAACACAGGTCGTACATGTACGACCTTGGCACTGAAAGAGTTAAAAAACAAACTTTTTAAGGACATTTAAACAAAGAGTAACTAAACACGTAGGCCTACATGAAGTGTCAGTTTGTAGCCGTTGACATGATAACAAGCCCGGAACACTTGAGCGGGACGAGTTACTCGTTTAAAAGCCACCTATGTAGCGTGCACTATGCATGCATTCATGGTGTTATGTTTAGTTTGCCAGGTACAGACAGAGACAACATTTTGCAACCCAAGATCGAAGTTTTCAAAAGAAACTTCTGTTAGAAAACGCTTGGCAACCAAAACCGTTGTATACACTCAAAAAGCAGTAATGAACTCACATTTTTACCCTATAGCAGAGTCTTTCTGCAATGCTTTGTAGTTAATTCAAAATTTACCAGAAAATTACATATATCCCAATTAATGATTGAAACAAATCAACTAATTAGAAAGTTTGGATTCTTTTAATGTATTTGTAGGTTTGATAAAGCCCCTTTGTTATAAATGTGAATGACAGACTTGTGTGTGAGTGTGAGTGGGCAGTAAAACAAAATGTGGACATCTTCTGGTTGTAGCTTGTGATAGCTGTGTGGAGGGCATACATCATGGTATCTTGGCTGGGCCCCATTTTTCCTTCTTCAAACTGTTCTTGCAATTTTACAATCCATGTCTTCTTGGAAAAATGTTTAAAAAAATAATGTGAGACTTATCGGTAAATGCAAACATCAATGATTCTAAAAAACATGTGCATCTCAAAGGTCATAAGGTCAAAGAGTAAACTTATCTCAAGCTGAAAAATGTTACCTGTATCTGGTATAAGTGCTTTTAACAAAGACAGGGCTATCATTTTTTAGACACAGCGTTTTCTGAATTTTAGGAAAAAACAGATACTTACGAGGTACACAGCTTGGTGGTCCAGGTTCAAAGTGGCCTGCTTGACATACAACTTCATCATGTAACTTGATATATGTACTCTCACAAGTATAACCTACACTCCAGCCATGTTTAAGTTTTGAGATTTCCCGCTGGTTAAGCTGACCGTGCTCTGGAGCATTCACATCACAATCATCTGTAAATCATCAACAAATTAAAACCACTTCAAGAATGTAATCAGCTTAACTGGTTATATTATCACTGCATTCATAACCATTCAACTTTCCCACACAGTCAAAGATACAACTGATTTAGAAATGATATCATTAGATCATTCCATGTCAAATGAACTCGCCTCTAAGGGTCATACGTTACAATTTTAAATTATATATAAGCACACTCACTGCACCTGAAGCATTTGTGTGCCAAATTATAGAACAAAATATCATTTTGAAGTCAAGGTCAATGATTTTGCATCACTCTTTTGATATAAAAAAAGAAGAAAAATATTAAATGCTAAATAGACTTTTTCTTATGCGCTAGGTCAAAAGTTGATGCCCCACGTTCTCGTGGCCGCCCTAGGTTGCGCTTCAAGGATGTCCTTAAGCGAGACCTGGCTGCTTTTAACATCCCAGGCCAGTTGCCACCTGGGAGACTGTTGCACTGGACCCTCCTCCTTGCGCTCTGCTGTCCACACTCAGGGCGCTCGGTCTGTTCTCAAGACTACATTGATGATTGTGACAACGCCAAAATCATCAATGTAGATAATGGGATAGGCCAAGATGAAGTCAAAAGTTCAAAGACCGTAACTCCCAAACCACATGAACCCAAAACACTCAAACTTTGGAATTTTCTCATTTCTCATTTGACCAAACGAGTACAGAAAATCTGTTAGCATGGGTGCGTGTCAATTTGACACAAAATGACCTATTGAAAAAAATCCTGAAAAATCTGCATTTATACCATCATAAAGAGCATGGATAATTGCGAGAACATAACACATGCTAAATTGCTACCTGTAAAGATGGAACTAGGTAAAGGCTACAGCACCCATCTACTGTATCTCAGGCTTTGCTGCTACGCCTCACTGATGAGCTTAAGATGATTTATGTGCATAACAAATACCTTAAAATGATACATTGTGCATTCACGCAGTATGCACGTGGCACCAACATCTCTTAAATTGTCAACATAAAAATAAAATACGCACAAAGAAAACAGTTGATTTCACAGTTGCCCACACCCCCATGCACTGTGCGTACATACATAACTGTCATATAATTATGCTTGTTTAGGGGCCATTTACTTCCTATAGTTTACACAACCATTCTTTATATCACATGTTAACACAAACCGCTTGACCAATCAGAGTGCATAAACTCTCGAAAGAATCTATGAGTATTAACGATCAATAAACAACTGCTGCGGTTGTGAAATATTATCATGTGTTAACTGCAACTGAAATTCACATTATAAAGAACTGTTATATAAAGAAAAACAAATTAACAAAATAAAGCAACTATACCTGGTTCACACGTGGGGATTGCACGTATCCATTCACCTCTCTTGTTGCATTTGTTGAAAGGAGACCCATGTAGAGTGTAACCTTCAGTGCAGTTATGATACACCTTTACACTGGCAGCGACAATTGTACCCACTGTAAGATCTGTATTCTTACTTAGGTATACTGTTAAGTTAGGAACATCATAGACCTCACATGCTGCAAAGAATTGGAGAAGCAAAGACACAGAACAAATTAAGTGATTGTAAAACACTGTATAATTTCCTTGAGCAAGTCATTAATGACTGATAATGTACTTGTACAATAGACCGATCCCTTACTGCAAGGACCAATCACACTTGTAAACGTGCATTCAAAAGTCTGACAACAGTTACAAAATGAAACTAGACTTAACTTTTTGTTGTATAACAAAAAGAAGGTGTTCGGAATGACGTTCAATTTGGTAGTAACACATCCCAGTTTGAATACATGTAAGCTACATTTCAGCTTGACCAAGCATACTACTCAGTATATAGCTCTTGAACCTGCACCTTTAAGGTGACGTCATGTCACACTCGATGACGTCATCGTGGTGTGAACAAATTTGTTGGATGTAACATATCACAACTTGGATACATGCAAAGTTTCAGCTTGATTACCCAAGTCGTTCTGTACTTATAAATCTTGTAAGAACTAGCAGTGGCTCAAATTTAATTGAAAAAATTGGTAAACATGACTCTGTTAGAAATTTGTACGATAAGTTTTTATCAAAAGTTAGTGAATGAAACAAGAGTTTCTTCCTTCCATTGTTTAAACCCAATAAAGTTATAACTTTTTCCGTGCAATTTGGACTTTATGTATTACATACTGAAGTACCTACTCATATCACGCATAGAACTGAAGCAGCACAATGACCTCACTATGTCCCGAGTTTACATTAATCCACTAATCCCAAAATGTTTGTAGCGCCCGCTAGAGTTGACTTTTGAATTGCGAGTTTATTTACTTAATTGGTGTTTGGACGGCCATTGGATGGAAGTATAATGTTTCTTGATATGATCGGCTGGTTCCCTTTACTTGTTTTTATAATGATCACATAACAATTATGAAATAATCGTGTACGATTTTTTTCACAACAATGCTTACATGTTTAGAATGATAGAACATAAGAATCAAGTGTTTGATGGGCGTGAGGGCATCGATCTGCATGCTAGTTTCCATGGTAGTCGCTTTGGAATCAAAACCCATTATTTTTGAATGATTATCCACTTGATTACAATCCTAAAGATGTTATTCAAAATAATAAATAAAGCCGCCACACTTCCTGTGTATACGAATGCAACAATTAAAAAGTCGTTATTTATCGACAAAATTGGACCTGAGTATTTCCCTTCTTTTCTCAGTCTCATTTGCACGGGAGAGAACAATATTAATCGGTCAAAAACTGAAGTATAACAAGGCACTTCTTGTTTCGACCGGAAGTAGAGGTAACGTAATGTCACACACACAATACAAAAATAAGACCTAAATTAATTTGGTATAATCCCGCAAAAAGCAACCTACGGTCTCATGTCCGTGATTTGATATGGAAGTTCAAACATTACAAAATTAATATTTAAAAACCTTGTAATTTGACATCCGATGAAGTCATGATGATATCACTGCAGCGGTGTCATCTACCTATGCATATCTAACTATGTGTGAAGATTAAAGTTTATGCGAGCTTAGGAAGTGTCTTTTTTTATTGGACAATCTTGAGGGAAAAGAAGACGACGAGATATGAATTCATGAAATGTTCAACTTTTGGTTAAAAAGCACACGATCAAGCATTTGTTTGTTAATGAGGTTTGCATGGACGGCTGTTTTAGAGACTAACAAAGCGTATTGTCAAAAGCAGGTTGCGCGAACCTTGAACAGAGACTAGACCACAAGCATGTTTGATGGACTTTGAACCTTGCGGATGATTTGCTCAATGTATACACACACACTACGTGATAAAAAACAGTAAACTGGTTTAGTTCGCGTAGTGTGTGTGTAGCCCGTGGTTTGACAGCGGGTCAATAAATACACGTAATAATTGGTCAATATTTCAAATATTTGTATAAAAAAAAGGAATGACGTCATCATGTTGTTTCTTTAGATTTACGTTGTCACTATCACTGTCTTTCAACATGCCAAGTTTCAACTCAGTCGAACTTGTGGTTTTGTAGATACACGGCTTCAAAAAGTAAACCTTTAAGGCGATACCACGTGACACATGATGACGTCATCAATATAAAACTTCACACATATGTTGTCTGCATGAAGGTCATTATATATACCAATTTTGAAACGATTATCATAAACTTCGCCACAGACATCTAGTAAAAGTGTATTTTTAATTGTTTTCAACCTGCCGCTAGAGGGCGCTCTTGACATTTATGACGTCACTTATCTTATTTTGTTAAACCAGACTCTTGCTCGACTATAACACCGTTAAAAAAAACTTCAAAAAGTGTGCCACTTTTAAATTACGAGGCACTTCCTGTTTCTTCCTGTTTCGACCGGAAGTAGAGGTCATGTGAGGTCACGCACACGACAAAAAATAAAGACCTATATGACCTAAGTATGATCCCGCATAAAACAACCGACGGCCTCTTAAGTGTGATTTGTTACAGAATTTCAAAGATTAATTTATTTTTTTCTAAAAACCTTGTAATTTGACACCTGATGACGTCATCATGACGTAACTGAAACGGTTTCGTCTCCTAATGGTTATCTATCTACATGTAAAGTTTCAAGTTTATATGAGGTTGGGAAGTGTGCTTTTGTTAGCGGACAAGGGACGGCCAGAAGCAGAAGACGAAGTAAAAAAAACAAAAAAACCCGAACAATAACAAGAGGTGTTCGGAGCTACGCTCCGCTCCGAACACCTAATGAGCAAACAGTCCTTACTTTTGAATGGTCCAAAACCAAAGACTTCCACCTCACATAAAGTCATCTCTGATTCTCTTGTGCTTGGCATTGGCAACCTGATGGTTATATATTGACCATACAGATCCTTTGAAGCACAATCTACTTGAATGGGTTGCTGAGATGCTGTTTCTTCACTGATCTTTAGGGGTCCACATTGTCTCGATGTTGCTCTTTCAGTGAGTCCAACATCTATAGAAGCTTCGGACAGTCTTCCCTCTGAAAGAAATAAAAGGGTACAAAATCATAATCTGCAGAAGAAAAAAAACATTTCAAGAAAAATTCTATTGGAATTTGAAAACAAGGAATATTCAGAAGCAGAATGCATGTTAGCCAACATGTCTATGCAACTCCTATCAGTGATTTAAGACCAGCAAAACACACCACGTGGTCAGGTTTCATCCGATCAGAATAAATAAAATATCATGTTTCTTACCACAGCAATGTTGTTCTTTGTAGATATCAACAGATTCAATGATATAAATTCCCTGTAAATCCACCTGCCAGAATAGTTCATTTCCAGCCATTCCTGCATTACAGTAAGAAGAAAAAATCCTTTTGTCACCAGCACATTTGATTCAATCGACTAACATTTATAAGACAATTCACTCATCATGTAACTGATATTCTCATACAGTTATTACTGAACACTGGTAGTGGATGAGCCAAATCAGGGTTTGTCCTGAACTTTTCTAGTGACTGGTCAGCAGGACCACTTAGCTTGTCATTTCACTAGTACATCAGCTTTTTCACTAGTCCATTATTTCAAATGAAATAGGGATGCTTTTCAACACTGAACTAGTCAGCCGGACCACTTGAAGTAAATTTTGACTGGTACTCGGGTGTTTTAACTGGCCTCTGGCCAGTGGACTACTGTTACTGGAGAACGCTGCAAATGCCATTATATACCTACCAGTTGTAGTTATCTAACTTGAAGTATACGTGAAGTATGAACCCGGTTTAATAGAGCTGACTCAACATGTAACCTCTATTGTTGTTAATGTTGACATACTCACCAACATGAGTGCAACTTCCATGGTTGATGTCTGAATTTCGGTCCCCATCTACTGCTAAGCTTGCATTCCCAGTAATGCCTCTAACGGAGGTATCACTTTGCACTGCTGGCTTTCCATAAGCAATATTGAACGATGCATCTTTGGAATAAGCGATTACAAACAAGCTTTAGTACATTAGGATAAATGATTGTTGTGTGTAAAAGCGTGTAAAGGTTCTGCAAGAAAGACACAACATTGTTGTTATTTCTAAAAAGGCCATATATCCACAGATGTTCTTTACATAAGATTTGTCTAACACATGAAAACAATATAGATGGATGTTTGTATAGCAAGTCCACAGAACATTCCAAGGACCAGCATTGCGTGGATATGTTTGTTCTCAGATCCATCCAGCATTTGTAATTTTACAAACTTTATAATAATAATAATATAATAATAACTAGTTCCAGGGAATTTCCAGGGATATTTTCCTAGGAATTGGCTCTCGATGGTGTAAAAAGGGCTTGTAAGAAATTAAACCTCCAGTGTTCTTAAAGGCAAAATATAATTCATAAAATGGAAAATTCAGTTTGTGAATTACTAACAAAATGACTTATTATTGTACTATTTACAAACCATTGGGAATGCATTTGGGGTCCGGAACCCAGTGCCCTGCATGACAATGAATTTGGCCATCTCCAACACTTGGCTTTAGACCAGTGATACAAGTAACATCAGCTGTCTGTCCATTGTTGACACCCTTCTTGGAATTTCTGATGGTTCCATTTACGATACTGAAATCTTGACAAGGATCTACAATGAAAAAGAAAAACAATTCTATTTAAAATATAAAAAATACTAACAAATTGGGTCTCATCACCATGTTAACAATGCAAAAGCAATTTTGTCTTGGCAAATCAGCTGATTTGGTTGACAGTTAGGGAGAGGTGAGTTTATAAGAGATTGAATGAATGAAGCTTACTTGGTTGACATTTACGGAGAGGTGAGTTCATAATGAGACATTGAATGAATGAAGCTTACTTTGTTGACAGTTAGGGAGAGGTGAGTTCATAATAGATTGAATGAATGAAGCTTACCTTGTTGACAGTTAGGGAGAGGTGAGTTCATAATAGATTGAATGAATGAAGCTTACCTGGTTGACAGTTAGGGAGAGGTGAGTTCATAATAGATTGAATGAATGAAGCTTACCTTGTTGACAGTTAGGGATAGGTGAGTTCATAATAGATTGAATGAATGAAGCTTACCTGGTTGACAGTTAGGGAGAGGTGAGTTCATAATAGATTGAATGAATGAAGCTTACCTTGTTGACAGTTAGGGAGAGGTGAGTTCATAATAGATTGAATGAATGAAGCTTACCTGGTTGACGGTTAGGGAGAGGTGAGTTCATAATAGATTGAATGAATGAAGCTTACCTGGTTGACGGTTAAGGAGAGGTGAGTTCATAATAGATTGAATGAATGAGGCTTACCTTGTTGACAGTTAGGGAGAGGTGAGTTCATAATAGATTGAATGAATGAAGCTTACCTGGTTGACAGTTAGGGAGAGGTGAGTTCATAATAGATTGAATGAATGAAGCTTACCTGGTTGACAGTTAGGGAGAGGTGAGTTCATAATAGATTGAATGAATGAAGCTTACCTTGTTGACAGTTAGGGAGAGGTGAGTTCATAATAGATTGAATGAATGAAGCTTACCTGGTTGACGGTTAGGGAGAGGTGAGTTCATAATAGATTGAATGAATGAAGCTTACCTGGTTGACGGTTAGGGAGAGGTGAGTTCATAATAGATTGAATGAATGAGGCTTACCTTGTTGACAGTTAGGGAGAGGTGAGTTCATAATAGATTGAATGAATGAAGCTTACCTGGTTGACAGTTAGGGAGAGGTGAGTTCATAATAGATTGAATGAATGAAGCTTACCTGGTTGACAGTTAGGGAGAGGTGAGTTCATAATAGATTGAATGAATGAAGCTTACCTGGTTGACAGTTAGGGAGAGGTGAGTTCATAATAGATTGAATGAATGAAGCTTACCTGGTTGACGGTTAGGGAGAGGTGAGTTCATAATAGATTGAATGAATGAAGCTTACCTTGTTGACAGTTAGGGAGAGGTGAGTTCATAATAGATTGAATGAATGAAGCTTACCTGGTTGACAGTTAGGGAGAGGTGAGTTCATAATAGATTGAATGAATGAAGCTTACCTTGTTGACAGTTAGGGAGAGGTGAGTTCATAATAGATTGAATGAATGAAGCTTACCTGGTTGACGGTTAAGGAGAGGTGAGTTCATAATAGATTGAATGAATGAGGCTTACCTTGTTGACAGTTAGGGAGAGGTGAGTTCATAATAGATTGAATGAATGAAGCTTACCTGGTTGACAGTTAGGGAGAGGTGAGTTCATAATAGATTGAATGAATGAAGCTTACCTGGTTGACAGTTAGGGAGAGGTGAGTTCATAATAGATTGAATGAATGAAGCTTACCTTGTTGACAGTTAGGGAGAGGTGAGTTCATAATAGATTGAATGAATGAAGCTTACCTGGTTGACGGTTAGGGAGAGGTGAGTTCATAATAGATTGAATGAATGAAGCTTACCTGGTTGACGGTTAGGGAGAGGTGAGTTCATAATAGATTGAATGAATGAGGCTTACCTTGTTGACAGTTAGGGAGAGGTGAGTTCATAATAGATTGAATGAATGAAGCTTACCTGGTTGACAGTTAGGGAGAGGTGAGTTCATAATAGATTGAATGAATGAAGCTTACCTGGTTGACAGTTAGGGAGAGGTGAGTTCATAATAGATTGAATGAATGAAGCTTACCTGGTTGACGGTTAGGGAGAGGTGAGTTCATAATAGATTGAATGAATGAAGCTTACCTTGTTGACAGTTAGGGAGAGGTGAGTTCATAATAGATTGAATGAATGAAGCTTACCTGGTTGACAGTTAGGGAGAGGTGAGTTCATAATAGATTGAATGAATGAAGCTTACCTTGTTGACAGTTAGGGAGAGGTGAGTTCATAATAGATTGAATGAATGAAGCTTACCTGGTTGACAGTTAGGGAGAGGTGAGTTCATAATAGATTGAATGAATGAAGCTTACCTGGTTGACAGTTAGGGAGAGGTGAGTTCATAATAGATTGAATGAATGAAGCTTACCTGGTTGACAGTTAAGGAGAGGTGAGTTCATAATAGATTGAATGAATGAAGCTTACCAGGTTGACAGTTAGGGAGAGGTGAGTTCATAACAAGAGGTTGAATGAAATAGGCTTACCTGGTTGACAGTTAGGGAAAGGTGAGTTCATAACAAGAGGTTGAATGAATAAAGCTAATATATACCTGGTTGACGGTTAGGGAGAGGTGAGTTCATAACAAGAGATTGAATGAATGAGGCTTACCTGGTTGACGAAGTTAGGGAGAGGTGAGTTCATAATAGATTGAATGAATGAGGCTTACCTTGTTGACAGTTAGGGAGAGGTGAGTTCATAATAGATTGAATGAATGAAGCTTACCTGGTTGACAGTTAGGGAGAGGTGAGTTCATAATAGATTGAATGAATGAAGCTTACCTGGTTGACAGTTAGGGAGAGGTGAGTTCATAATAGATTGAATGAATGAAGCTTACCTGGTTGACAGTTAGGGAGAGGTGAGTTCATAATAGATTGAATGAATGAAGCTTACCTGGTTGACGGTTAGGGAGAGGTGAGTTCATAATAGATTGAATGAATGAAGCTTACCTTGTTGACAGTTAGGGAGAGGTGAGTTCATAATAGATTGAATGAATGAAGCTTACCTGGTTGACAGTTAGGGAGAGGTGAGTTCATAATAGATTGAATGAATGAAGCTTACCTTGTTGACAGTTAGGGAGAGGTGAGTTCATAATAGATTGAATGAATGAAGCTTACCTGGTTGACGGTTAAGGAGAGGTGAGTTCATAATAGATTGAATGAATGAGGCTTACCTTGTTGACAGTTAGGGAGAGGTGAGTTCATAATAGATTGAATGAATGAAGCTTACCTGGTTGACAGTTAGGGAGAGGTGAGTTCATAATAGATTGAATGAATGAAGCTTACCTGGTTGACAGTTAGGGAGAGGTGAGTTCATAATAGATTGAATGAATGAAGCTTACCTTGTTGACAGTTAGGGAGAGGTGAGTTCATAATAGATTGAATGAATGAAGCTTACCTGGTTGACGGTTAGGGAGAGGTGAGTTCATAATAGATTGAATGAATGAAGCTTACCTGGTTGACGGTTAGGGAGAGGTGAGTTCATAATAGATTGAATGAATGAGGCTTACCTTGTTGACAGTTAGGGAGAGGTGAGTTCATAATAGATTGAATGAATGAAGCTTACCTGGTTGACAGTTAGGGAGAGGTGAGTTCATAATAGATTGAATGAATGAAGCTTACCTGGTTGACAGTTAGGGAGAGGTGAGTTCATAATAGATTGAATGAATGAAGCTTACCTGGTTGACGGTTAGGGAGAGGTGAGTTCATAATAGATTGAATGAATGAAGCTTACCTTGTTGACAGTTAGGGAGAGGTGAGTTCATAATAGATTGAATGAATGAAGCTTACCTGGTTGACAGTTAGGGAGAGGTGAGTTCATAATAGATTGAATGAATGAAGCTTACCTTGTTGACAGTTAGGGAGAGGTGAGTTCATAATAGATTGAATGAATGAAGCTTACCTGGTTGACAGTTAGGGAGAGGTGAGTTCATAATAGATTGAATGAATGAAGCTTACCTGGTTGACAGTTAGGGAGAGGTGAGTTCATAATAGATTGAATGAATGAAGCTTACCTGGTTGACAGTTAAGGAGAGGTGAGTTCATAATAGATTGAATGAATGAAGCTTACCAGGTTGACAGTTAGGGAGAGGTGAGTTCATAACAAGAGGTTGAATGAAATAGGCTTACCTGGTTGACAGTTAGGGAAAGGTGAGTTCATAACAAGAGGTTGAATGAATAAAGCTAATATATACCTGGTTGACGGTTAGGGAGAGGTGAGTTCATAACAAGAGATTGAATGAATGAGGCTTACCTGGTTGACGAAGTTAGGGAGAGGTGAGTTCATAATAGATTGAATGAATGAAGCTTACCTGGTTGACAGTTAGGGAGAGGTGAGTTCATAATAGATTGAATGAATGAAGCTTACCTGGTTGACAGTTAGGGAGAGGTGAAGTCCAAACCCCATTATTGCAAGAATGATCTAACACATTCCCATCCAGGCTGTAGCCTTCACTACATTCAAATGTCCTGACTGTACCATGGTGAGGATTTTCACCCGAGTCATAGACCACCCGACCATGTGGCAAACTTTCATTATCGCATGGTTCTGCAACCAAGAAACAATATCAAATATCACACAATACTTCATCATCAAAAAGCAGTCTCATTTCCAGCTTGTTATAAATTCGGCTTCAGAATTTGCTCGTGTACTAATCGAGAATCCTTGAATAGAACAGTTAGGATGACTCAGTAATGATTTGTGCTCCAACGAAAAATAACATTGGAACCAGCTACGAGAGACTGGCCCAAGATTGCATTTACCTTTTATTTAATTGTTTTCTCTGCTCATTAATCTTTTCATGAACCATGTATAAAAAAAAATAGTTTATCATCTTTCAAGAATTTGTCGACCAAAGAGTAAATAAATACATACTAGGCTGGCAGACTGGTGGTGTATGTTGAGACCATATGCTATAAGAACAAGACATAGTAGCGCTTTCACCATGCCGTTCGTATCCATACAGGCAAGTATAAGAAGCTTCTGTACCATGAGGGATCATCAACACTGACAGGTTTACTTCTGGTTCATAAGATACGACACCATTAAGAGGATCATCAAGCCTGCTACAAGGAGCTATCCAAAACAAACAATATGACCACAGTTAATTTAAGACAAAGTTCATCTGCAGTTTTTCCTAATATCTACCTTAATACATCTTCAAAACAAATTTCAAACAGGACTTTTCAAAGATAGACAGAATTTTGTTTAAAACAACCAGATATCAGTGGCAATTAAGCGATTATTACTCTAAGTTTCATGCAATGTACTTTTAACTCGGGAGAGGAGGTAGGTGGGGAAAAACAAACTGCTATGGGATTGTTACTGATGCTGTAAGGTATATACATGTACCTGCTTCACATTTAGCATGAAATGACCACTGCCCGTTTTGGGGGTCATGCAATTAATAGATTGTGTAAATATAAGAATCTATCACAACCTGGGGATTCTGTGCTTCAACTTTTGAGGAGACTTGATAAATTTAGGCGTTAAAGTTGGCCCTATTTGACCGGGGAAGTGGAGAAGTGCTTCACGAAAACTGGCAGCAAGTCGGTTTTGGAAAAAACAAAAAAATCGTGTTTTTTTCTTCTGGGGTAGTTAGCAAAAATTCCAAACGGCTGACCTGCCAAAAATTGAAAAGAATTCTGAAGTTTAGTTGTCCGGAAATATGTCTGATTGGTTTTCAAGAGGCTGAGAGACTTACACGATTTTTTTAGTATTTTTGAATAATTATCATTTAGCATTGGTTCCTATGGGAGATTATTTAGTGTAGTGCGCCCATATGGCGCGCTTCTAATCCAATATGGCGAATTAACGATCTATTGGCGATTTAACGATCATTATAGTATAGATAAGCTGGAGAGGCCTAAGCACAAAGAAATATAACTCCTGTGAATAGATTATCCCTTTATGAAAGAATGGGGAAAATGGTACATGATATTTGTTTGTCTGTCCGAGAGTCGTACAAGTTTATTGTGTCGTCTTAAGAACAATTATCTTCGAAAGGGGTCCACTTCATGAGCAAGACCTCACAAACCGCAGGAGCTTGTATTATAAGTATAGGTAATGAAGAAAACCATCGATGCACATGACGTGTTATCTTTGCAAAACTTTTTTTGGTTTAAACACAGGCTCTTTGCAACAAGGATATCTGGTCGAACAGTTGTACACCAAGAGTCAGCGATTCTTATCAACAAGGTCAGACAACATTAGATGGTACCATGATGTACCAGCTGAAGTGAAAGTGAAAGCTGCACGTATCCGGGTTGATTTCCCACGATCAGTTGCACTTTGCCCTCTGAAACACTTATCTAAACACTCAAATTAATGGACTACGCACATGGATAAAACGCTTTTCATAGCATAAAGCGCCCAATCCGAAGACAACGTGCCCCCTGCATGTGTGTGGTAGTTGTACTTGTTATAATGGCGGTAACATCACTTATTACTCAGTAATTAACAATTTGTTTCATTTGTCTACCAATGATTGATTTTCTGCTAGTCAAGATGGCTACAGTTTTCGTCAAAGACATTGTCAAATCATTTACACTTTAAACTCTCTACTCGATGAAATCATTCGTGACAATGTTGATCACGATGTAATATCTTATCTTTTAGATTTAACGATCAACGTGCCACTATTTGATGTGCCTTCTGCATGCTATATGATCAGGTGTAAAAGTTTCAGTGTCAACCCACCGGCATGATACTAATACTAACTAGAGATTCAGTTTAAAACATAACTAACAACATGAAAACACTTTCGTTTTTCCGTCAACGACTGCAGAAGAATAAAAATCGAGATTAACAATATGAACACTTTCGTTTTTCCGTCAACGACTGCAGAACAATAAAAATCGAGATTAACAATATTTAGAAAACATTGGCAGTACTAATTAAACAAAGTTATCAAAATAGTTGGTACAAAACCAGCATCATCGAGACTTTAAAGGGGCACATTGACTTCAAATCTATCGAAATGGTTGCCGTTTGGAATTACTCCATATCCTTAGAAGAGTTGTTCATGCACTAAAACAACTACACAGTGTGGTGTACGTGTATAGTGATTAAAAGACATAGGCCTACGATTGTCTCTTGAAACACAACCAGCGGAACACGTGCTCCGCCATTTTGTGGAGTAAAAAATTTGATTTTACAAAATAGCAGACTGTGTTCTTTCATGCAATTACATATATAAAAAAAAACAATTTCAAGGCTGGGGTGTTTATCTCGAATCATGATATTCTACTTTTAAAATGTTTTTCCAACATTGATAATTTCTTAACAAACGCTTTTCGTAGCCCAAAGCGCATAATCCGAAGGCAACATGCCCCTTATAGAAAACGCATTGAAATTTAATAAATTTACGATTTTGTAGTTGTGGTCGATTAAAAGTATTTGAGTCTAAACCCGTGGAACTAACCTGTAGTTATTCGGTAACATGAACCATCTGCTTGCGGTTCCCAACCATCACAGCAAACAGATACTAAAGTGTAGGTGTCACGATACGCTATCCGTGGCTTGATACTATACACGATACTAAACAAGAAAAAAAACATGATTTATTGTAAAACGTGGCGAAGTAACCTACCAGGCGAATCTCAAGTTATTAATAATAATATTATAATAGAGTGCCAAGTCCACATAGGCCTACAACGCACCCAATGCGCTTAACAAAATTACAATTTGGAAGCAATACAAGACAAACAAATTACAATTATTTACACACAAAAATAACAACATAACGCACATTTTAAATAATTCAAAGAAGCAAAAGAAATGGCTAAATGAAGACTTACACCAAAAACAGAAACAAATACGAAATCAAAATCAAATTAAGTAAGAAACACATATTTATAATGTTTTAAACAATTCAATAAAGCAAAACGAAAAGGCTCAATCAATGGAAACTTTAACAAAACACAGAAACAAAACAAAACCAATATTTAGAAAGTAAACCAATACAAATTAAACGATTGATTGGAAAATTATGCAACAAAATAATCGTTAAAAGGGGCTGTGTCGTCATGACAAAAGCAAAAATGTGGCTGTACATGGAATTATAAACTCTCGCAGAGTTACAGCACGCGCGCGCGAGCTCTCCATTATGATACGGGGGATGGCGCAGTAGTCACATGCCTATGTCTACTTTGGTCATGATGACACTGTACCTTTAATGTAAAACCGTTGAAAAGTTTTACATGTACTGCACAAAATTGAAGTTGAATATTCAAATGTAATTTCCCCCCTTTTAATTTATTGCAATAATTGCATAAGGTATGACAAGCACTGTATGCTTTTTAAAAATTGGAAATCATGGAATTCCTGCCAAAAACCAGAGTGATTTCTAACTCCTTACCGGTACGCTGTGCACCTTTTCCAACCCATAAATCCACACTTAGCGACAGTTCTGTGAGATCTCGATATTTGATCTGTCGTTGTGTACGTCACTGTTGTTCTGTCAGGGGGAAAAAGCAGGGTATATGTTTAATGAGAAAATAACAAGTGAGTTTGACAATAAACATGGACTGGGTTCTATTCACGATGGGTCAGGTCTTGGGGGGTGGAGGGGGCGGGGCTACAGTTGCAATAATTAGATTTATTAAGGGACGCTACATGTATAGACCTGATGCATTGACGTCACCAAGCCGCCATCTTAGAGGTAAACTGATGATGAAACAATGGAAACGCGCTGATTTGTACGCGCGGCGCACAGGACTGGCCAATGAACATCTTCCTTTTGACCTATAGGTGAGGGCGCCCTACTCAAATGACGTCATATGCATAAGGTCTATTGAGACGCAAAATGGGTGATGTCACATCGTCTTCAACAAGTGTTGCGCTTATAAACAAAATGACAGTACAGACAACAATACGCGATTTAAAATCACATGGGGGAAAATAATTGTTTTGTTTAATTCCGAAATATCAAAAGATTAAAAACATCATATTTATAGGTAATGATTTTGACAATGGAAATTGCCCCAAATAAGTATGAAAGTGCAAGAGTAGGGTACTCGTTTCAGGTTCTAACCGTTATTTATGTTAACGCAATTCTCAAACTATTCCATAGATGTGTACTTGATGTATTTTCATAGATAATGATTGATTAGTTGAGATCGGTGCGTATATAATGCATGGTGCCTAATTTCCTGTCGGTTTAAAAAAAGTTCCGTGTCCTTCACCAATGGCGTATTACCAGCTGGGGACCATGGAATCGGGAGACCCCCCCCCCCCCCCCCCCCCCCCCCCCCACCCCACCCTCCGGCTTAGAATTCTTCCCACTTCCCCCAAAATGAGATCTAAAAATGCAAAAATTAATGGTTTGATATACATGAAAGAAAGATAGTCCTACAGTTCACTGTGAGCGGGGGTGGGGGGGGGGGGGGGGCGGGGGAGGAGGGGTTAAGGTCTTGCTACTGTTGGGATAACCGTAACCCTCGATCCAGGCAATGGATCCACTGGCCAACGGTCTACAGATGACCGTCCGGCCGGAGGATCGATGGTCACGATCATTGCAATCAGTTTTATCATAGAGAAAAGGTATTGTTATTTTGGCACAAACACTGAATGCAGCACTTAAATATTAAAGTGAACATGAAATGATTATAACCTACCTTACAGAGTTGGAGCACAGACCATCGACATCAGGCTGCGCAGAAACACTGTTCAACATGAACAGTACGAACACAGTTCCCAAGCAAACTCCATGTGTGTCAAACTGCCTGACTCTCCACGCCCTATCCATGTTGTGTTCTTCTTCAAAAAGTGTCCAAACAATTTAAAACCGTTGATATAAGAAAACTGACTCCGTGAAGCTTGAAGACACTCAAAATGTCCAAATCGTTATACACAAAACAGCCCCAATCGTTACTCACAAAACTATGGTGGCCCTGAAGGGACACGCATATCGCATACGTGTGCGCACACGTATGCAATGTCGTGAAACAATTCGCGAATATGTGCGCACACGTATGCAATGTCGTGAAACAAATCGCGAATGTGTGCGCACACGTATGCAATGTCGTGAAACAATTCGCGAATATGTGCGCACACGTATGCAATGTCGTGAAACAATTCGCGAATATGTGCGCACACGGTATGCAATGTCGTGAAACAAATCGCGAATGTGTGCGCACACGAGTGCGAATATATTTGCGATGTCGTGAACGTTTATTGCATACCAAGTTGCATACCTTTGGGATGATGTCATAGTTGCAGACAATTTGTTAGTGACCTAGGGAGTACGTGGCGCTACAGTCAGGCTCCTGTAAGCATGGCTATACAATAATGTGTACCCAGGAACTTGGCACCAGGCCAAGTTTCGCCAACATGTACTACAGCATAAGCTATCTACCTACAGCCTACTAATAAGTACTTGTGCTATTACAATCAAGGTCGAAGAGTACGCACGCGCGAGGGTATTTTACGGTCAAACACGCCCATTTTATGTTAATAGCCCACGTTCGTCCTGGGGAAAAAAGAAATACGCCACCCGCCTCGCTTGCCTCACAACAATGACTAAACCGCTGCAATGACTACCGCTAATCTCACTGTAGGCAACATGGTATGCAATAACGTTCACGACATCGCAAATATATTCGCAGACGTGTGCGCACATATTCGCGAATTGTTTCACGACATTGCATACCGTGTGCGCACACATTCGCGATTTGTTTCACGACATTGCATACGTGTGCGCACACATTCGCGATTTGTTTCACGACATTGCGTACGTGTGCGCACATATTCGCGAATTGTTTCACGACATTGCATACGTATGCGCACACGTTTGCGATAAGCGATGTCTCTTCAGGGCCACCATACAAAACAGCCAATGCTGTTAGAAAGCTGAATTGCGAAGGACTCCAGCTACAACGTGTTCGAGAAGCAGGCATGCAAGGGCGACTTTTTGGCAGCCAGCCAATTCAACCCATTATTATACCACGGAGCACAGCCAGAGATCGAAGTGTCTGATTTTTTCCCGAGGGAGGAAAACCGGAGGGCCCGGAGAAAAACCCTCGTGGCACAGCAGAGAACCAACGCACAACTCTACTCACATAATTATGGCCTTGGCCAGGTATTGAACCAGGGTCACCTTGGTGAGAGGCGAGCGCTTATAGATAGTTCCCAGTAGACGCCATATTTACGGGCAAATTGCATTTTGGCATGCAGGCGCGTCAAGCGCTCAAATTATTAACGCAGCCGCGTCGTTCACTAACCAATCATGCAATGAGTTTTGTGAAATGTGCGCGTGCTGCACGCCGTTCTCACGCGTAACGCATGACTGTGTGTTCCAAACTGCCCGTAAAGATGGCCGACTTACGTCATACTGCAACCTATCTATACGCACAAGCCAACCATGATCTGTGACCTGTATGTCGATCTAATTCATGCCCTGGCGTAGACAGTCATGTCGATATATCCGATGAATCGTATATCAGTTGTGTTTAATAATCACTCGCGAAAAGGCCGCCTTCGGCGGCCTTTCGCGAGGCTGTTAGTTCCCTGTTTCAGTAAGTTTTCGTGTTTTGAATGCAGGAAAAAAAAATTGATTAAAAACAAAATAGAGAGAAGTTTATGGGAAAATGAATATATCCTGGATTTTCCGATACCCCGGGGAGGTAATATGGACGGACTGTCCAACCCCAAACCATGTTACATTTGTACACTGGTTTTTGTAAATTGTAAATTTGTGACTCTTTAGTCTTTCAAACACGTTGGATGGATGAAAGTTCAGCCCAGATTTTGACCGAAAATTACTGCTTTGCTCAAAATAGTAACAAACACAATCACAATCGAACCTTTTTATGAACCGTGCGCATCCCATGGTGTATTTAAGGCGAGTTTGAAGTATTTTGTACAGGTATTTGATAGTTTTTACCAGTCAATGGCCCAGGTAAGAAAGTGCTTCCTTTCATTTGCTGCGATGACCGTCATGGTTGTGCATAAACAGTTAAAAATTCATTTTGGGAAAATGAACAATTTTATCAAAACAAAAACATCACATAACGAAGCAATAATGCTTCGTTTTACCTTCAAAAATTATGACATAATTTTCTGTGTTCAAAATAAAGAAATATGAGGCAAAAACATAAGCATCCGTGTGCTTCATAAGGGTCTCCAGAAAAGTAATTTGCCCAATAGTTAACGGAATTGGGCAGAAGAATTTTACTATTAATGGGATGTTAGCTACACTATTGAACTAGTCTTTCGCTGTATTCTTTATTTCCTAAGGATTCTCGAAACAGTCAAGAACACTTAAAGAATCCGTCTTCGTCAGCGTTACCGTTCAGAATCGAAATGTCCGCCATATCTCGTTTGTAAAATGAGGGCCCTAACTTGATTGGTCAAACCGTGAACTGATTGTATCTGGCCTATGTAACCAATCAACTGCTGCGTAAGGAAACGGTCAAAATGGTCATGTATGGCTCCTGACTTACTACACAAAACTGAATGCGGTGTTGGGTAAACATTGAGGTGCCTATAACTATCTCGTGAGAACACTATGTACACGTACACGAGTTATTGCTAGTAAATGATTTCATCGTTGTTTAAAAGGTTTTGTTTGTTTTGTTTGAAAAACTTTGACATCAGTCATCTAATTACTGAGAGGGAAAAACCAACATTGGTACATTTTTTGGTCTTGCAAACTTTTCACTTTGGCAAGCAGTCCTAGCGCCAATTATAACAAATAAATAAATAATAATAAACAAATATTTTTAAAGCATTATTCCATTCCTCCGAAGGTATAAGCATTCTACCTGCATAAGTAGATCACTATATTTGACACTTCTACTGAGGGAACCTATGGTCAGATAATTAATTTTAATAACTGTTTACCACCAAAATGACAACTCTTTCATATTTTGATTTTCTTGTTTTACGGAAACATTTATTTAAATCTAAGTTTCTTCTTTCAGCTGCATGAATTTCTTGCACACATTTTTCTTTATATTAAATCCACATTGAACATTGCGTTTTCTTTTAATATCTTAAAGTTATTATACAGAACTGAAAACTTTATGAAGTTCACACTTGAACATTTTTTCTGTGAAATATAAATTCATAATCAAGAAAACTGTATCTGAAAACCTTAAAACAAACGTACTTCAGCTGATTTCGGTTGTTAGAACCCAAAATAATGACAATGTATTGACGTGTTGAAATCTGGGCCAGGTTTTGCATAGACTTGATTTCAAGTCTGAGATCGCGGTTATTTCTCTGCATCAGCCACACAAAATTTCCCCCGCAGAATGGCTATCACGCGGTCTCAGCTCGTCTCAGCTCGCAATCTCAGACTTGACCCCTTGTGTATGGGATATTCATTTATTCACAACTGACATTTTACATAACAACACTATGCCAGAGAGATGGCCAATCAGGAGGCCACAAAACTCCTGTTGGTTGCGTCTATTCCCAATAGGTTATAATCACTTCAGTATTTTCTGTAAAATCGATTGAGTCATTGTTTTTAATTTTTATAGTGCTTTGTACGTATGCTATTTCTAATTTATACATAAAATAATACTAGATGTATTCTTAAAATATTGAAAAATAAACATAACAAATAACCTGATCCCTACTAGACGAAAAACTGTGTTCCCTTTATTTGAATGGAATCGTCTAATGATTTTCCCAACGTTTTTATTTATTTTGAATTTAAAATCTAGAATCACTTTGGGTTTTTTGTTTCCAAACTGTAAGTTGAATCACTGAGCAGAGGCAGATTAGTTATATGTGATTCAATGTTGTATTTCTGTACTATATCCCGTGGTATAAACGGTCAAGTTTGAATGTGCATTTTATTGACGGCTTCTGAGATTCTGACCAATCAGAGTGTTCCGTCCACTTTTGGACTAATTCGCCATAGGGTGTGTACAAACCGAAAAACAATGTTCCCAAGTCTGTGATCGTAGGCCAAAGACGGTGGTTAATCCACAAGAGGGCGCTATTTCAGGCAATAATGTATTGGCTATCAGGTAGACTAAAAACCACGAGCACAGACTTGGAACCAAGTCTAGGTTTTGCACTATTTTTCTCCTGACTCACACAAGGGGTTGAGCAAAAAATGTCACAGATTTGTTATTTCAAGTCAGTTGATCACACAAAACATCAATCATGTCTACGACTATTTTTGTCGGCTGTACCAATCCTCCATAACACCAACTAACATTCACAACTAACAGTACTTTTGTTACAACATTAGTAATAAATTACCTAAAAGGTAGGGTCATAGATTGATTTTTGTCTATGTAAGGCTTATTTATAGGCAAAATTATATGGAAAGATACAATGAAGTCACAGGTGAAAGTTCAAGCTGAATACAGTGTCTATATGCTGAGAAAACAGAAGGGAAAAAAACTGTCACAGTATTTTCACAAGAACGTTGAATCCATCCACGTTTAGCGAAGTGACAGATAGATCGCATCTCTGGTTGCAGCATTCTTGAACGGGACACCATTACACAACCCACAGAAATCTGGCCGGGTTACAACATCAGGAAGATACCGCAAGATACCAGTCACTGTATCTCCTGATGTAATTGGAATCCTCCAAAACTTTTACTTGAAACAACGGTAGGTCACAGAGAGTGCTAGGCCTGAAATTTGAAGTAAAAAAAAAAGAACCAAAACGTCATAAATTATTTTAATAATGGCAAATTACTTTTTCTTGTTCAACCAGATCCAATCAGTTACTAAAAGGGGACTGAAAATATAAGTTTATTGAAATAACCAGGCTTAATGCCTACTGTCAACAGAAATGTCTGGACCTGAACGTAAACGGTCAAGCTATTTAAATACAAAAATTTTGCATCTGTGCATATATCAAAATAAAAAATTAAAAAACCGAGTATAGCGACCCAGTTGGGACAACTCAATGCAATAAAACAAGACACATAATACCCTAAAAGAAAAAAGATGGCTAAATCAGTTTGGGTATGATCATCACACATCATGTACATAAAGCAAGAACAAATGATTAGTGAACTTCATTGGTGCACATAGTGCTTCATGCATTTTTGATGAAGGAAATGTTTTACTAACTCTTGACTAACAAATACCGAGTTTTGTCCTTTGCAAGAAACTTGGTGTTGTAATGAACAAATTCAGCATGAACATACCACCAAGACATAACGAATAAAAAGCAGCCACATTATTGTATTCACAAGGAATGTTTTGGCCCTTATATTACTAAAGTATTGTTACGACATTACGCAACAATGAGTGCCACGCAGCGGCGACATTTCAGATTTTTTCCTGAATTTCCCAGAGCGAAAAAAACGACAACGGTTTTAATAATGGGCAGAAGTGAATGTGGCATCAATGGCACCGATCATCCTTCGTCTAACGAACGTAACGTATAATCGACCTCAAAATGTTTCCTCTGCTCGAATCAGTCAGGTTCACCAAAAGTATGAATCTGTTCATCGAAAATTGTCAAAACCTAAGTACACTTCAGGTGAAAATTTAAATGTCTTTGAGTGGTTACTAAATTGAGGTGGAAAGGGGTTTTTATACTACGTTAATTGTCAAGAAATCTACTTACCACTCGTAAGCGGCCGGGTTCGCGGGGTACGTGGCTTGGCTGCCAGGTTAAGGGCTAGATTTTGGTGCCGCACGTGATTCGTGCCGCACGTGAACGTTGTTTTTGTTGCGCATGTTTTCGTATTTCATCAGCCGCGCTTTCGTACCTTGCGTTCGTTCCAGTGGCGGCGCTACGGGGGCAAGGGGGGAAAATGCCCCCCCCCCCCCAGTTATTTTTTTTGCCCCCCCCCCCCACCCCCAGTTTTAATATGCCTTGAAATTGCGTGGTTTTCCTTTACTTTGCGAACTAACACGGTCGGCCATTTATGGAAGTCAAAAATGTCGAGGCATATTTGTGTGGATCATTGTATTCTACTTTTAAAACATCTTTCTAACCATATGCATTTTATAACAAACGGTTACACACGCTTTTTATAGACCAACTCGCCCGATCCAAGGCAACGTGTCCCTTTAAGGGCGTCATATCAGATCTTATAAATCACCCAACCTGATGGTGTCGGTGTTTTGACGGTGTCGTTTTCTAAGCTGATAAGTTGCCCGACCTCTCTTGGTCTGCTTGTCTATAGGCCTAATGTCCAATCTGATCTTATAAATCATCTGATTGGATGTGATCTTGGTGATTTGAAGGTGGGTTTGTTTTTCTAATCTAATAAATCGCCTGACCACTCCTGATCTGCATATGTCGATGTCTTATCTCATCTTATAAAATAATCACCTGACCAGATGATGTCAATGTTTTGATGGTGTCTTTTTCTCAGCGAATAAATCGCCGGACCTCTCCAATTGACAAACATGGTCGGCAGGAATGGACAGTATTTGACAGAAGTTACGGCCATCTGGCTGTACGAATGGACACATCATTTGGCAAGACTAGAGTATTTGGCATGAAGTTAACGGGCGCTTGACTGGTGTTCCTTGCTCTATGCTGTATGGGATCAACACTTTCTGCCATGGTAACCTTAAAATCACAAATTATTTCAAGAAACTTGAACGCAAAGCTTATGTGAAAAGTGAAACTGTAGAACGTCGCAAGTAAAAACAGACATGGATGTTTTAAAATGTCTATGTAAATCTTGGGGTCATATTGACCAACCATCAGACCTAACATCTGAGCTAACTATAAAAGTACAGCTGAAGACTCGCGTGACATTACTTAAGTAATATTCCACACTTTCTCTACTTTGCCCAACCATGCACCCGGTTTAAAAATGAAAGCGGAACTTGTGAAGGACATGTTTGTGTCCACTTTCAGGGTTTCCGGTAGTGCGTGGGTGAGAAGTAAATATCAACATAAAATAATAAGTATGTTTGGCTTATTTGTTGCAAGTGAACAGATATCAATTTATACTCATCCTTAACACAAGTGTAGGTTCCAGGGCAGGCACAAGGATTTGCTGGAAACTTCGGGAAGTATTTTACGTGTCAGGTGAGTCAATTTGATTGTTAATCGCTGTTAGATTAAAGGTTTACACATCACGGGTAGATTCATTACTTTATATTTTTGATTATTCTTACCAAAGTGGAAATACCACTAAAATAATAGGTTTCCCCGTCCAATTTCAGCAAAAATTCATTTAATGTCATTAACACGCGTCCAAATTCACGCATTTCTCTCTAAGCCACTTAATTTAGGGTTTCTTTTTAGCTGTTTATGTATTTAATTTTGTTTTCGTGCTCGTAGGATTTTTTCTTTCTCATTCTGATTCATTTCAGTCATTCTATTTCATTTATAGGCATTCAAGACTACACTTTTACCATTCCTAAGTTGAATTAATATAGACAGGAAAATGTTAGGAAAACATGTTAATACTTTAATACACGTATTTCATTTTCTGTTGATTTACAGGTGATAGTATCACAATGGACACAGAAGACGTCTTTGTTCTTGTTGTGATCATCCTCTCGTTATGTGCAAGCACAGGTATGATCAACTTATGCATCACACTTAATAATGGGCCTATTTCGATGATTGTTTCCAAAGTTGTTAATCCATTAATCCATCACTTATGCAGCTTGTCGTAAACAACTGCAATCGGGGACCTCCTATTCTCCCTCTTTTGTTTATACTTTAACTTTTTTGCAACAGCTCCCATTGGTTTTGTACACGATCTCCAACTGGGCACCTTTCACCAACCGGGGACCCTATTGTCCTCTTTTGTTATAGGTCCCCGGTTTGAATGTGTATACAGTCTCACACACACACACAAGTGTGTAACAGCCTGCAATCGTGGACCCTCCTTTGTTCAACTCTTTGTGATAGCAACCGTGGACCACAATGCTTTCCTTTGTGATAGCAACCGTGGACCTATTGTCCTCTTTTGTTATAGGTTCCCGGTTTGAATGTGGTTACCTACTCACACACACACACAGTGTGTAACAGCCTGCAATCGTGGACCCTCCTTTGTTCCACTCTTTGTTATAGCAACCGTTGACCACAATGCTTTCCTTTGTGATAGCAACCGTGGACCTATTGTCCTCTTTTGTTATAGGTACCCGGTTTGAATGTGGTTACCTACTCACACACACACAGTGTGTAACAGCCTGCAATCGTGGACCCTCCTTTGTTCCACTCTTTGTTATAGCAACCGTGGACCACAATGCTTTCCTTTATTTATTTATTACATTTCTTTACCCAGGGTATGCCCAAACAGTTAAAACTGGTTTCCATTGGGGCCCTGCATACATTACAACATACAGCATAATTACAAATACGGTAAATAAAAAGCACATCGAAATATTACATTATAAAACTTGTACACGTATAAATATTACTCAGGTAAAATGAACTCAGAAAATGTGTATAGGGTGAATATACAATTTTGAAATCTAAAATTCGCTGATTATGGGAGGGGCAAAAAACCCGCAAAAACTCTTTTAGAGAAACACGGGGAAATTCCCCTCCGGTTCCTAATATTTATGGCAACCAAGTTTGTCTACTCCGTAGATCAGCACAGATTAGATCTCATAAATGGAAATGCTGACATATTTGCAGGAATATTATTATTATTCTTATTATTTTCTGCTAATGAAACCAAGGATCCCTCACGGAATCAGGCAGGGACTGAATATTACGGACTAATGAACGTTTTACGAAGTTCAGATTTGAATGAGGTTAGAGAAGTCGTGGTTCTCAATTGAACATACAAGTTATTCCATAAAATTGTACCAGTTACAGCAAAGCTTGTGGCAAAACATTCTTTTTTCGCAAAGGGAATCTTAAGCTTCATGTCTTTGTGATAGCAACCGTGGACCTATTGTCCTCTTTTGTTATAGGTCCCCGGTTTGAATGTGGTTACCTACTCACACACACACACACAACCTTACGGATCCGGTTTGAGGGGTCCTGCTATTGTTGTTCTATTATTCCCTTTTATAAAGAATTCTCTTGTCCAGGTTGAACAAAGAATTCTATTGTGGGGTCCATTGTTCCATTGTCTAAAAGCCCACCCTCACGGATGGTGGCTTGTGTGGTCCTTCTATTGTTGTTCTATTATTCCCTTTTCTTAAGAATTCCCCTGTGGGGTCCAAGTTGAACAAAGAATTCCCTTGTGGGGTCCATTGTTCTGTTGTGTTTAGAGCTCAACAAGGATCCATGCGTATGCCCATACCCACCCTGAAAAATGCATCCTTGTGGAGCACTCTTTTGTTCTTTCCTTTGTCCCTGCACTTAACAGTTTCCCATAGACTTTGTACACAAATTTCCTTGTGGAGCACCCCGGTCTTTAGAAATTCCATGTGGAGACCTTTTATTTTTCCTTTTTTGTTTTGTCGTTGGTCTCCATTAGGTACCGAAAGTGAAAGCCCTGTAACTGCCATTATGTAAAAGGGTGTGTGGGGGTGTGCGTGTACTTGCATGGGGAACGGAAACAAACGAACTTCGTGTGAAAGTCGTATAGCTTCAAGCCAGTTGAATATCTTCTCACATCAGATATCAAAACGTGGGCAAACAGGTTTTTAGTAAAAAGTGCAATGTGATACCCAATATCACCAGTAAGAAAACATTGACATGTGATACCCATGACCACCAGTAAACAAAAACTTACTCGCTTTCCTGAAGAAATATTCTGTGGGGTACCACTAGAACAAAGTAATCTTCTGGGGTATCATTGTTCAATTGTTAAAAGTACCCCGTAAGTCGGCGCGTGTCCCTGCGGATCGGGTTTGTGGGGTCCTGCTAATGTGTTCTAGTTCCTTTTCTAAGGAATTCTCTTGTGGGGTCCGGGTTGAACATATTAGTTTCAGTGGCGGCGGAACACTTTTAAAAGTGGGGGGGGGGGGGAAATATTTTCCCCATGTATTTTATTTCCATTTGCACAACATAGGTATGTAGGCACACACCGGCTATGTTGGGCTATTTTGGGGTACAAACATAGACCCACACATGACTCTGGAGGTCTTCCAGGAGTAGAGTAGACCAATCCCTAAAAGAAACCGTCAAATTTGGCCATTATCGAGCATTTTCAAAAAACTAAGTTCACGTGATTTATCTGAACCAATTTTTTTTACGCAGATAAATCATATGATCTTTGGAGTTAATTTTACTTCCAGCGATCTAAAAAGTGTATTACTGAACCATATTCAACTCGGCTGGGTTAACAATGGGAGCGATTGACGCAGCTGTAAGCCCAAATGCAATTTGCCCGTAAAGATGGCGTTTTTCGGGAACGATCGTTAGACAAAATTACTATACCTTATACAATGAACAACTACCACCATTCTGTGATTTGCCAATTGGCCATCAAGACGTGTTTTGTTAGTTCGTTTAAATGCAGATCGTGTCTACGTCATTCAGCCGCTAAGCTAATCGGATAACGTGGCGAGTGCGCATGCTCATAAAGACGCATCCCGACTGTACCTCAAGACTCTTTCTAGAAAGGTGTCTTATATGAGCATGCGCACTTGCAGACAAGCATTTTTCAAAACGGCCGCACAATAAATCTTCTTTTCCGAATTATCGGAAATAGGTTGATTTAGTTGAGATAGTTCAAGTTTAAGCAAATACTTGGGCCAGTGTTCAACCCGGGGGGGGGGGGGGCGCAAACCAATGTATTGAGTGGGGTCCAGAGGCCGGCCTTACGGCCCCTGGTATGGTCCAGGGGCGAAGCCCCGGTGGGGGTCCAGGGGGAAAAGCCCCCTGGAGCTATGAGCTTTTGGCGTTTTGGGGGTGAAAAATTAAGCCTCTTTATGCATAAAATTAGAAAAATAGACATACCTTTTAAGCACTTCTGATCCATTATAAATCTTTTAATGTTATTTAATATTTTTCAGTGATGCTCCTCCCACTTGTTAGAACTTATTGCCACTCATCTGGGTTAGGCTGATAATGCCCGCATGGAGTCCCCAGAATATTGTGTACAAGGTACATTGTCAGCAAAGGTTTTTGTTTTAAATAATAATACTGCAGACGTTGTTGATAGAACATTATGGGCGGTGCTACTTTTCATCACTGGGCGGCAAATTCCATGAATAAGTGGGCGGCAAACCCATATCCTACAGACAAACCTTTGTTTTGCGAAAGTGGTGTCACATAATAATAATTTATAGGCCTACCATTACTGTTAAAAATGAAATTATAAGTTTAACCAGGGCATAAATGTAGTGTGTAATTTGGAAAGGGTAGGATTGCAGACCTTTTTAATCCCTGAACATAGCCGACTAATATGAAAAATTTGGAAAAGAAGCAACGCGTGATGATATTCATTTTGGATCTCGTCGGTATCTGGTTTCATGCATATTCATTAAAAACATCGCGGGTAAAAAAACATTACTATCCGGCGTTTCTCAAATTCAAGTGTAGTACTACAGGCAATCCTTAAGGGGGAAAACCATTGAATGCCGGAAGGACGTGAGATATATTTTATCCTAGACAAATTAGCCCGTTGGTTTCAAATGCTTAATATGTTATTGTTGCAAATTTAAACAATTACAAGTGAGTTATCATAAAAGTATGGTGTTCAATATCTGTCACCTCGCACCTCGCACCTCGCGTTATCGAATCTCCCGTATAAAAGAGTAATTTGGCAGGGGGAAAAAATGACGAATGGCAAAGGAAGAAAAGAAAATACTGCCACCGGAAATAAAAACCTAAAACTACACACACATTTGCGACTTTTCTCCCTCGGCTCTTTTTTCCTTCCTCCTTCCTCCCCTCCCCCAATGTTTTTGTATTTCTTCCCTTCCCCTTCCTCCCCCGTTTTGTCTTTCTTTCCTTCCCCCTTCCTCCCCCGTTTTTTTTCTTTCCTTCCCCCTTCCTCCCTCGTTTCCTTTTTTTTGGGGGGACCCTCTTGGGGGAGCCTCCCCGAGCCCCCCCCCCCTTGGGTGCGTCCTTTCCGGTGTTGGCCTATAAATTATTCTTCTACAAATCTTCATGTGATTGTAGAACATGTCAAGCAGTATTATATGCCGTTACTAAAGTCAAGTGGATGAGTTTTTAAAACGTGTTTAGCTGAAGCACGAACCAAAAGTGGTGAATACTACGTTGTCGTTTTTATTGAATAATAATGAGGCATAGTCAAACTAATATAACATACTTTTATGGGGTAACAGGTGATATTAAGTCCCCTCGGTATTGGAAGTTAAAGATGCATTGCCCGTATTTGGACAAAACTTGACGGTCAAAAATTGATAATGTAAAATTTGTATGTTCCGGGGTAGGAAGTCGTGTGTGAGATCAGGCTCAGAGATTATGCATCGAATTGCGGCTAAGGCTGTAACTGCGTAAAGGTGGGGGGGGGGGGGGGGGGGGGGGGGGAACTGCTCCCTTGCCCCCCCCCCCCCCCCCCCCCCCCCCCGCCCGGTTCCGCCGCCGGTGAATTTAATTTACCTTTGGGGTCCGTTGTTCCATTGTCTAAAAACTCTCATAAGGGCACTCCCGTGAGCGCTAAGAAAACGAGGAAGCTAACATGAGCATCATTGGGGAGTCAACATGAGGCGCTAGTGGGTATAAACATCGTAGTGTTTGCGCCTGCCGGCTTGAAAATACGCAAATGTACCGTAGTACCGGCAGTTCTAGAGGTAAGTAGAGTGTTGTGTATTAAATAAAATTGGTTGAGATCAACATTTGATCTTTATCTTCAATGTATCACGTTTAGATGGTATAGGCTGTTCAGAACCCGTGGTAGACAGAGCACACATTGAATTTAGCGCCTCACCAGGAGAAGATGGCCGCTACCCACGGGATACCGTGATCTCGGTACAGTGCTCTATGGGTGCAACAATGGAAGGTACAGTCTGTCTACAATTCAAGCCCATTGAGTGGCCCATATACAAAATACCCTACACTTAATTGGGCCTATCCACCTGGAAAGATGCACAGCTCAGACAATATGATAATTTATTTATTTAATTACGTATTCCAGAAATGAACACCTTAATTAAAAGAGGAAGATCGGCCCAACTTCAACGTCTATACCCTACCTGAACTTGGGTGGGTGGGGGAGGGGTGACTATACACAGGCGTCCGGGGACTTTCTTTTAATTTGGGGCGGTCCAGATTCAGTCTTGTGCAACCTAGAACTGATCAGAAGTATATATATATATATTTTTAGTTTTTTTGTTTTTACATCTTTGGTCGTTATGTAAACAATGCTTTTTGGAACCAGGAAACAACGAATTTGGTGATGTGTATGCACTGCTAGCGATACGTGTGCTGGGGTATTAAACATTCAGGTTTTGACTTGACCTCCTGTATGTCAAGCACATACTTTCCAGAGTTCTGTGAAAAAAACCACAAAAAAAACTACTCGGGTGAAATTCGAACCCACGGCCTTTGCCATAAAGCAGATGTCTTATCACTATAGACCACCACCGAGCTTGCCCGGTAGAGGCGGTACCCACTGCTATACCCCTATTTAATAAATGTTATTTATTGCATCGGGGATAAAGAATATAATTTGATTTTTTACCCTTACACCAAATTATACCTCTATTTACTTAGTTCAAATTGAACATCTAAAATCCAAGAAAATTCAAAGTTAGTTGAATTCCGTCAAATTATGTGGGGGAAAAAAAACTACTTTAAGATACGAAACGTTATTATCTTGATTTAGAACAGAACCTCGCGCCAATGGTACTGCTTGTTTGCACGATAGCAAAATCCAGTACAGATTTGTCACACAAAAAGGACTCGAAATAAGGAGAAGTTGAGTCGATAAACAATGTAAACGACATCAACCAAAGACCAAGAGATTTATTTTGATATTTATACTCGGGAATAATCAGTTTGGGGAACATCATAGTATACTTCTTCTAGGACTCTAGGGGGGAAAATAACGGTAACTAACCGAGGCACATGTACTTTCACTCAGTGTATCAGGGACTTCATGTAACTATCTTCACTGATGCAGAGTGAGATGAAATGGTCTTAACATGCACCCGATACTCCACATTTCTGGGAGACGAGGTAGTAATCTGTGTTGGTAAGAGCTGACACTCGTTGACCCTTTTTTGTGGTTAACTACTAACAGAAATGTGGAGGCCCCATATACAGATTACATTCCTGTAATAGACCTTTCTTTTGCAACGTCACAGCCCGAGTTTTTGCCAACCCAGGTTGGAAAAGTATAGAAAGCCATAACTGCAAATCAAAAACAGATTGCCACAGTTTGAAGCAGTGTTACACAAATATTCAAAAATAGTGTTGAATTTGTTGGAAACAAATCAAACCATCATGGAAGGTATTTCCGTTCATGAATCTTTACAGAAAATGTTGAATTCAGCCGGCCATGCCATCCGGCGCACTTTGTTTATCAACAAAAGAAAGGTCTATTACCTACCAACAGAGGTAGTAACCTGGGAGACGAGGTAGTAATCTGTGTTGGTAAGAGCTGACACTCGTTGACCCTTTTTGTGGTTAACTACTAACAGAAATGTGGAGTATCGGGTGCAACATTCGACTAACCTGCTCTAACAGTCATCGTCAGGGGATTGAGTTTGATTTTGTTTTGATTCCCTTTTCGGATTGACGATTGACATTATGTAAATTATAAATAATAGACTTATGGTGGTTTTGATTTATTCAATTCAAGCAATTATTTGTTTATTCTTTTTGCCATTCAAGGAAATCGGTTTTTGAGCTGTTTGGAGACAGACACATGGGATACTTTACCGACCTGCACACGTATAACAGGTAAGTGGCTAAAAGGTTACATTTCATTACAACAGAATACAATAAAGTCGCTGGACCGAAGAAAAAAAATGTGTATGCAGAAAGACCTGACATAAAAAATTAACTAATTTCTGACGATGATAGGGAAGTTTGTATAAAAGAGCTTCCTAAGTCTAAATCACTGGCGTAAACTAGACATTTTCATTGGGGAGGGGAGGGGAGGGGAGGGGGGGAGGGGGGGGGGGGGGTTAGAGCAAAGAATACTTTAGATAGTACATAACTTGGGAAGTAAGAGTCCTCAGTCTATAAATAGGTTCTATAAAGAGTATAACAGTTCAAAAGAAGCCATTTCCGAAAGTATCGGACTTTAAGTGCTGGTAAATGGTGGTCACATTTTGACGTTTTTCCGATGTTCAGACATAACTAGGGAAGTAAGAGTCCTCAGTCTATAAATAGGTTCTATAAAGAGTATAACAGTTCAAAAGAAGCCATTTCCGAAAGTATCGGACTTTAAGTGCTGGTAAATGGTGGTCACATTTTGACGTTTTTCCGATGTTCAGCCAATTGAACCCCCAAAAATTATTTTAATTTTAAATAGCTATTTTTATAGATTCAACTAAAAATATAAGAATTTAAAATCTGGCAAAGATAAGTGGTAGTTTTAAGTAAACATACAAACAAATTATTGTTGGGATCTTGACATTTTTCCCACACGAATTTCTATACAAAATTTTCTTCAAAATTCTTTAGACAAAAATCGGGCCAAACAACTTTAAGGAAAACGTTATGCCTCATTGTGTTATTTTAAACATAAACATGTTGGTAAAAAAAAAAAACTATAGAAAACCGAACTTTTAAGTAGTTGATTTTTAATTGTAGGCAAAAACACAGTTACATCTATCTGTCAACAGCTTTTAAAAAAAATACTTTGAGAAAAATCATACAATTGGGTCAAGCTTGAATAAAGTAGTTTAAAAAGTCATTTCGAAGGAAATGAAACACGCAACTTGTGTTCGGTATCTTTTGATTAGAATAAATACTAAATCTAAAACATAAATTGTATTATTATTTCAAAAAATTCAAAGGGCATATACAAGGTTCCTTAGGCCCTAATAGCTAAAATCTTTTGACGGAACAAACTAATTTACTTGATTCCCTCAAAATAATAGTTTGTTCTCTCAAAGTAATATTTATTCATTACGAAATAACACTTTGCATGAACGAAATAAGTCTTAAAGCACTTGTTACCTGTTCTATTCTTTCTTTACGTGTCCCTTTAGATTTGTTGATTATATAGACCTTTCTATTGCAACGTCACAGCCCGAGTTTTTGCCAACCGAGGTTGGAAAACTATGGAAAGCCATAACTGCAAATCAAAAACAGACATCCTTAGTTTGTAGCAATTTTGCAAATGTTACACAAATATTCAAAAATAGTGTTGAATTTGTTGGAAACAAATCGACCAATCATGAGAGGTATTTCAGTTCATGATTCTTTACAGAAAATGTTGAATTTGGTTTTGATAACATTCGGCCGTCCATGCCAACCGGCACACTTTGTTTGTCAACAATGGAAATGTCTTTACGGTTTGGCTTTGTTTTCCCCCTAACAGGGTTCATCAAATGCCCAACACTACCTGAACTCTGGAACGGCAATATTAAACAGATTTCAGGTCGCTGGGCAAAAGTAAGCTGCAACACAGGATTTAGACTTTTAGGGAGACGCAAGATTAAATGCGCAATGACAGCAGAAGGTGTTCCGCAATGGCCACTCACAGTGTGTCGAGGGAACATTTCATCCAAATATTTCTCAAAAAACATATTTATCTATTTGGAAAAATAACGGAAGAGGATAGGGAGGGAAATGGGTGAACTCAAGCTATGGTTAATGAGGGATGAACAAGAAAGGTACATTTATGGCATTAGTGAATGGGTCCAGGACGAATGTTGGCATGTCCCAAAAGCATACTGTTCTCCTTTATAATTGTTTGTAACTTGAGTTGTTCCCTAAAATTGAATTTATTTCCCAGCTCCCTCAAAGTCATAACTTTCTAGATGCGCACTGCCTGATGCAAGTGTGCAATAAATTGCCATTGACTACCAACGTGTTGTTTATGTTCATTTTAATACAGCTAGTATACAATGCAACAATCCAGGTAATATAACGGGCGGTGATTGGACATTGGTCGCACATGACGGAAGAAGCACCAAGACGAATAGCAAGTTTAGTCCCAACACAAAAATAAGCATCACATGCAGTCCTGGTTTTGTACTGGTAGGAAAACCGCAAGTCATTTGTGGAATGGATGGAAGTTGGAATATACCAACGTGTGAAGGTAAGTTTCCTCAACAGTAACTTGTTTCCCCCCTACAAATGTCTACATTAGTAGCCGGCTCTGTTAACAATATTTAAGAATGTCGATGAGTAATTTACAAGTTTTATCAACTTCGTAGAGATCCGGTGTCCACCGCTTAATGAGAGTATTCCCCACGGAAACAGTGAAATGATGAACAGGACGTACAAGCAAGGAGATGTAGTTGACTACTTCTGTGATACTGGCTATCGGATCTTTGGCAGTACAACCAGAGTTTGTTCTCTTCACTCCTCGGAGGGAACGTGGTCTCGCCTTAATCCTGTTTGTGAAGGTAAAACTATACCATCGTTTTATTGGATTCTATGATCCTTGGTGTTGGCATCTTTTGGGGTCAAATCAGTTTCAATTTTTTAATTGACGGTTTATTATGATGAGTTTTTTAAAGGTGTCGCATCCTCATGCCATTGTTTCTTTATTGTCTTGTTTGTATTATTTGTCATAATGGTTTATCCTTAACCAACAACAACAAAAACAAACTAAAATGTGGTACTAATTAATAATATGTTTTCTGTTTACAATGTTACGTGTAACCAAAACCTTGATTTGTTATTTGCAGAGATTGTTTGCCTTCGTCCCAGTAGCATCCAATATGGAGACTTTTATTTGGAATCAAACAGTATAGGGGGTAAAGTGACATTCTATTGCAGATCGGGATACCGGATTAGAGGCTCAGAAGTCAGACATTGTCTTCCTAGTGGTAAATGGAGTGGAGAGCTGACATCATGTAATCATGACAGTAAGTCATTCAGGATATCAAAAAACTAGAATTGAATTGAATTTATCTCAGGTCCCGTAGTTTTGGGAGGTGGGGGGGGGGGGGTAAGAACTTGTTGATAAGACTTTTCATAAACTTCCAAAAAGGTTGTATATTTGATAAAGTAAGAAAAACATCTGAGCTTGAATACACTTCACTGAGAGAAACAATAGTCACTGGTGCATTTCCAATAGGATTAGGAAAACATTTTATTTGTAGTATGCCATGTTGATAGTGAAATTCCTGCTGTTTAGATACATTGTATGTATAGCATATAAAAGAAACTGGGCGGGACATACATGTATCTCAACAAAATCAGTTTTTTGTTTTAAAAAAGGCTCATTTAGTGAAGCTTTTACATTTTGTTGCAGTTTAATAAAAAATCTTCAATATGGTATGTCATTCATCTGGCAGGTTTTTACTGTCCAAATCCTGGAGTACCAATGGGAGGGTATATGGAAAATCAAGAGACAGCAAACTTCCAGAAAGGAGGAGTGGTGAGGTATGCATGTCACTCAAATCGAGCTTTGATTGGTTCTGCAGAACGACACTGTAATACGTCTAGAAGTTGGTCAGGAGAAGAACCTAAATGTCGAGGTACAGTGTAAGATGAAGTGGCAGTAGCACACTACAATTACTAAACAGTACACACCTGACTGGCAGTACCACACTACAATTACTAAACAGTGCACACCTCACTGGCAGTAGAACACCAATTACTAAACAGTACACACCTCACTGGCAGTACCACACTACAATTACTAAACAGTACACACCTGACTGGCAGTAGCACACACTACAATTACTAAACAGTACAAACCTGACTGGCAGTGCACACTACAATAACTAAACAGTACAAACCTGACTGGCAATAGCACACCACAATCACTAAACAGTACACACCTGACTGGCAGTAGCACATTACAATTACTAAACAGTACATACCTGACTGGCAGTAGCACACTACAATTACTAAACAGTACACACCTGACTGGCAATAGCACACTACAATTACTAAACAGTACATACCTGACTGGCAGTAGCACACTACAATTACTAAACAGTACAAACCTGACTGGCAGTACCACACTACAATAACTAAACAGTACACATGCACCTGACTGGCAGTACCACACTACAACTAAACAGTGCACACCTCACTGGCAATAGCACACCACAATCACTAAACAGTACACACCTGACTGGCAGTAGCACATTACAATTACTAAACAGTACATACCTGACTGGCAGTAGCACACTACAATTACTAAACAGTACAAACCTGACTGGCAGTAGCACACTACAATTACTAAACAGTACACATGCACCTGACTGGCAGTACCACACTACAACTAAACAGTGCACACCTCACTGGCAATAGCACACCACAATCACTAAACAGTACACACCTGACTGGCAGTAGCACATTACAATTACTAAACAGTACATACCTGACTGGCAGTAGCACACTACAATTACTAAACAGTACACACCTGACTGGCAGTAGCACACTACAATTACTAAACAGTACACACCTGACTGACATATCAATCAATACTTAGCACAACGTTAAGCACACAAGACGCAAAGCACACAAGACATAAGTGCTCCCCACAGCAACCAACGTGTATTATATAAGGTCCATTGTGATTTTTCCCCACAACGCAAGTTTAATTCATGGCCCAATTCATAGAGCTGCTTTTGCAGAAAATATTATTAAAGAAATGTTTTTGCTAAACAAAAATGAGCAGGATACCAGTCAGAGATGATGAATGCGACATGGTAGTTTGGCTAGTAACTTTATACTGGTGTGCTTAAGCAGCTCTATGTAGCTGATACTTTTAGTGCTTAAGCAGCTCTAACAAGCGGGGCCCTGCCCTGATCCTTTGTACTAGATGAGTTGAGTTTTCTTGTTCACAGGTCCTTTTGACTTTGATGACATAAATGAGGTTGCACTAAAGATGGGTTATGTTGCTGAGAGTCTTGCCATCGATACTTCCAATAATACTGCAAGTAGGCCTAGATCTAAAGGAAGAAGCATAGATCTAACTTATAGTGGAGGATACGACATCTACTTTGCTTTTGATGCCTCTGGTAGCATTACTAAGCCTCACTTTGAAACGGCTCTTGAGTTTGCAAAGATACTTGTTAAAAAGGTATGTATTATCCCTAACAATGAACCTAGCTATACCACTTTTGTTTATAGTACCCTTTACTTTAACGATAATTTACATGTATACTGTATACTGTAGCAGTTCTTGAGACCGTTAACACCCAATTCTTCAGTTGAGGGAAGGGAGTGTGTTAAACTGTTCATGTTGTAGAATGCTCGACTATGAAACATATCCTGCACATGTCATAAAGTATGTGATTACAGAAGGCCCCCTACTTCTTCAAGTGTTTAGAACTCAATCTTTATTTTATATTAGTTGGAAATGGACATAGATGTGGTTTGTTGGTGCTCAGTGTTAAGTTTGATGTGGGTGCCACGAGCCTATTGTCCTTAGTATAACACTATTATATAAATCCCATACGCCCCAATAACACGCGTCTCAACTAAACCTAAACCCACATTACCATAAAAAGTAAGGAAACTAAATGTAGCTTGCATGTTGAAAAAGAGCAATTCTAAGTATTACACACAAATTACACCCAACTGTTTTTCCCCAAGACTCGGGACAACACTAAGTAGGCCAATACAGTGCTTGTATACAGTTACTTTTAACGTGCCGTTGGCAGCGCAGCTATGGTTCTCAAACACAAAATCAACACAAAGCAACGTTATCTGCGTTTACCAGCGTTAATGTGACGTCATGCGTGGGAGTTCGCTTTGCGTGTACAAACGAACACAGTTGTTTGTGGATGGGAGTTTGATAGTTTTTGAAAGTATGTTTTTCATTAAATTGTTTTTACAAAGTTTATTGGGTGCTGGAATAGTATGCCATCATTCTGTGACGTTGGTGGATGTTCGGAGAATTTATAAGAATCATGATTTTTGATGCATGTGGGTGGGGGGGGGGGGGCGGGGGGGCGTCGTTTTGATCGTTGACAACACTCCAATTTTGAGCAAATAATGATTTGCAGCACACATTTCACAGACGACTGTAAACATGATTTGTCCCGGCCCAGCTAGCTGCACAAAAAACAAATGTGGGGTACCAGTGTGTCATTTGGCCACATGTCCACCTATTTCAGAACAGGTAAAACTCATCTGTCTATCCTGTAAAAAATAAACTGTAAGCCCGTTTTTTAATTTAGTTTTTTAGAGTTTACTTGAAGCCAAAACAATTTGAAGCAAGTCCTTTTTGACACTACGGTCGACAGTAAAGCCCAAGATTGTGACCAGTGTGTTTCGGGCACCTCTTCTTACCTGTTGAAAGTACAGAGACAGAACGTGTCCACTATAATTAAGAAACTTGAAAACACTATATGAGTTTGTAGCTTCAAATATGTACCTTCAAATGTATTTTGACCTTGATACAGTTTACAAATGTATGTGTAGGCCTATATGACAAGACAGAAATTTGAATCTGCATTAGCTATTTATAGATAAGGCTGGACAGTTTCCTTAAAGATTCTGTATTCTTTGTAGATTGGTGTATCTACTGCCCGATATGCAGCCTGTATTTATGCAACAAGGACGTTACCTTCACTTCTCATTTCTGACGACCAAAATTCAGTAGAAGACGTGCAAGAACGGATTGATAGCCTTGCTGATTTACGTGGCAGTAATGACTCTGAAATAGGTAAATCTTGAATTAGTTTTTACGAAAGTAATGTATCAATCTATGTATCTAACAATAATTGGCCCTAACAGTGTGAGGAGCTGATCTTCACCGCGTGGTATTGACCGGGTCGGGTGGCTGGCCGCTAAACCGTCCGATGGCCTACCGCTACTGAAAACATATTTTAGTTAATTACTCGTTCAGGTTTTTGTAAAAACAAGTGAAACTCTTTAAAGGTATTATACAGGATTGGCAGAGCTGAAAAAATAATCAGACAAAGTGTTCATGTTTTGTGTAATCAACCACATACATGAAATAACAAACCTGTGAAAATTTGAGCTCAATTGGTCATCGAGGTCACGAGAAAATAGTGAAAAGAGACCTTATGTGTTTTCTGTTTTTCAAACATCGAGTTTATTATCGCGCGCGATAAAAACTATTGTTTTACTCATTTCTCAGAAACGATAGCATTTTAGGCAGAAATATTTTAAGGAACCCTTTCTACCATTACTTACTTTAAACCATGTAAGTTATGTGTGAATCTGTGAACATTTGTGTTTTTCGATCTTACCAATAGTGTATAGGGCCTTTAAGTTCTTTCCACAGACAGGCCCGATTGACATGGTCAATGACCCTTTGGGCAGTAGGAATCACGGTTTCGCAATATCCACTTAGAAAATACTTTCTGTATAGGTTTGTTTATAAACAATACTGCGGTTTCACAGCGTAAAAACATAATTACCAACAAAAATTACAAATTAATTGTTTTCTCAAAAGAATGTGAGGGGATCAGTTGCTCTAATTTGTTCAAATGTTCTTACACTTTTCAAATGTATCGAATTGTACAAGAATAATCTGACGAAACTGTTTTTCTTTCAGTTTTTTTATTTTTTTTCCCCCTGAGAAAAAAGGTTCATCCCCTTTGTCTGATGACACACATGTGATACAAATAGAAACAACAAATATAACAACTATTCAATATCCAACAAAAGTTATCGTATTTTGTCACCAGGGACAGGAACTGCAACTGGCAAAGCACTTCAATTCATCCACGAAAATATGATTCCTCTATCTGAGAGGTATAACCGTCATCGTCCTGGTGCTAAAAAAGTTCTCTTTCTCTTCTCCGACGGTAGGGTTACTCAATCACACTATTTTGAATAATATTTTGGTGGTTTATTTATTGCCCTTACACCGATTTAGATTTACCACTGTATACCCAGTACTGTCCAGAGTCCTGTGAAAAATATTCTGCCTCCTCTAAGGATCATCCAACATGTTCAAACCTTTAAAGCTCATACTTACGGTATTCATTTTAAGAACCTTCTCGCAAGTATAGGTGCTAAACAATTTTGTTATGCATGTTAATACAGTGGTAAGTCTATTATATTGTTCATTTAGAACACTCCCCACTCCCACAGCAATGATGTCTGGCTAGTGGTAGATGTTTCCTGATTCATTGGGCCTACTGTAAGATAAAATAATTGTAAACACTTTTGTAACTGTTTACCAAAATTGTTGACTACTTCTATTGGCCCTAAGTCAAGTACCAGTGGTACGAAGCCCCTATAAAGGGACAGGTTATTAAAAAGAAAAAGAAAATGTAAACAAAATACTGAAATTATTGTAATCCCTCAAAGTAATATTTCATTCCCGCGAAATATTATTTTGTTCTCTTGAAGTATTATTTTGTTCCCTCAAAATGTTATTTCGTTCCCTCAAAATCATTTTATTCCACGAATAACTTATTGCGTTCCCTCGAATTATTATTTCGAGGGAACAAAATAATATTTCTATAGGGAACAAAATAAACAATATTTCGTGGTGACAAAATAATATTTCGACAGAAGGAAATAATGTTGGTTTGTATTTGTTTTATCTTTTCAATTGTTTTACCTGTCCCTTTAGGGGCGCCGTATTTCAAGGCCATTCAGACATGCTAATACCCAACAGCTTCAGGGGGCTCTACCATTTGAACCCCTGGACCCCATGCCGTACATGCCGTTAATGCTATGACTCCCATGCCCCCTCCACATTTCAAAACAGATTGACGCCCATGCATGAATGGGTGCCTTAAAGTCTGAGAAAAGTTTGACTTGTTGTATGTAGTCTCATTCGAAAATTGAAAAAGCTACTGTCATTGAGAAAGTGTAGAGAAAGATGCACTTATAAACACTACTCATTAATTTATCTCTTGTTTATCCTGGGTGATCCATTAGTAAGAAACACCCACTGATCTCCCATGGATCCCAGCTTACATACCAACCTACAAAAAAGCACTTAAGATAAAATACACAAAAGGTTAAAGGGAAAAACATTGCACATTCATTAAGAAACACTAGACCCAAGTACTCATAAAAACTACACAATCGCTATAAAATGGATGGAATAAGTACAAGGGAAGAATGATGTACTCATGCCATTCTGTTGGCATTTGGAGCAGAACGTAATCTTCTAAATGTGGAAAATGTTCAATTCAGAGCTTGTTTTTACTCGCCTTTTGATGTCCAATCTACATTATGTCAAATTTATCTTTCATTTCTTCGGCAATTAACACAGTTCATGCATTTACTGAGTGTGATTGTGTTCAGCTTTGGCAGATTTTGAATTTTCTTTTTAACTAACCGGGCAGATTTGTGGTAGGCCTACTTTGAGAATTTTGTTTTCTTCAAATATTATTAAGCTACGCTGACTAATAATTCCGATGGATATTTCAGGCCGCACTAACGAGGGAGGTAGTGTAGCTCCTTCTAAAAAACAAGCTGAGATACTTCGAGTTGATTACAAAGTTCAAATCCACTGCATCGGAGTGACTCATGAAGTCGACATATCCGAGTTACAAGACATAGCATCAAAGCCACTCAGTGAACACTTGTTTCTAATTGCAGACTACAGAGAGCTCAATCTGCTAGTCCAGATTATAACACATCAACAACTTGGTAGGTTTTCTATTGACACTTAAATTGAAAATGTTCACGTAGAACTTCTACAGAATCAAAAGTGTTTTTTTGTTGTGGGCCAAACTAACACTGAATTTCAAGTGATTTCAAGTAGTGAGAAACTACTGTGGCTTTTCACTTTCCATAATATGATGAAAAATATGTTAATTAGGGGCAGGTCAAAACAAGTTACAGGGACTCAACACAGAAGGGCCGGGTAATATTATTTTTATCATTATTCATAACTGTCCCCACTCTTTTATAGTACAAGAGAGCTGTGAAAATTATGGTATTGAACAAAAACCAGACATAATTACGTGAAAGCCTTTCAACTGATATAGGATAGTTTAAACTGTCTGAAGATTGATTAATTACAGATTATTCTAAATGTGGTTACAATGGCGGTCCAAAAAAAGCAGTACGAGCCAAGGGAAGAATATCAGGTGGAGAGGATGCACCATTATACCAATGGCCCTGGCAAGTCGCCCTCTATCATCAGGTACATTCTAACTTAGAGCTCGTTAAAACTGGATAACTTACAATATTCTAGAGCTAGGCAGTAATATTACAAATTGTAAACAGGTATAATACAAGGAAAGGTCCAGCCACAGTTGTTAAAAGTTACCCATAAAGAGTGGCATTGAAGTTCATAAATCCAATGTACAAATTATAACTTGCTGATTAGTTACATGTAAAGCGCACATGAATTGGTATTTTTGTAATTATTATTGCAATGACATTAAACAATAATAATACAATAATACCAGTTACTGGCACAAAGGAAATTTTTATTTTTATTTTGCATGCTGTGATATTGGAAATATTAATAATAATGGAGTAATGAACAATACATGTAGTGTCAGTATCCCACAATTTTGACAGTCATGATGCATGAACAAAACCCCAGTAACTCAGCCATTTATTTCATTCCTTTAAACCATCTCAGTCACTGGGGAGTAAAACCCAGTGCTGCCAAGAAAGCCTATGTAGTAATCACAAGACAAGCTCCGTCCTCATCCAGGTATCTGTTTACCTGGGTGAAGTGAAGCAGCTATGGTTAAGTGCCTTGCTCGAGGACACAAACTCATGACTGGGGTTTCCACCCACACCCACACACTATGATGGTTCGGGCAACTGTTGTGTCCATGTAGTTTTGTTCATGGGACTCCAAATCTGGTGACAAAGCCTACGAACTTGGTCCAAATATGCGTGACAACAGAACTTGGTTCTTATGAGCTTCAGTGAGCTATATGTACGTTATTTGCAGTACATGCTGCATAATTCTCGCAGTGAGATGCTTTAGAAGATAACAATTTTAGGGCTACAAATCTAATCCTTACTCAGACGACAACAAAAATGCAATAAGCTTAGCCAATATGTGACTTTCCGCCACAGCTTGACACTGCAATTTATTTAAGTGCTATTAATACCTGCAATTAAACGCCAAATAATAACACTATATAAAACAACAATTTGTAAAATGGCAAGGAGCCGGATACCGGACCTAGGGCAAACCGGCTTGAACAGACGAACAAAACATACATGTACTGAAGGACAACCATAAACGTACCAATGGCCACACCAAGGACTACCACGCACTTACCAAAGTGGCCACACCAAGGACTTACCAACATAAGTGACCACACCAAGGACTATACCGAGCCCTATCCAAAGTGGCCACACCAAGAGGGGGGTACCACATCCTTACCAACATAAACAGCTGAGCTACCTAGGACATTACCATTAATTATAAACGATAAAAAGAGAGAAGTGTATCCCAGTCCTAGTAACACATCATAAATTCCCCAAGTTGGAAAACGAGGGGGACAGGTAAGATAGCCCGACCGAAACACGGATGGCACTATCGTAAGAAAAATTACATAACCTTGGCCATTACAACTAAAAATTACGTGATACACTTTTACCTACAAATGAAATTATAAGACCTTTACTATTTTTTGTAATTTTCTGCAAAAATCTGCCCTTTCAAAGGTGGAGCCATAGGGGAGGAGGCGGGTTATAAAGGTTGACTTAAATCACAAGCTGTGACAAAGTGACGCTAAGCAAGAACAATTTCCCTCAAAAAGGGTAACAAACGACCTGCCAATATTGTGCTCTCATTGGCTGACCTATTTAACTTGAGGACCTATCAAATCGTTTTCGCCACTATGCCTATGCTGAATGGTTGTTGGCCCGATCATCTGGATCCGCCAAACCAGTATAAATACATTCACACATCACAATTGCCAGAATGGACCAGAACGTCCAACCGTCAACACAGTGACAGTACATGCACATCATCAGCCTGATCCATCACAGATGCATGGCACTGCCGATCCAAGCATGAACGCACAGACTAGGAGAAATGTGCCGAGTGTAAAACATTTGATCATAAAATTGATAAAATGAACTGTCAATATGTTTTAAAGCTCAAGTATAAAAAGCACAGGGTGTTGTTTATTTGTTATTTTACAGGGAGACTTCTTCTGTGGTGGCACCCTTATTGCTAAGAATTGGGTTCTTACTGCAGCTCATTGCCTGACAGAGAGCAAGTCCTGGGATGGTATCAAGGTGTATACAGGTACATACAATTTACTGTCTACCCGCATGAGGATGTTTTCAAAGGCATCTCAATTGCAATTTTATTATTTTGACTTTGGAAAAAAACAGCTTGTTTTGCTTGTTTTGCTTGTTTTGCATAACGTGACTGGGTCAAAACTACGTCTGATTATTGTGCAGACCGCATACAAGTATTTGAGGAGATTTGCAGGTTTGCATGGTGGAGGTTCTTATACTATAGTAACTCTTTGTGTAAAACTTTTCAATTAGTGCAGGGTTCTGGGAAGAACGTAGGTTTACCTGACACTTTGAACATGCTCTATTCATCATCAACATTACATAGTGTACTGCATGGCTTTCTATATGAATTGCTCAGTATCACTGTGTATTGCATGGTTCTCTATTTGAATTGCTCAGTATCACTGTGTACTGCATGATGCAGGGTTCTCTGTTTGAATTGCTCAGTATCACTGTGTACTGCAGGGTTCTCTATTTGAATTGCTCAGTATCACTGTGTACTGCACGGCCGTTCCGCAGTATTAAAATGTGCACGCCCTCAGTGTTCACGCTGCGTCCAGTTCATTCTGACAAGTTACGCGCGCGCGACATTTGCAAGTTTATGTTTACACCTGAAAAAGGTCACGTTTTGTGATTTGCATATCACCATTTCCTTAAATTTCATTGGTCGCAGGAATGTTTTGAATAAAAATAGTGATAATTCTCATGAATATTCATCTGATTAATCCTTACTTGGATCTCCGAGGTCAATTCAGCCATGTGAGCTGCAATCCAGGGGCCACTGCGTACGGGGTGTCATGGTGTCGTCGTTTTACTATTTTGGCGTGCGAATGACGTGCAAAAGAGTGTTATTTTATGGAAATAAGAGTTTTCATCAACAAAATCTGACCACAGATGTTTAAAAGAAGCATACTCCAAGCCAATCAGGATAAAAGAAGGTAAAAGACAGCGGGATGATTTGTGATATTAGAGATTTTGTTTGGTTATTTTCCAACGTGTGAAAAATGATCTTTCGTTTATTATGTACATTCAATACACTATAATATACAGAGGCTACGTAGAGTTTGCATACGTTCATTTTGTACATCGTTGTGTCAGTGTCGGGATATTTTCATGACTGATTTCAAACTAGCCTAGGCCCTATGATTTAAGTTGTTAGGCCTACTGTATCTGTGTTTTCAAAACAATTTTTTACTAGGGTATATATTATAGGCCTACTTTTTTGAATGAAAACTGGAAAAAATTTCATTCTACATGTACATACAATCCTCCGATCCATCATGCCAACCCAAATGCAAATAATAATATACTAAATCGTGATTTGATTCTGGTCCCTGGGTGTCTGGAATAACACGTTTCTTGAAGTGAACTGTTACGTCCTGTGGTGGTATGGCTTAATTAATGGACATTATGTTTTTTTATTGGGATTGCTGATAATTAAACATTTTCTTATTTTCTCGAAATTACACAGCCACTGTCGAACTCGAACCCTGCCAGTGCCAGCTTACCAAAGCAGAGAGGACTATAAGTAGGCCTACATGTGAAGGTGAGTGACTATTCCAAGTAAAATTGTAACGCTACACTAGTCCGACTTGTATTTTCATTTTGAAGCCTTTAAACTCAGCTGTGCTATTCATAATTTTGGAAATTAAAAGTCTTGCTGTGCATGTACCCCCCCCTTTGGCAAATTTGCATGCATATTATTTACACTATCTTGTCATCATGTATCATTCAGCTGTTGAAAACAATTGTTTAAGTTTGATGTGATCATGATATGATGTATTTGCACACAAAATATTATAGCGTAGTAAATTAATACCCAACTTGAACCTTGCTTAAAAACAATATTTGTGTTATTCTTCTATTTTTGCTTTTTTTCTACATGTGATGACTTTGGCTTGTACTTCTGGAGTGGTTGACAAGTGGTGACGTCGCATTGTTGTCATGAGACGCTGTACAACACGACCTGTCCTGTTGAACTCGGTGTGTATGAGCTCGCCTCCTTGCTCATTGAGGAGGCCAAACCCAACACCAAACCTGGACAGCTGTTCAACGGCGTGGTTCTCCAATAAGTGCATCTTTGGTGTGATGCTGGATTCAGGGAAACTCTCTCGGTAAGATGCCATGAAGACCTTGATACACATATCTGCAACAACAAAAAAAACATCATTACTCTGGACTGGTATTAACATTGGTACTTCACAACAAAAATTAAATGGAGTTGAGTAATTACCAATGCGGTTCAAGTCATCTGGTGATAATGCCCTCCTATGGTTTATCGCAAAGTGTGCATCGGCAAATTTTAGGAAAATATCCTCGAAAGTAGACCCCAATTTAGCTGCTTCTCTGATGAGTTCTTGCTGATGTTTCAGTGGAATGTCATCGTTGGATACACTTTGAAGGATTCTGGGGGGTCCGCTTTTGGTGGATTTTCGAGGAGATTTGATTGAGCTGTGAGCAATTTTCTGCACAAACAATGGTTGTAAAGATGAGATGTAAAAAATGGATTGTCATAATTTGTGTTAGTATAAAACAGCATCATTGAATACAAAATGTACTATTTGTAAATTTGTAAATTTTGACTTAGTAATGTTTAAATGTGTTTACGTTTGGGTGTTTGTGTTGGCATTAAGCAGAAATTATGTGTTTGATGTTCTATTTCAGAAGCTAAATCCTAACCATCAATATTTTTATTATTATGAAAATGTTTATTAAGTACATAATTTATTGATGGCTGTGGTATGCGAATGATGTAAATTTGACTTGTACACTTGTAAAAAGTATTTAAAGAAAATAATAATTAATAACAATGCAAGTTGTTTTACAATACATACCCGGCCTGGTGTTTTCAAGCGCACATCGTTTCCCTTGTGTGCACTAAGCTTTAACCAAGTCCAGCGATCACTGACTTCTTCAATTTCTGCTGGGATAGGTGTGCCTCTGCTGTGTTCCACTGCAACTTGCTTGAGAAGGTTTGCAGCCTTTATAATCTCATCTCTGTGTATTTTAACTGTGCTTGTCTCGGGATATGTTTGGATGGGGTTTGCTGATTTTGAACACAAGTCACAGTTACATGATGGTGTTTTATCCTTTTCTGGACAAACATGGTCAGCCATTTTGGACAGTTTACCTATTGTTCCGCATACTGTGCAAACTGTTGTCAATGTGCTAAGCTGAAGCCTCAAAATTCGGGGTGATGATGTGACGTTGTCATGATTCACACTAACTTGACATACAGGGCAGGGAACGGTGTGACTGCCTCGAAAAACGAACCACTGCTCTAAACATGAAGAACAGTAGTTGTGTTCGCATTGAGTTTGCACAGAAGGGGAGCTCAGGATACACTGGCATATTGCACATATGAAAATTGTCTCCACTGCCTTCTCTGTGCCAAGAATGTCGAGATTTGGGGGAACTGTGTACGCAGAATCATTAGTCGCAAAGTTAAACAGATAACTTTTCTCACAGTCCTGTTTGTTGAGGCTCGGTGGATTAATGTTCGGAAGACCTTTTCCAGTACGATTTCTCTTAACAGGGCGACCCCCCTTAAGTACTTTTTCTGTACTGCTCACATGTGGTGCATGTTCCAGATCTTGAGTGAGTCGGCCATTCGTCAGTAGTTTTTTGTGTAGCAGATGAATATTCAAATTCCCTAGTTTGTTGTTTACAATGTGTCAAATTACGCACACACCTCCAGCATAATTTATTCGGATGCCTTGTTGAATCATCGAGCCAGATATTTATACTGTACAGTATTTCTAATTCCTTTCTGTATTGTGCACAATCCACTGCCACATATGAATTATTTGTATTTAATTTTGTGCACACACGACACAACTTATCAAGTGCTAATTGATGAAACTGCAATGTATTCATATCTGGAAAACTTCCTGTAAAGATGTCATCGTTGCAATAAAGTGTTTACCTTGAAACAGTGAATCACAGTAGTATTGCAGTCTGTTTGTTCAACACATCTTTATTTGAGAGTCTGTGTTTGACGATCGCGATACGAACGTAAACAACATACTGAGTAGTAGTCATAGAGCTATGGTAGTAGTACATAGATCTTTTTACTACACTAATCTACGTTTTGCATCCCGCGCGCTATTGACGTGTTGGCTGTGGAGGTGCGCGGTGCACGTCTGCGACTGTGTGTACATTTTAATAGGAGTTTTACGTGATTTTTTGTTCATCTCCGTGAAAAACACACTCTTAAAAATCTATTTCTTGTAAATATGCCCGCTGTCTTGTTTTATTCGTTTGGGCTTTAGGGAAAACAAGTATATTTTTTTCAAGAAATTGGCTCCACTTTATCGGGAAAACCCAGAATTTTTATTTTGGGACATTTTAGAATCAACAGTTTCTCACTATCTTCGGGAATTCACGTCCAGTTACCAGGGTGGAAAAACCCTCATATTTTATATTTTTCCTCACACATTATTACTCTCAATAAATAAAAGTGATCGATTGAAAGTGTTTATGATAAATTATGAACAAATAACTCGAAAATCAATTGGTTATGTATGGACAATTCAATGTAATTATCGTTTTTTTATTCAACGTTAACGTTGAGCCTCCGCCATTTTGGAAACGGATTGTTGTTTCATTACTGGAGGAAACGTTTGTTCGTTGCGAAATCTTTTAATGCGCTGTGTTAATGGGCTTGATACGGCCGTGACTGCGGGGTTCTCTATTTGAATTGCTCAGTATCACTGTGTACTGCAGGGTTCTCTGTTTGAATTGCTCAGTATCCTGTGTACTGCAGGGTTCTCTATTTGAATTGCTCAGTATCCTGTGTACTGCAGGGTTCTCTATTTGAATTGCTCAGATATCACTGTGTACAGCAGGGTTCTCTATTTGAACTGCTCAGACATCACTGTGTACTGCAGGGTTCTCTATTTGAATTGCTCAGTATCACTGTGTACTGCGGGGTTCTCTATTTGAATTGCTCAGCTACTGTGTACTGCAGGGTTCTCTGTTTGAATTGCTCAGTATCCTGTGTACTGCAGGGTTCTCTATTTGAATTGCTCAGCTACTGTGTACTGCAGGGTTCTCTATTTTACGTGTACTGCAGGGTTCTCTGTTTGAATTGCTCAGTATCCTGTGTACTGCAGGGTTCTCTATTTGAATTGCTCAGCTACTGTGTACTGCAGGGTTCTCTATTTTACGTGTACTGCAGGGTTCTCTGTTTGAATTGCTCAGTATCACTGTGTACTGCAGGGTTCTCTGTTTGAATTGCTCAGTATCACTGTGTACTGCAGGGTTCTCTATTTGAATTGCTCAGCTACTGTGTACTGCAGGGTTCTTTATTTGAATTGCTTAGATTCACCGTGTACTGCATGTTTCTCATTTTGAAATGATCAGTGTGTACGTTATTTAGTGAAACAATGAGAAACACTGCACAATGTTTCACTGCCGACTAATTAAATGATGATTCATTTGCGTAGGTCTAACTGACATGAGTTTAATCCGAGCGGACACCACAGTGTATGAGGTTGATGGTAAAGATGCTTTGATAAAACATGAGAATTTTAGTTCGACTTTTTTGGCTAATGATATAGCGCTTCTGAGATTAAAAGGCTATTCTCCTCTCAGCCAAGAAGTAAGGACTATCTGTGTTCCACAAGAAGATATGACAGGTAAGCTCCACAACCTTTTATCACATGGGCCTCAAACCTCAACACATTTTGTCTACTATTTAGAAACTTAAAGCCTATTTGTGTTGCTTCATAAAAAAATTACCTTTCCCTGATTTTCAAAATGAAGGCATTTCCACGTTCCACCAAATGAGAATTAAATAAAATGTAGTTTAATTGGTATTGTTCTGTTGCAGTAACTTGTCATTGATCTTGTATATTTTCAAACCAATATAATTGATTAGATGTTCGTTGTTTTACTCATTTTGTTAGATGAATCCCTTTACTCACCGCATGGTGTTCATCCATATGTGACAGGCTGGGGTGTGGCAGAACCGTATGAAACAGATTGTCACGGCAAAACTGACCAAACTCCCACAGATCTCCTCCAGCAACTTCAAATTCCGTTAGTCACCAATGAAGCATGTAACGCAAGTCTTGCAGGAAAAAAAAGTGCTTATCTTTGTTTTAACGAATTTGATTTCAAAAGTGATGTACAATTTTGTGCTGGAGATCTACGCGGTGGCCTGGATGCATGCAAGGGTGACTCTGGGGGACCAATCATGAGGGAACTTTCAATGAGTGATGGGAGTACAAGATGGGTACAAATTGGTATTGTCAGTTGGGGTGAAGGATGTGCGCAGGAAGGGAGATATGGATTTTACACCAGGCTTTCCAGATATTTTGGATGGATCCAACAACATGTTGGAAATTCCATTTTAATATAAATAAACTTGAACATACACATTACTTTCTCCCCCATTCACTTTAGTATAACTGCTTGATTATGGCACATTCGGCATGTTAGAGTAACAACACATGAAACAGGAAAAAGTGACATTTTGAATGAGACTCTGAGTCTCTACATAACATTACAAACTCAAGGTTTTTGGCGTTAATTGCTGACAAAGACTAGACTGGTTTATATTTCATTTTATGAGGGCACAACCCTCGGAGCCGGTATTAATAAAGTGGGTGTGTTTAATCATGGAATTTTAACATCCCAGTGGCCAATACGGCAGTTCTAAATAATTACAAATTATCATAAATTCATCATATTACATTTTGTTGCAGAGGTGTAAATGTACCAGGTCAAAACACAATGGTAGTGCTTAATAATAATGGATCAGTCTGTTAATAAAATAAGTAGAATTGAAATTTGTGGATAATGAGGATCGTGTTTTTGATAATAAAAAAATTTAGATGTTGGTTACACTCCTTTAGTAGTGCTTTCTGGTTAAGGTACTTGAAATTTAACTAAAGGTGATAATGACTGTTTAAACACCAAGCTTTTCAACTTATAAAACTATATACTGTATTTCGCTAGTAAGTTTTGCAATGTTTAATTAAAACTTATTAAGGTTGCTTTTATTGTCTCTTGCATACAATAACTTTCAGTGTGAAAACTTAAATCTGTTTGTAATAAACATGCGCAGGACAAGTTCTGCAAAATATTTTGTTAAAGTAGGCCTACATGTATGTAGATATGATTGTATGTGTTGAAGTCGGTTACCCTGCACATTCCTTTAGTCATACTAAAAATCGCAAAGAATCTTGGAAGGGATGTGAACCATTGACCTTCAGCTTTCTAGAGCAAACATTTGAACCTCTAATAGGCCATTTAGTATCTCATGACCTACACTCTCTCCAGGTCAAATTGGTGTTCTTGTTAAGACAAGGTCTAGAATCAAAAAGTCGTGGCTGCGAATCTCACCAAAGGTGTTTTTCATTTGTTTTCCCGCGCAGTACTCGGAAAGCCATGAGTAAATTATATGGAATACTTTTATTTCAATCTTATTATGTCATGCAAGATACACTCAATTTGTTTCAATGTTATTCTTGCTAATTCGAATTGTTATTATATTAAGATTTTTTTAATTAGATTGTTAATCGTTGTGTTTTGGGTTCCAAGGTTCATCAATTAAAATAGCAAGATCAAATCTTGTATTCTAGATTTAAAATTTCAGCATCAGAGTTAATACTATTAGGTATATTTTATCCAGAAAAGTGTAACACTTAAATACAAATAAAATGATTTGTAATAAAACACATAATGTTCCTTTGTCTGTTCTGTCTGACCCCCCCCCCCCCCCCTGTATTACAGTTTTTCTAATTTAGTTTATTTCATGTAATTGTTGACCCAGTTAGCGTCAGACTCAGACAAAATTAATACCTGTTATTAATTATTAATTTTACCATCTTGCTTTACCACCGTGCGAACGAATTTTAGGCCAACCATTTTGCAAGAGGAATGTTCTAGCTTACATGCTACATGTTACATGTTACATTTTATTATTAACAGTGTATGTCCATGTGTACGGATAAAAAGGGCGTAGTTTCTTGAAAAATCACCAACAAGAATGAAACTCAAGATTCACTTAAATTTGGCTTCCGTACCCACACCCCACACACTATGATGGTTCGGGCAACTGTTGTGTCCATGTAGTTTTTGTTCATGGGACTCCAAATCTGGTGACAAAGCCTACCGTACGAACTTGGTCCAAATATGCGTGACAACAGAACTTGGTTCTTATGAGCTTCAGGGCGCTATATATACGTTGTTTGCAGTACATGCTGCATAATTCTCGCAGTGAGATGCTTTAGAAGATAACAATTTTAGGGCTACAAATCTAATCCTTACTCAGACGACAACAAAAATGCAATAAGCTTAGCCAATATGTGACTTTCCGCCACAGCTTGACACTGCAATTTATTTAAGTGCTATTAATACCTGCAATTAAACGCCAAATAATAACACTATATAAAACAACAATTTGTAAAATGGCAAGGAGCCGGATACCGGACCTAGGGCAAACCGGCTTGAACAGACGAAAAAAACATACATGTACTGATGGACAACCATAAACGTACCAGTGGCCACACCAAGGACTACCACGCACTTACCAAAGTGGCCACACCAAGGACTTACCAACATAAGAATGAAACTCAAGATTCACTTAAATTTGGCTTCTGGACTCATTGTTAATTCGTAACTCACAATTCAACCAATCAAAAGCCGGAAAGTGCACGACAATGTCAGCGGGAATTTCAATGATAAAAGGTTGTGGAATGTCATGTCCGCGGATCCGGGCCGAGACGTCTGTTCTTATCCATTTTATGGGATAAACACCATGCAGGAAAACTAGAAACCTTTGAGCAATGGAGTTGAGTCATTTGGTTTGCGGTAACAACATGTGCATAATGTTTCTACTTGCTGTGTAGATTATGTTCTTTTGAGGACTTGTCTTGCTATTAGTATTACTACTGTCGCCGAGTAGAATATTCGGAATTCGGGAGACTTCTCCGTTCTAAAAAGAACTGTATGTCCTGCTTATGAACTATACCTGGGCGGACTGAAGCCTGGTAGGAAATCGACCGGGACTGCTACTTTCGCTTAAAAGTGGATGCAACTTATCGTTATTAACTTCACTGCCGCGGATCGAGTTTTTAATTATTGGTCTCAACGTTTCGACCAGCTTGCTCTCCTACAGTACTAGTCGTCGTCAGGAGTCAGTCGTGACTGGTATGATCTAGTTCCACGTTGGCATCATGGAGAAATCTTCCGTAGACAGTAAATTATTGGTGAGTTTCAATCAGTATTATCAATTTATTTGGTGGAAGTAAAGTTGCCTTTACAGAGGGCACTCTTTGTAAAAGGGATTCTGCAAGGCATGCAATTGCTTTTAACATCATTATTGCTTGCATTCCTCTGGTATCACACAATCCACGCAAACATGACTTCAATACTGCCAAAGACCTGTATCCACACTTGATGTGACCCAACATATACAAGAAAAAACAAACATGTGAAAGTTTAAGCTAATTCGGTCTTCGGAATCATGAGAAAACAATGAAAACCCCATTATATATTTTTCCTTTTTTTTCAAACATTGGATCTTATCCTGCATGATAAAGACAAGTTGTTTTACTCATTTCCTAAAAACTATGGCATTTCAAGCAAAACTATTTCAAGGGAAGTTTTCCATCATGACCATCTTTTTTACCAATTTTACCAATGTTGTACACACCCTTTAAGTTTCAGAGTGACAGGTGAAATTATACGAGTAATACAAAGTAAAGGTTCCGGCGACACAGGTGGTCAAAAGATTGTATGTACAGCAAGTGGAAATTGATTTCCCTGCTGTATTTTTCAGGGATAATTCGTTGAGACCATGATAGCAATGGGATCATTTGCTTCCGTTTGAAAATTCATGTCTCGTGCTAAGTTGCACCTTTTGGGTAATTTGGTGGGGGTAGAAACACTTCCTGACCGCTCGTCACGCCTAACAAAATCGTCCCAGAAACGAAACTCACTACGAGAAGAGAGCCCTTGAGATGGGCTTTCCAATAAAACCTTGACAGCTTAGTGTACACAAATCCCGGCCTTTTAATGGGGTTTTTTCTCTCCCAAGTTCCCAAGATGGGTACTAAATTCCCATGATCTTGGGAAAATTCCTAAGAAGTGCTTGTCCACACACACACACACACACACAAATTTACGTGTAAATCCCCAAACGACAACGATTGTCAGTGAAATAATAGTGGTCCACAAGGGTACGGGTAGTTTATTTTGCAAAAAAATACCAGGTATGTAATTATTTTTTCTTATAAAGAAAGGGGGCGTGCCCCCCACGTCCCCTGAATCTGCCCTGCTAACTTGATGGACATTTCCGGTCTGAAGTGGCCGTAATATAACCATTATTTGTCCATGGAGAGTCGGGTACAAACGTTGTTTCTCTAGCATGTTAAGTTTATGAGTTATTGTCAACTATAGCGCAGATTTTATTTGAAGCCATTTTTCGGCAGGAAATTTCTCGCTAGTGTTATAACGTAGCCTTTGTTGATTAAATTGGTGGTGGTGGTAACCCTACTTCCTGGCCACTCGCCTCGCCTTCAAAATGGTCTCAAAAATAAAATTTGTACGAGAAGAGAGCCCTTGAGATTGGCTTTCCAATAGTATAAAGCTTGTCAAAATCCAGTTTTATTCTGAGGGTGTTTTGACCGTCTTTATATTGTATTCGCCTCTCTGACAGCTCTGTGTGCTAAAATCCTGTTGAACATGCTTTTGAGGAGCAATCTGAGTATCCTCAGTAAGTTATAATTTCCAGTCTCAAGATGGTGCAAATTGGCAATAATGATTTAATTTTTGGATGCAGTAATATCCAAGGAAGACTTCAGTTTAAATGTTGTCCCTCTTGCATGTTTAGTTTATAAGTTATTGTCAACTATAGCGCAGATTTGTTTTCAAGCCATTATTCGGCAGGAAATTTCTCGCTAGTGTTGTGTTGAATAAATTGTTGGTGGTAGTAACCCTACTTCCTGGCCACTCGCCTCGCCTACAAAATGGTCTCAAAAATGAAAGTTACACGAGAAGAGAGCCCTTGAGATTGGCTTTCCAATGGTATAAAACTTGTCAAAATCCAGTTTTATTCCGAGGGTGATTTGACCGTCTATAGTTTGTAGTCGCCTCTCAGTACCTAAAATCCTGTTGAACATGCTTTTGAGGAGCAATCAGGGTATCCTGACTAAGTGCTCATTTTCAGTCTCAATATGGTGCAAAGTGGCTATAAAGATTTGATTTTCGAATGCAGGGAATATCTAAGGAAAACTTAAGTTCAAATGTTGTCTCTCGTGCATGTTTAGTTTAGGAGTTATTGTCAGGAAGGTGGCAGGAAAGTACTCTGCTAGCATCCATTGTGTTTTGGTAGTCAATTGGTAGATGTAACTGTTAAGTTTCACTTTAAAAGAAACTAAACTAAAACAAGACGGAAATAAATCTCATGTTGGGAAACAAAACTCTGGTTCAGCTCATTTATGAGAAAGGTTTCTTACCTCGATAAAATCAGTGGACATAAGTAATTAACACATAGTGAGACCCAACTGGCTGCGGCAGTTCAATGGGCACAGGGTGCTTTTACATAGGGCTAAACAATATGGCCCCAGCGGGTTTCGGAAACTATAAAAAGAGGCTCCACAACATAACCCAATGATCAAACTTAATCAATTAAACAAATAAACCAGCTAAATTTACCTCAGGCAATACTTAGACATGTAAATAACACAATTAGGTAGGAAAATCGTTGAGAAAGTGCAAAACAAGCCCTCTTATAACCTATGATGGAAAATGTTTGGTTTCAAGTAAAAATTGTTTAAACGGGATCCTTGTTCATTATTTTTTGATTGGCTAGTCTTGCTATGGCAATACATGACTTACACCCGGTTCAGACAGGCGCTCTAGAGTTGAATTAAGTACTTGAAAAGTTCGACGTCTGAAACAGTTAGGAGCGACTGGATGCACTTGAAGTCGAAAGATCGTCTGTTTGGTTTCAGACGTCAATCTTGTCATGAGCCGAACCTAATGTAAATGTTTTGTTAAGTTCGCCCGTCTGAAACCAAAATTTAATTGGGTCAACCTAGAGTCGTTCCTTGTCTATTTGGTTTGGCGCGACTCTAGAGCGCCTGTCTGAATCGGGTGTTACACACCAATATGCTTGTCATTCTTAAATCTAATTGTTAAATTCAACACTTTAAAGAGTGCTGTGAGTGACAATTCTTCGTAAAGTTAAAATCCTCTGATTAAAAGGAATTTACAACATTATAGTACGTTAGATTTAACTTTGACAATGTTAATTTAACTTTTTCATATTGTTAAATCTAATTTTTAATAGATTTGTCACTGACCGCACTCTTTAAAGTGGTGTGAATTGAACAGTGTACATGTTTTTATAAATTTGACATATTACCCAAAATTCTGAAGCCTTTCCTAACGAAACACTTACTGATTATCATCAAAATCTCAGAAGTGTCCACTAATAGCGCCAGACTACACAATGCCAAATTCTAGCTTGGATGAGTGTTACATTTGACTGTGAAGTTTGAAAGGAACCCTGTCTTTGTCCCCCAAAAACCCACAACACAATAGTTCACAAATGTAGGCACAAATACGAAGATCGCGTGCCAATTACATATTCACCTTAGACAAGCAAATCTCAACAGTAAACTACATTTTTTTAAACAATTTGAACTTTGTTACTAAAGAACATACAAACATTGATTGCCATAAATTTTCCCTCGTGTACTTCTACTGCAGAGGTATGGGTGAAGGGAAAGTGGAACAGTAAAATAAGGGGATGGTTTTAAGGCGTCGGCAAATCCTCAACTTTTGTAGCGAATTTAAAGTCCTCAGGAAATAAGTCTAAGGCCCTAGGGTACATCAACTTATAGGATTGTCGAATGGTCACCTCAGCTGTACCCGCAATATCTCCAATTTCTGTATGAACAAAATCAAGAAAATCAAATTATCCACACTTGGCATTGACTAGTTTCTTTACCGCATTCAACTAGTTTCCCAGAGATTACCTGGGTTAGATCATCTGAACAAGCCATGGTAAGGGCTTGATAAACAAGAAGTTACCTTCTCGAGTCATTAGTTGCATGAAGGTAGTACCGTCATAGAAATCCCCCCCCCCCCCTCTCCTGGTTTCAGGCCTGCTCTGGAACCCTCTACCAGACTAGAAAGTCTGTTGTGCTGACGTCACACGCTGGTTTTATCAAGCATGAAATGGTACCCAAAAAGTGTTTTGCAATTTGACCAGTTGCCTCTTTCTGCTTAGCAATTCAAGAGGTATACATGCTTAACATAGCTGTAAGCTTTGAAAAGCTGTTAAGCAAACAAGTTTCCCTGAGTTTACCTGGGTTAGATTATCTGAAGCAGCCCTGGCAAGGGCTTTATTAAGAACTATGTACCTTCTCGAGTCAAGTTAGGTGCATAGAAAAATTGCACTGCCATTGATAATCCCCAGTTATTTAATTTTCACTGAAAACTTATCAAAATGTATTTGACCAGGTAACCTTCAATGAAGTGGCATCTTACCTTTTTGAGAGCGTTTGTCGTTGGACGCCTGAGACGCCATGTAAATTGCTGCAGCAGCAACGGAGATTGGGCTGCGCCTAATATATAGGAATATAAAGTATTTAAAGGTATTATACGAGATTGGCAGAGCTGACAAAATAGTCGCACACAGTGTTCATGTTTTGTGTGATCAACCATATACATGAAATAACAAACCTGTGAAAGTTTGAGCTCAATAGGTCATCGAGGTCACGAGAAAATAGTGGAAAGAGACCTTATGTGTTTTCTGTTTTTCAAACATCGAGTTTATTATCACGCGTGATAAAAACTATTGTTTTACTAATTTCTCAGAAACGATAGCATTTTAGGCAGAAATATTTTAAGGAACCCGTTCTACCATTACTTACTTTAAATCATGTAAGTTATGTGTGAATCTGTGAACATTTGTGTTTTTCGATCTTACCAATAGTGTACAGGGCCTTTAAAGGTATCATACGAGATTGGCAGAGCTGACAAAATAGTCGCAGACAGTGTTCATGTTTTGTGTGATCAACCATATACATGAAATAACAAACCACCTGTGAAAATTTGGGCTTAATCAGTTGTGTGAGTCAGGAGAAAGTAGTGAAAACCCATGCACAATTTTCAGAGCATGTAAACACATTGTCATTAATTTTGGTTGTAATAACCAAAATCAGCTGTTGTGTTTTGTTAGGTTTTCTCGAATATGACTTCATTTCAGAGGGAAAAATTACACAGAAAAAAGGGTTTTAGTATGAACTTCCCAATCAGTAAGCTTTCAAACAAAATTTAAACAATGTTTTTTACTCTAACCAATCCTGTACAACACCTTCAACAATCAGGGCCCAATTTAATAGAGCTGCTTAAGCAGAAAAATATTGCTTAACGATTGTCTGCTAAGCAGAAATGAGCAGGATACCAGTCAAACATGGAACATGTGACAAGGTAGTTTGGCTGGTAACCTTATTCTGGTAAGCAAAATATTGTTGCGCTTAGCTACTTTTTGTGCTTAAGCAGCTCTATGAAATTGGGCCCAGAAACCCAGCGAGCTTATTTGGAGCATTTGAAATACTCGAACAGACAAGACTTGGCATTTGCAAAAGGCGGAAGTAAAAAACAAATGTTGTAAATTTCTCACCCAGGCACAAGATCCAATTCCATTGCTTTATTAGCAACCTGGGTCGCTGCCTTCTGAACTGACGTAGGAAGGGTGAGGTTGGAGCAAAAGCGAGACTGAAACATAGAAAACAGATGATTTAAAATCGTTAAAAAACCGTTGCAAAGATTTTGCGTTGGCAGTTACCAAACCCGAGATAGTTAGCAAAATGTCACAAATGATGCCCTAAAATGGAGAGAACATAACCTAAACAACAGTTTAAAAAAAACAAGTGTATTCAATCTGTATTTGATAACAAAGATATTGAAAAAATACGGAAACAACAAAACAGTAGGGCTAGGAAGCTCAGTTGGCAGAGGGCTGGCATGTTAATACAGAGGTCGCCTGTTCGAATCCCGCTCTAATCAGTTTTTCTTTCCCATCCAGTTTATATTACTAAATTATTTAAAGTAAAGCACCATACTCAAGGTCACAAGTGTCATGACTGGGATTCGAACCCACACTCTGCTGCTGACCAGAGCTTAGGTCCGGTAAACTAGACCGCTCGGCCACAACACATTTGTAATAAATAAAAAGAAACATTAAAGATAACTTTACCATGAAGTCACCACTGTTGATGAGGCTAACGTTTGTTTCTATTGCACGCAGTATCAGCTTGAAGCAACGACCAATCTCTTTCTTACTGACTCTCGATACAGCACAGATTTCTGAAACAGCCGAGCAAAGAGGAAAGTGGAAGGTCAATCTAGAAGTTAATTTTTGTGGTAATATAGTGAATTAACACTAGGGATTTGGGAATGTTACTTACAGTGAGGAGGGGATGAGCCTCTGGTAAGGGGGTAACTCTTTGCCGAATAAGCGCCCTTCTTTTGACCTGAAGCCGAGGGCGCCCTTCTCAAATGACGTCATGTGCATAAGGTCTATTATTAAATTCAATTCTTTGTTGTGGATGAATCGATGTAATGACCAATCTTACCTTTGAATGTTCTTGGAACACCCTCTTGCCTACATGCTATGTAGAGACATGCGGCAGCGATGGCATCATTGCTCCGTCCCCTCAAGCTGCGCTGCTCATGAACTTGCTTGAACAATCCATTGGTACGATCCTAGTCAGACCCCAAAAGTGAAAATTTACAAAAGCTATGATTCTCTTAATAGTAAGGCTTTTGGTAAATTCTCCACAAGTTAAATACCATAAAAACCTACTTGATATAGAAGCACTGGAGAGCTGTTGACATGAAAAAACATTGATAGAAACGACCCCCTTTGAAGAAGTCTTAGAGAAAGAGGTAATCACCCAAACATTTGAATCTGAGAAAGGCTTCAGGCATGAAGCTTTTTTCAGGCATCTGAAAGCACACATTTTTGTGCAACAAGGATGCTTTTTTCCTATCATTATTTACTTGCAACTCCAATGACCAATTTAGCCCAATTTTTCACAGGTTTGTTATTTGAAGCATATCTTGAGATACATAAAGTGAGCATACTGGTCTTTGACAATTACCAAACACATACCCTGCCTTTAACCATATTTCTGTCAGCGCTAACTGAAATGACAGTTTCTACTTAACATATAATTGTGAATTATAAATCATGCCACTGTAATGAAAGCGTCATCATGGAAAAAATATATATTTGAAACAATGCTTTACATTTTGTTCATGTTAACCTACCAGTATTGTTCTTGGTAAATTGATTCGATCCGACATTTGTGATATCTCTCTGAATGCGCTAATGAGGGCTCTATCTGAACTGCTGACCTGGTGTGAGGAAGGAACAATTAAAGGTTTAGTGGAGCATTGAAATTGGAGGAGTCGATTCATTCGCACCACCTAGTTTTTAATAAACACAGAAAGTGATGTGGGGAGTTTTGCATGGTGTGGATAATTATTATAAGAAATTCTTGTAATGAAACCAAGAATGCCTCATACATTGTAAATGAACTTAATCGCTGTACAGCTTGCAAGCCTGAGGAAACCTGTAAACAAGGGTGCTTGCTATGTGAACCAGAAACACCGGGTTAACCCCTACTCTTCCACGACAAGTGTTCTGGGTTCTTTTATGAGCACTACCAATCCTAGTACACAGGACCTACAGCTTAATGCCCCACCCGTATGACAAAGCAATTAACATAAAGTATCTTGCTCAAGGACACAAGTGCCACGACCAGAACTCGGACCCACACTTTGCTGATCAAAAATACCAGAGCTCAAGAGAGGTGCTAGTGAGTAACTATTACAACTTGCATGTACGACCATACAACCATGTGTAAATCTAAAGGGAGGAGTGTTGGCTCTGAAAAAAGTTGTTGTGGTTATCGCTTTTTGAACAGTATCCTGAAGACAAGCCGAGTACTATTCAAAACTTCAAGACTTTAACAGCTCTTATCAGAGCCAACACTCCTCCAAAAGGAAATTCATACATGGTTGAACCCGTAAGTTACTAGTAATAGTTACATTATAAGCTGTACAACCAACCTGCGAAACTTACTTTAAATTATATGGTCGCATTTTCGTGAGCACAAATTTGTTTTTTCAATGATTTCCAAGAACAGCCGTTTTTTGATTACGCCAATCACATTTAACAGTGACGATTTATTAAATCTCCAAAAGCTATTTTCTCAGCTTTCACTGTATTGTTTTTCTGGCAGAACAAGTTTTCAGGACGATTGGGACTGGTTTTCAGAGTGCAACTAACAAAGCATTTCTGTAACGATCACCAATCTTGAACTTGTTTTATTAAATATATTAGTGCAGTCCTCAAAATAACAGAATCAAACAAATCAAGCCATTGCTTTTTGATGAATTAGGTGTTGTTCGTTTAATGTAAGTCACAGGTTCAAGTAACAATGCCTTTCTCTAAATCATACGTATTCACGCAATAAACCAGTAATCCCTCTCACTCAATTGCTGCTCGATATGGGGCAGAGGGAGGCCCCCCCTCTATTGTGTCTTCATTGTGTTCTGGGAATCTCAGGAATTCTTTTGAGAATTTTAGGGGGGGTGCTTCTGTATACAAGAGGGAAGAGTGTGTTAGGGTTAGGGTTAGTTTGGGGGGGCCTCCCTCTGCCCCATATCGGGCATGGTATACTCTCACTTGTTTCCTATTTTGATATTTTGCCATGCCGTCATCCCCAAATCCTGCCGAACCAGACGGCTGGCCGATGATGGTTGACAAGTCCCCACCACTGAGTAGAGGGTTCTCGGCAGCACCAACACGCGATGGGTCAGCATTGGCTTTGTCATTACTGAATGTGCGCCATTCCGATCCAACATCGATACATCTACGGGGAAAAAATGTGATGATCATAAAAGACAAGGGAATCTGTCTGGGTAAATTTTAATTAAATTTTGGGGTGAACAAAGAAAATTTACTGGGTATAATCCATGGTTAAACTAACGTTAATTGGCTTCTGGGTGGCACCACCCGAACAAAGTTATTGACAACATGGAGACTGCCATCAAAGGGCTAGATAGCTCAGTTGGTAGCGTCGGCACATTAACCCTGGGGTCAAAATCCCATTCTGGTCAATTCTTCTTAGTTCACCCACAATTTGAATTAAAATTACCCAGTCAGTTTCCCCTTGTGGTTTATTAGTTTAATTTTTGAAATTCAAAGTTGCAACCCCTCAAGGTGATCCCATGTGAGATCAACCAGGGATGTAACAGTCTGAATGGCTTCTGACCGGCAACCCTGGGGGTACAATCATGGCAATTTGGCCTGTAACCAAAGTTGGGAAGGTAGTGCATTCAGCTCTACCAGCCAGGCTCCTAGTGAATGATACCCTTACGGACTGTGAAGGGGGTAACCTTGTTTCAGTGTCACTGGTGACAGCTGATTCCGGTCAACAGCGAAAGTCAGTTAAGTGAAGCCCTCACCTTGAAGTGGCAGTCAAGCCTTGTGATGTTAAGGCAATAATATCTCTAAATAAAAATAAAAAAATTAAAAATGTAATCATCAAGATGGGATTTAACTTTTTCCTAGTCATTCTCTTTGAGGGTTTGTATACCTATCGACAACCACCAGACCACACTGTGGGCAGATCATGTCTCCAGCATGGTAGTCCTCTATTAAGTTGGCATCAGGATGTTTAGGACAGGTGACTCGATTCATCTTCCAATCTGAAATTTGAAATTAAAAAAATTAACACATGTTTCTTCAGTCCTGAGTCCCTCAGCCAGCCGGGCTGTGGGCGGAGCGAGGGTGCCAACATTTCAATGGCTGCTTTACGTATCCGCTCCGCCCACAGCCCAGCCGGCATGAATCTTAGGATCTTTCCAAAATGGTTGTGCTCAGTACACATTGATGAAAGTAATTCGAAAGAAGTTGCACAATTATTGTTTTAAATATCTTTTTTTAAAGGTTATTTGTTTAAACATCCAAAACACCCAGGGCAAGCTAAAGAGGTAGGTGAACACATTTAGCTGCTGGTTTAAACGGCCGACCCACCCAATAGGGAATGCACTTTTATTTACTTTCCGCTTAGCTTCACAAAAAATGGGTGATGACGTGTGGCCAAGGATTCCGCTTGGCCAAACAAGTGGGGCTAGGACTGGGTTTCCGTTCTTACTAATAGTAATACTATTCGATAAAACGGAGTACAGCGCCCCAGTTACTGGGTCTAACTGTAGTCATGCTGTGAATGTGATATGGGTCGTACTCGTAGGCCTAATGCTGGTGCCAATCAATACGCTGACTCCCGAGTCCAAACCAGCTTCATTTTTAAGACTCACTCAGTAATGTACAAGTTACAATGGTACTATTTATTACAAAACACATACACACTCTGCACTTCATCATCATCATCTTCCTATACTGTGCAGAAACCTCCTCTGGATGGAGTATACTCGCACATTACCATGACCATGACACGACTACCATGACTACACAGTTTAGTACAGAGACCTGACTGTAATCATGAGCTAGCTACAGACAATTGAATTAGTTCACCTCTTTTTTTAAAGCGTTTTCTGACCCTTCAAAATAAACACTAACCTTTTGTTCCACACAGTCCAGCCTTTAAATAACAACAGTCAGTAGTTCCCCCCAAAATGACATATAATTGATGCGATTCGGCCAATACTTACGCACTTATTTCGCTTTTCGCGTTTGTGCCTGGAATGCATGTTATTGCCGAGTCACATGCAAAGGAGGAGCACATTGGAAATGGAAATTGGCTGCCCATTGGTGGCGCGATGCCGGTTATCACTCCCCCACCACCCCCCCCCCCCCCCCCCCCCCCCCCCCCCCCAAACAAGTGAAAATCATCTCCCCACGTGACTAGTCTGGCACCCATTATATTTGGCAAAATATATACGAGTATGTATGGTTGGGAACAAGATGAAACATGAGGATTCCGAAACATGAGCAGTTTTCGAAAGCAGACGACAATTTACCCCAAAAACAATTTTGTGTTTAAAATGAAAAGCACAGCCGTACAGTTTTTCAACAGAGAGCTGGAAGAAAGTTACATCCGTTGTATTATTTTGTTTATTGTCAAATTACTCAAATACAATGCTTAAATTGTGCAGTGGCTGCCGAAGACTCGTCCGTCAACAGTTCCGTCATGTGATTGTGAGACGAAATTTGCACGCAGGAGTGACAGTTTTTAACCTAGAAAATAAAGGTAAACTCTTGACACACGAAGAAACGACCATACTTAACTACACTAGCATGACTAGAGAGTACCACAGTGCAGTTACTTGAATACTTAATTCAATTCAATTCAATTCAATGAGACGTTTATTCCATACTCTTTTTGGAAAATAAATCAATATGAGAATATCAGTACATAGAAATGTAACAAAATTAAAAGCGCATATATTATAACTAAGTATCCTCCCCTGTCCGGTTTTCGATGTAGTATGCCTTTTTCTTTGAATTGAAAAAAATATAAAATATTCCATAATCAACTGATGCCCTAATTACCTTCCTTTGTTTATAAGAAATATGCAAACATATATTAAAACGTAATGGACATTGAAACTTTCACACCACGCACCGATCTTCGATGACTTCAATAGCGTCCCATTTGTTTTGAGTTTGACCTGTTTTCGATGCAAACAAGAAAGTATGGTGTCCGGGTGAAGCCATACGTGGAAGAAACATCTGCAATGACTACAAGTGTTCTGTGAGACTTTGTTTATGACTCTATAGCCAGCAGTTGTCTTCATTTTATTCAAAATATTTGTTATTAAATTTTAAAAATTACCATGGTATTTTTCAAAAACTAAAAAAAAAAAAAAAAAAAAAAAAATGTAAATAATTCTTGGCTGTGAAATCTTATTTTTATTTAGTTTTGTGTCTTTTTATGTTTCTTAACATTTAAAATAAAGCATATAAATAAACAGTGATAATCGAATCACAAAGCTGATGTTTAAATTTTAATATTAATAACAAAAATGATAAAGTGTTACAAAAAAAAAAAAATCCAGACTATTAGAAAATGATATAAGGCACGTGGCTTCTTTAAGCCTCTGTATTTTTTCCCCCAGAATGCTCAGCAGAATGTTCAGTCACATGATTTGATCATCGTGAATTGTGAATTGAAAAAGTGTTTGATGAAACTTTTTCGGTGGGGAATTTTTTTTTTATGGCCCCGACATTATGACATATTTTTGTACCTTGCAGAAATGCCTAAATACCACAACTTTTTGCATTTACAAGTGCAACTAATCAGTGGAGCCTTACATGTTTCTAAGTTTTGGTCAAATGAGAGGAGACTCTTTGCTTGGCAAGTCAAACCACAAAAATTGTATCTAGGGACTGTTTACATCGCGCGCAGAGAGGTCAAAGGTTTGCCTCGATTTCAGGGACCCCCTGAATACAGGGCGTCCTACGATATACAAAATTGATAAAGTGTTAAAGCAAAAAATAAATAAATAACTAGGAATGAACTATGTACAAGAGAGGAGTGAGAGCATGAGGCTGTTAGAGTAAGCCGAGGCTTGTAGAAAACAGCCTATATACAGACAACAACAAAAAACATCTAATCACGAAACAAGGACAAGACAGACGATACGAATAATGACATTACAAAATGTTGACGACAAGATACAAATAATTAAAGTACTAGGCTAACTGAAGACGACAAAAGTAAATAGATAAGTAGTGAAGGAGTGAAAAGCTATGTTACATAGTGAGAGAGAAGAACTCTTTTATACGAGAGCTTAAATCGACCCACTGACGGCATTGTTCTTAAATCATTGGAGATAGCGTTCCATAAACGTGGGCCATTGAATCGAAGGGTGTTGCTAGAGTACACGGTGCGGGTGAATGGAAGAAACAGGTTATTACGGGATCTGGTTGAGTAATCATGAATTTCATGGACCGAAGTGAAGTATGTAGAAAATGTACGAGGAAGGAGATTATTAGTATATTTGTACATAAAAATGCCAGTTTGAAGTTTATTGATGTCAGTAAGAATAAGGGTGCATAGACGCGCGAAAAGAGGTGCAGAGTGGTCCCGAGGATGAGAGAAAGTGCAAATGCGAATGGCCCTTTTTTGAATGACAAACAAGGCGTTCAATTTGCTATTGCTGGTATGCGCCCAGACGATATTACAATAGTTTAAATACGGTAAAATAAGAGAGTTATAAAGTAAGAGCATTGAGGTAGCTGGAAGAAAGAAACGAAGTTTAGAAAGAACGCCTGTGTTTCGGGAAATGGTTTTAGATATAGAAGAAATGTGTTCTGTGTCCAAGAGAGGCTTTGATCAATGATAACACCCAGAAATTTGGCAGAAGAGACCCTGTTGATAGGAGTATTATCAATAACAAGTTGAGGCAAGAATATGTCTAGTGGACGAGCAGACTTGGTAAAGAAAATAAAGTTAGTTTTATTATGATTTAAAGAAAGTTTGTTTGCTTTAAACCACGAAGAAATTAAGCAAAGTTCTGAGTTGAGAGTGTCTATCAAGGAAGTAACGTCCGGGCTAGAGTAAAAGATGGTTGTGTCGTCGGCGAAAAGGGTGAAGTTAAGAAGCGAAGAAGAATTGTGAAGATCATTGATGTATAGCAAAAAAAGCAGTGGCCCAAGGATAGAGCCTTGGGGGACACCATGCTGGATGTTCCGACGATTAGAGTCACAGTTCATAACTGTAGTGTATTGGTACCTGTTAGAAAGGTAATCTGAAAACCATTGGAGCGGAAGACCCCTGATACCATAGTGGCTTAGTTTGGAAAGAAGAATAGAATGATTGAGGGTGTCGAAAGCTTTAGAAAGATCAATGAAAACACCAATAGCAGAGAATTTATTGCTGAACGCGTTAGTAATATTGTCGACAAATGTACAGGACAAATAAATACACAGAATGACTGAAACAGATGAAAACAAACATCATCTTCAATAAGCATGAGAGAAAGTAAGAAAAATGATAAAAACACCAATCAGCATTTTAATTTACCCTTTCTTGGTTTAGGTAACAATAATCTTAACGAAAAACATGATACCTAACAATGATAGTTCCAAAATGCAACGTCATTTATAAAAAAGCACCTCAATGGCAAATATTTCTGATTTTTTATTTTTGTTCTTCTTTATCTGTGCCTCTTCATTCTTTATAGTCTTTGGTTCCCAATAAGATGAAACGGGCACTAGTTTCAAACATTTTGTTTTCAGCATGCCTAGTTTTCAGAAAGGGGGATTGTTTGAAATGTCTGTTATTTTTTGAAAAGCATAACAGTGATTTAAATTGATTTCAGATCCAAGCAGCTTTTCATGGAGGACGCACTCCTGTGGAGAGCTGTCTACCGCACAGGTTGGACATGGTGTGACTTTGTGTGGCTGGATTCAGCACAAGCGCTATGACTTCATGGTCACTCTCAGAGATGCTTATGGAGTAACTCAGGTGGTACTTCCAGAAGAAAAAAAGGTATACAAGAAAGAGTTTTGAGAAAATAGAATAAGCTGTTGCAAACTGCTTACCAACCAAAAGGACCTGTGGTAAAAATTAGTTAGTGGCCTGACGTTTCGACCCTAGCAGAGTCTTTCTCGAAGGATAAATGACAACACAACACACATAAAGATGTATACAAGTGTAACAAGAGCAGTCAATTGGAAATACATGAGAGAGAGAGAAGCAGAAAGCATTCAGAAAAGGCAGGGGGTAAACAGGGATTATGGAGACAAAGGGGGGGGGGGGAGGTTATGGAGGGAAGGGGCTGGGTTGACCACAAGAAGTTGGAAACAAAAAGGACAAAATGGAAGGTTGGATAAGGGAGAAAAAATTAAAAAGAGAACGATTTTTCTATTATATATATGTTTCTGATAAATACGATTGCTTTTCCCCCAAGTCCCTTTAAATGCATGCACATGTAAAAATGCTTTTGAACCTTGACTCTTTGAAGAGTATTTTTTAACTTATTTCTTTTGTGTTTTCACATAGTATGGATCCCTGATTCTTTTGTGTGTACTTTTCTTAGGGGACAGGAGAATCTTTAGAAGGGGTTCATTTAGAATCAGTTATCATGATAACAGGCAAGGTGCAACTGAGGCCAGATGGCTTAGCCAATCCGGTAGGTTTTAATTAAGTATTGTTGTCATTTGTGACGTTTCATGTCAAAACCAGGCACTTTCTGCCCAAAATTATTAAATGATTACATAATATAGTTTACTGAATAATTATAATCAACATCTTCATTTGGAGTTAATAGACCTTATTATGTATTGACATAATAATCCCACCACCATCATGGAGGTAAACCGATGATGGTACAATGAAATTTAAGCACAGCTAAAAATACAGCGCACAGGATTAAAGCCATCCCGAAGAGCAATCTCCTTTTATTGGTAACTTTTATTAGTAACTCCACGACAGCTTATTCTCCTGTGTACTGCTAAGTTTGTAGCTATTACATTTAATGTTTTTGTTTTTGGGGTATTATTTCTCATTTTTAGAAAATGTCAACGGGTGAGATTGAAGTGGTTGCCAGTGAAGTCAAAGTGCTCAATGCTAGTAAAGAAAAACTTCCTTTCCAGATACATGATTTTCAACAGGTAAATTGAAAACGGTTTCAAAGAGTTATTTTCCATGACAAATGAACAAATGAACAAGAAAAAAAAGTCAGCAGATAATACAGTACAGTATATGGATCTGAAGAATGGAAACCTTCGGAAATCTTTTATTGTTTTTATACGTCATTGTCCTTAAAGGCACTGAACACGTTTTGTAATTGTCAAAGACCAGTATTCTCACTTGGTGTATCCCAACATATGCATAAAATAACAAGCCTGTGAAAATTTGGGCTCAATTGGTCATTGAAGTTGCAAGAAAATGATGAAAGAAAAAACACCCTTGTTGTACAAATTTGTGTGCTTTCAGATAGGAATAAAAGGCTTCTGGCCAGAAGTCTTTCATTATTTTAGTGAGAAATTACCTCTTTCTCAAAAACTACGTTACTTCAGAGGGAGTCGTTTATCACAATGTTTAATACTATCAACAGCTCTCTGTTGCTCGTTACCAAGTAAGTTTTTATGCTAATATATATTTTGAGTAATTACCAAACGTGTACAGTGCCTTTAAGCTAGACACTTAGCCATTATTTCTTCGTCCTTTGGATGGGACATAAACCACAGGTCTTGTGTGTTGTGTAGTGCGTGTATAAGAGTCCCAGTTACACTTATCATGAAGAGAAGGGTTTTTTCCTGGTGTTTCTGGCAGTGGATACTGAATGCGCTGCAGCACCTTGTAAGGCATCAGGTGCTACATAAATGGGTCTCATAATTCAAAACATAGATCAGCTTATCCTGTTAAAAAACTAAAAATTAGCACCTTGATACGCCCCTAGGGGTGTGATAAAGCGCTACATAAGAACCTTGTATTGTTATTTTGTATTACTCCAGTACAAAGCCAGAATGCTTATTTTTGTATTTTGTTTTGCATGTTAATTAATTAACAGGTCAAGGAGTCAGTGCGGATGCAGTTCAGATACTTGGACCTCAGGAGCACCCGGATGCAGCATAATTTAAGAGTTCGTTCTTCGATAATCATGAGAATGAGGGAATTCCTTTGTAATAAACATGGTAACACAACTTCTCTAATATAATCCATTTAATGAATTTCATTCCTTCTGACTACTTATGCATCCGTGAGCTTATGAGCATTCAGGTTGGCTTAGTTGCTTCTTCCCTGCCTTTCACCACTGTGTGGACCTGGGTTCATATCCAAGACTAGAGCCTTTCACTTAAGCCCCTTTCACACTAGTCTATTCCCCGGGGGGGGCACACCCCGGGGAATAATAGTGGCTTCTTATATAGCGCTCATATCCGTCACTCAGTGACGCTCAAGGCGCTTCAACAGTCAGTATTTTTCTGCAAGGTATATATGTGGAGCTTTGTTTTGAAGTTTGAGACCTATTCCTTTTACATAGCACCATGTAATGGTTTACAAGGTGCTGTGGCGCAATATGCAGCCAATCAAACCAGGAACTCCGGGGCGAACCCCTTCAATTTTCTATAAGTGCACTTGGTTCTTTTACGTGCATTACACAACGCACGGGACCAACGGCTTTACGTCCCATCTGAAGGACGAAGCAATAATGGTTAAGTGTCTTGCTTAAGGACACAAGTGTCACGACCGGGACTCGAACCCACACTCTGCTGAACAGAAACACCAGAGCTTGAGTTCGGTGCTCTTATCCGCTCGGCCACGACACGCACGCCGAATGTTAGGTGGCTGTTTTTTTCAAAGAGTGCACCCCTGCTCTGTAGTAGGGGTTAAGCAGTAAAACCTTGAGGTTTGTTTAATCCCCCGGGTTTTGCTTACCCTGTTTTACTTGGGGACAGCGAAAGGAACCCCATGGAATAAGGACCAGGTAATACGCTTGTGGGGATAGTGTGAAAGTGCGCCAGGGTAACTGTGGGGTTAAAACAATCCCGGGGCCTTTCCTGGGCTGTATTCCATGGGGATAAGAGATGCAGTGTGAAAAGAGCTTTTTATTAAGTTTTCAGTCCCTATTTGATCGTGTGGGTTTTCCCTGTTTGAGGTTTAGCCAAATTAAAGCGGAGATTTTTCAACATCTTTTCAGATGCATTTCCTGGTCTAATTACCAGAAAGATATATAATAGTATATAAGATATATAATAATAATCATAATAACAATAAAACCTCAAACCTTGTATTTAATTGTATCTGTATGTTTATCTATTTTAGTTCTGCAGCCCTAACTTTTGTAAACACCATAGGAAGGGTTTCAGGTACTACAGCAAGTGAATTGTTATCGGATCCCACTCCGAGTTTCCAGCATTTTTAGAATATTTCTGTCTGGCTGTAGTATTTTGTTACAATTAATCCAAACCTCTATTCTTGGTAGATTTTGTAGATGTGGAAACACCTTCCTTATTCAGAAAAACACCTGGAGGTGCTAAAGAATTTCTGGTACCAACCCATCAACCGGGAAAATTCTACACTTTACCACAAAGTCCACAACAGGTGTGTATTTTCTTGAAGGGTCCCTTGTGTGAGCTTTCAACCAAATTATTTTGTTTAAAGTAATACTCTGCTGTACCTTGTTTATCATTTTGGCCTAGTATGTCTGAATCCAACTGCATGCTGCTGTTTGAAATGAGCACAAACAATGCAATACTGCCCCCATTTGTTTTACAGTAAATAAATAGATTAACAAAAACACTTTTGAATTCAATATATATATATTTTTTAACAGGTTATTTTTTGTTGGTTGTCTGTGTACTGTATATAATCTTTCATTGCACTGGATCTAATTCCTAATGCAACCAACCAATGCTGGTATTTAGGTTAGGCTTTATCCCATGATGCATTAACCTAGAAACATATGCCACCAATAGACCTTATGCATTGACGTCACCAAGCCGCCATCTTAGAGGTAAACTGATGATGAAACAATGAAAACGCGCTGATTTGTACGCGCGGCGCACAGGCCTGGCCAATGAACATCTTCCTTTTGACCTCTAGGCGAGGGCGCCCTACTCAAATGACGTCATATGCATAAGGTCTATAGAGACAACGACAACAAAACAATCGTATATAAAATAGAAAAGCAAAGCACTTACTGTACATGTAGGTAATTCACATCATTTACACTGAGCCGAGTTTATAATAGAACCGACCACCTTGTACAAAATGCTGCCGCTCGTGTTTTAACAAAATCTAAAAAACATGATCATATTACACCTATATTGCAGGAACTTCACTGGCTTCCCATTCGACAACGAATTCAATTCAAAATTTTACTAATTACATTTAAATCTCAGATTGGCTTAACTCCATCTTACATTGCAAATCTTCTTGTACCTTACGCCCCTTCTCGCACTCTTCGTTCTTCTGCTAAGACCCTTTTAACTATTCCTAGAACTTCCTCATCATGGCGATCGTGCCTTTTCTGCTTGTGCTCCTAAACTTTGGAACACTTTACCTAATAACATTAGATGCTGTAGTTCTCTTCCATTGTTTAAAAACTTGCTGAAAACTCATTTATTTATCTCCACATACACTTAGCTTGTAACATGTCTTAGATTATTCATTGTATAATTGTCTTTGTATTCTATATTTCTCTTTTGCTGCTTTTTTGTTCTGCGCCTTGGAATAGGGTCTTGTACACTAGATAGATGGCGCATTATAAATGCATTATTATTATTATTATTATTATGCTTGCAAATAATTAAGGCTTTATCCCACAATTCAAATTGTCTTTGTTCGGTGACTATTTTAAGTTAATTTGGGGTTGAACAAAGACAATATGACTTGAGCAGGATTTGAACCACGGACCTCTGGTTTAACATGCTACCAACTGAGCTATCTAGCCCTACCCACACAGCCGTTAGCTGCTGTGTAGTCGGGGATCACACCCAAGTTTACGATACAACCTGACAAAATAGGGAGACTGCCAACATAAGGTCGTTGGTTCAAATCCTGCTCTGGTCAGTTTTTCTTCATTCAATCCCACATTAACTAAAACTTTACCCAGTCAGTCCCTTGTGGTTTATAACTTGATGTTATTTTAATTTCTAGTTTGATCAAACATCATTTTGTGTGTTTCTTCCTCAATGATCTGAACAGTTCAAACAGTTACTGATGGTGGGTGGCATTGACCGTTATTTCCAAATTGCTCGTTGCTATAGAGATGAGGGCAGCAGACCAGACAGGCAACCAGAGTTTACACAGGTAAGCACTGACGTTGATACTTGACATTCTTTTTCTGTCGGGGGGCACAGGGCACTCTGGAAATAATTCTTTTTCACACACAAAAAAAACCCCCAAAACTCTCACAAGTAGTATGGATTTTACTGGCTGTGGTTATTTAGCCCTTTTAAGGTATTGCGGCCACTATAGGCGTGCACTGTTTGGTTTGGGGTTTACAGAAAAAAAATTCCCAAACCAAATGGTTTTATAGAATGTGTCCAACATTTCTCAAAGTGGCTTATGATGTTGCACCAAAAAATGTAGCCAGTTGTGGGCTCAATTCCTGCAAAAGGGACATGTGGACATTTTCACAAAATCTGATGTCCACTGCTTACCAAAGTTTACTGGTCAGTGAAAAATTAAATGTATTGTTTATATTCTTAAAACATTGAATGATGGGTACAAATGAACTTGGCAAGCCTTTTATAAACAGCGATAAACAACCGCAAGAATTTCATCCGAATTCAGACATTTTCATGTCTGCCTGACGGGAAAAAAGGTAGTCGTTAATTTGTTCAGATATAGGCTAATGAAATCATGCTCTTTAATCTGTCTTTGTAGCACTCAGGAAACTGTTCCCAAAAGCTCCTTGCAGTTTAAATTCCAAGGGTCACCAAAATGTGGTCAGGTTGGTGTAGAGGTATCCTTTCTCACCTTCCACCTCTAGGACCCCAGTTCTAATCACGCTGGGGGCACTATGTGGATTGGGTTTTCAGTCCCTGCCTGAATGCGTGGGTTTTCCCTAGAATAAATCTTGGAAAACTGAAACTTCCTTGTCTTCTCTCCATTTGGTTCTTGGCTATACTACAGTGATTAAGTTTGGATTTCTGAGAGTCCTTGGCTTCACAACCAGAATTAATGAAATGAAATAAAAGTTGAAAATGACATCCTTTAAATTTACCTCTTAAAATTTGGATCCTACTTGTATTTTCAGACCTTTTTGTCAATGATTCTCACCCCTGTAACAACAAAAACAAAATGTTCAAGGATTGATTAACTTCAAGGATTGATTAACTTGCCTGCAATCCCTGACTAGTGTAACATCAATATCATAATAGTATCCCATCTATTTTTTCAGGTGGACATTGAAATGTCTTTTGTAAGTAAAGAAGGAATCTACTCCATGATAGAGCAGCTACTAGAATATGCATGGCCTCAAGAAAAACCAAAGTTGAACCTGCCTTTCCCAAGGATATGCTACTCTCAGGCCATGAATGAGGTAGGCCCTGCTTTTAAATATACCCCTAGCAATATAGCATTTTAAAATCTCTAAAAATTTGTTGTATGGAATTACTCCTTATCCTTTTTTAAGAGTTGTTCATGCATAACAACACCTACTGTGTGTTTTTTATAAGTGAGTAGTGGTTAATTTTTACAAACATGAATTTTCCTCTTGACAGACTGACAGAATGTACAGTCCACCATTTTGTGGAGTTAAAAATGAAGTTCCATAAAATAGCGGACCGTGTTCTGTCATGAAATACTGCAGTAGCAGAATAGAATCACTCATTGAAAGTCTGGATTGCTCCATATCACAAGGATAAGCTGAATGAAATGGAACAGTCCAGATTTCAACGAGTGATTATATTGTGCTGTAATGTATGAACAAAAATCATCCTATATTTGTTTTATATACCTCACACATAGATTCTTGTCATTTGATTTATTTTTTCAAATAATTCATGACTTATTTCAATAAATACAAAGTTTTGAGCAATTTATTTATAATTTATTTCAACATAAAGTGTTAAACAGCTGATAAAGACAAAGCTGGGGCTGTTTAAGCCCTGTTGGCTAAAGCACATTCGGCATTCATAGCCATATGCGCTTGTTAATAATGCAAAAACGCAATTAAAACATAATATAATAATAATAATAACCAGTTCTTATATAGCGCATTTCACAATAACGTCTCAATGCGCTTTACATTAGTGCCCTGGTCATTGGGCCAATAACATTCCTTTAATCTTTCTCAGCTCCCTGGGGAGTATACAGCCCGAGCTGCCATGGTGCTCAGAAGCTTTTTCAAACACAATATCAACCTCTACCCTTGCAGGTACCCATTTATACCCCTGGGTGAAGAGAAGCAATTATAGCGAAGTGTCTTGCTCAAGGACACAAGCGTCATGACCGGGACTCGAACCCACACCCCGATGACTAAACCACCAGAACTTGAATCCGATGATCTAAACCACTCGGCCATGACACCCTAAACATATATGGTACCGAATACAAAATCAATAAATACACTCAAATTGCAGCTGCGAAGCAACCCAAGAGTCCTATATTAAAGTTGGGGTGTTGGAAAAGTATGTATGGCAAAATAAAGTGTGACCTGTGATGAGTACTTCACCAATGAAGTGACAATATGTGGGCGTTACCATTGTCTGACCTGAGCTATGGCAGCATGTACAAGGGGTCATCTTTCCTTTCTGAAAATGAGCTGGTTACACTGAGATAATCTTGCTAAAAAATCCTCTGGGGATAAAACATTGACTTAATATTATTTAATTAGTTCAAATGGTGGTGGGGGGGGGGGGGGGGTGATGGGAGGGCCTGCCACTATCTTCATATATACAGAAGGTTCACATGACCAGTTTTGGTTACAAGTTTTTGGAAATCCTTGTTTAATTTCCATGAAAACATTAATCAACTCTTGACATAATGTGACCCAAAAATCAGACAGGTTTTGAGTTTCAAAGAATACACCCCCTGTAATCAGCCAGAGGGCAAAACAAAATTGCATTTCTTGGTACATTAGGTAAGAAGAAACTAGTAGCATAGTTTATCACTGAAATATGATTCTAATTTATGATTGATTGATTTCAAATGAAACCCCTCACTGTTCCCTTGACAAAAAAATACTATTTAAAATAACACATGAAGACCTCTCCCTTCCAAAAACCAGTAATTCATCATTCTCTTTACTATTGACAATCAATCAAACAAGGTTTATTGAACTCTATAGGATAGCATTTTCTGTGAATCAGGTTCTGATGATTTTTCCCCCCTGTTTTCCTAGTATGGATCTGACAAACCTGACACAAGATTCGAGTTCAAGGTGAGATTTTCATATATTTTTTTACTGTCATTTATTGATTTATACAGCAGGCCTGGATATATAGGCCACGAAGTGGGTAGCCTCTGTTGCCCCTGGTCTTGGCCTTGGTGCCCCTTTAAAAGTTTCCAGTAGACTTTAAAATATCCCAATGGAAGTGCCCTTTGCCAAATGAAAATGACCTTGGGTGGATTTCACAAAGAGTTAGGACTGGTCTTATCTCGAGTTAGGACGAGTTTTGTGAAATCGATCTTAGGATCGATCTTGGCTAGCATCGATCCTATGTCTATGGACTAGTCCTAACTCCTAGGACTAGTCCTAAGTTAGGACTATCTTTGTGAAATCCACCCCTTGCCCCCTCAAAGTGAAAATTCCAGGCCACAGTCCAGAAAACTAATATGGTTTGTTCGGTCAAGGTTTTATCAGTAATCTTTTACCTCAAATTCAGTTATTTCTCTGAAACAACTTTTTGTGTGTAATTTTTGTTAATTGCATTGTATCATATTGTGTGTCTTCACACTCTTGTTTGGTGAGTAAAGGATTTTTCATTACCAGAAATATCAATATTTAAGAAAAAATCTAAAACTTTCTCTTTAAAAGGATAGTACTTGTACCAGTAATTCTAAAGGTATACTCAGTCTGAATTATGTGAGACCGGCATACTCTTTTGTTTAATGTAACCACCCTTATTTCACTTTTTCATTGTGTTAAACAAATATCAGTGAAATAATGACTGCGTTCAATAGATTACCTGGGTCGACCTCGATGTGCTCATCAGGGTAAGCCCCTGACATGAGCTAATCAAAGGCCAACTTCCCCCAGCAGTCACACCAATGTATCTTGGGACAGCCGACCGAAACTATTTTCATTGTTTGCATTATGTGCGAAACTTTTTGTGGATTCACACACAAAAATTGAAAGCAATTATACTCAAGGTAAAACTGCAGCTGTTTTACAAGCCAACGTTGATACAAAAAGTATGCGTCTTGAAATACACAAATTCTTAATGCTTACAAAGTCGCTGTTTTAAGGGTGAAAATGGTTCAAACTTCCTGAAAGTGTCTCGCTGAATTACAAACAAAATGGTGGCCATTGGGAATGTTTTTTGTCGTGACATCAAGCACCTGGGTTAGCCTCAAGTAACCCACTCCACAAGCAGGGGTCGATTTCACAAAACTCTTCCTAACTTAGGACTAGTCCAAGGCAATGCTAAGAGATAGGACTAGTCTTAAGTTAGGACCAAAGACTAGTCCTATCTCTTAGCATTGCCTAGTACTAGTCCTAAGTTAGGAAGAGTTTTGTGAAATTGATCCCTGGTTACTTAGATCTGACCCGGGTGAGCCACTACAATGATGCCAAAGCTATTCAAACGCACTGGGGTCAGACCTGAGTTGACTTGGGGAAGCTAATCGAATGCATCCACAGTTGAAGAGCACTACTTCTGTAAAGAATAATATAATAAAGTTTTTACTTTATTGAAGACCACTCCAACACAAACATTTTACTCGTCCAGGAATTTATAAAAATCTTCTCGCAAAGTTCACCTGTCCGAAATAGAATTTTAAAAATAATTTCCCTCTGTTATCTGCCATCTAGCAGACGTAATGACATTGTTATGGTCATAAGATTTATCGTGAATAGCAAAATACCAAGAGAGGGCGCTGTTTTGCCGCGCATGATAGTGTAGTGAAAGGGGGCAACCCGGGAACTCGCGCACGACGACCGACTGTAGCATTTGCCCCCTCTGCCCTCCCATGATCCATTGCGATTCTGAATCGCGATAAACCTTATTGTTACTTTGTTCAATAATCAGAAACTACATATGGTTTTAGGAGTCTCTTATTTATGGACATTTTTATCTAATATTTTGATTGCAGTTGGTCTTTTTAACTGTACGTTTTTGATGGACAATTTGTGTAGAATTTAGTTAATTTTATTCATATTTGTTTATATAGATAGAAGATGTGACTGGAATTTTAAAGGGCAGTGGACCTTCAATATTCAACTCGGATGATGAAGACTTCACTGTCAGAGCAATCAACTGCAAAGGCGCAATGGTATGTATATTTATTACCTATGATTCACATTCTGTTTTCCTACAAGATTCAGGGATGTGATTTCTCTGTTTTTACCGGAAATCCAGGGTTTCTTTGCCCTCCCAAAAAAGAAATCCGTTTCTTTTTTTGCCCCCTCACCCAAACATTAAATTTTTTTACATTTGTTTACTAAAGATCAAATTTCATTTAAAAAAATGAAGATAAAACCATATATAACGCCCCAGATAGCAGAGTAGGGCTTTTAAAACCAAAGATAAATGTTATTAGTGGGCTTCTGAGCTCGCAAGTTTTCAATCTTGCAAGCTTTTGCGCTTTGCGCTCAGAGTCAAGTTTTTTTTCAACAGCCAATCACATCCCTGAAGATTACCTTTCCTCCGACTTTTTGAACTGACTTACATATTTAGAATCACTTTTTTTTAAATGTCCAATGGGCATTGCCCTTTTCAAAAATGAAAATAGGTTTTTCAGCTGAGGTCAATTTTTGTGCTATTGATAAGTAGCTTAACTTGAGTATTCGTAGAAAAAGATAGACATTTGTAATTGAATTGGGCTCACTTAGAATTGGGGAATTTAATCTCTTCCTTTTCAGGAATCCACTTAGCTTACTAAACTGACACATTGTTCGGTCTGTAGTATGTATCAGAAATGTTCCTGGAAAAAGCAGGGAACTCATTTATTCATCCCTGGGCATAAATTATATCCTGAATTTATACTGATAACACATTGACTTTTGAACACGTGGAATCATGTCCAGTTTCATTCAGTGTCAGTATCAATCATCTGCTGACATGTGTTACAATCTTTTAGGATGACTCTCTTGGGGTCTTCAGACAGGTGGTTTTCATATTGTTTGACATTAGGTCAGGGCTGGAATTGGGGGGGGGGGGGACCACAAGACCGCTGAGCTTGTAGCTAAAAATGTTTACTGGACCAGAAGTTTTGACAAGACCAGAATCAAAATGAGAAAAAAATTCCTGACACAGTCTCACATGCATTAAGCTGTTTTTATTAATTTGAACAAGCACTAAGACATGCGACAGAAGATTTATCTCAAATGTTTTCATGAGTTTTAAGTAAACTTCATTACTCAATAGAATTGAAAGGTATTTTATCAGACCCAAAGTCAACATTTGAACATTTTTTGTTCAACTTGTTTTTGTTCAAGATATAACACAGTAAGGTATTATCATATTTAATATTCATTTAAAAAACACAATACAGTCAGACTTGTCTGGTCAATATTTTACTGGCCCGACACTAAAACTAGTGGCCTCAGGCCTGTGGCCCGAGGTATAAAATGCAAGCCCTGTTATATGTGACGCTCCAAGCCCAAACCAGGCACTGGCACTTGCATTCCAAACCTAATTTATGGTTAACCTTTTTTTTATGGCCTTGCCAGACAGCTATTAGTATCAATAACTTTTAAAGTGGGCATGTCCACAAATTTGTTTGACAAGTGGGAAAATATTGTGGGTGTTAAGTGTCAGCAGCTGCACCACTTTGGGTAAATTTCAATAAAAAAGGTTAATGCCTCCTTTTTTTGTTAACTTCTATTTCTGGAGCTTCTGGAGTAATGTTTCTTTTTATATATATCATTGTCACAATGAAACTTGGCTTGACAAGGGACAGACAACAAATTGGAACCAGGATTTGTTGTGCTCTAGTGAGAAAATATGCGAATGCGTTCACTGTAAATTGCAAAACCTCGGCCACGGCCGATCATCTGCCATTTATTTATTTATTTATTAATTCATTCAGGCTTTAAAAAACAAAACAATACAACAAACAGAAGACTGAGAAAAAACAGTCAGACCAAATATGAAAAAACAGAGAGATATGTAGAAATACAAAAAAACAAACGGCAGCCTAGGGATTGCCCAAAAGCGAACTTAATCACTATCTAAAAGAGCAATCCCCGTAAAAAAGAAAGACATAAAAACAAACAGACAGATACCAAAAATACAAGGAAAGATTATAAAAATAATCATGGCCATGGTATGCTGGAATCTTTGAACCCTCAAGACTTACCTCCAATTGAGCCGAAAATATTAATAATACAATTGGTGGCAGCCTGTCTGACCTTGTAAATAGCAAAAAGTATTGGGTGCTGCGATTTTTTTTACGGGCGGAAACAAATATCAGCTGTTAGCAAGTTCAGAAACATTTGGCAGATATACGAGTACACATCATCTGACGTGAAAGGGTTAATGGGTGAATCAAGTATTTCAAAAAATATGCGCATAATAAATGGAGAATTTTTTATTATGTATGCTGCCCTTAACATCTCAAAGTCTCCCCTGAGATTTATTCAAATTCTTGAACTGTCAAGTTATTTAAGTTTCTAATCAATGTATGAATTATCTTTCCTAAGGATATTTTTACCTTCGAGGGACTACAAAAGTATTTTAATTTAATATGAACAATGTTCAAAGAAAACTTTATGGTTTATTTAAATCCCAAAGGTATTTTCCAAAGTTAGCTTGGCTCTCAGGCAAGATGATGTTTATATATATTGAGAAAATAGAATTAGCTGTTGCAAACTGCTTACCAACCAAAAGGACCTGTGGTATAAATGCAAAAATTAGTTAGTGGCCTAACGTTTATATATACAAATTTGGTGTGATCCCTGTTTATACAGCAGTTACAGGTTGAATGGCTTCTAACTGGCACACCTGAACAAAGATATTGACAAATAGGGAGACTTCTAACATTAGGGCCAGATAGTTCAGTTAATAGAGCAATGGCAGGCCAGGTTCAAATCACACTCTGTCAATTTATCTTTATTCAATCCAAAATTACCCAGTCATTTTCCCTTGTGGTTTATTACTTGATTGAATTAAATTAAAACTACAACAACGTCAGATAGTCAAGTGAAAAAAACAACTACTTGGCCCTAAGTATTGAATATATTGTGCTGATAAACACAAACAACTTAATACAACAATTTCAATTAATCAGGATCACCTTAAAAGCAAGGACTATGAACATCTCCAGCAAGAAGCCAAGAAGAGATACCAACATGGTGTCCTAATAATTCTGGTCAGAGATGACAACACTTGGAAATCACCGATTACAAGACACCTCCCTGAGACTGTTCGGCAAGAAATGGCTCAACTCATGGACGTTTCCCTGGGGGACTTGTTGCTTGTGGCAGCAGGGCCTCAGACTACCACGGTAAGAATACTGTGTGGGGCAACTTTGCATGGGGGGTGAGATGACTGGCATTCCTATTTACTAATAGCCACTTTTTGTGAACACATCTCCTTTATTTGTCCAAACAGTGTCAGTTGCTGGGACAACTCCGTCTGACAGTTGCTAATCTACTTGAAAACAAAGGTAAATATTTAATGACTTGTTCTGTTTTATCACATCAAATTTGCACTTGAAAACAGTCTAAATGTGTCAACTGTTTTCAAGTGCAAATTTTTCAGGCTGATGACCCATTTTAACTTCTAAATAACCTCCCTCTTACATAAAATGATATAATTATGTCAAGTGGAATGTAATACTAAAAGTAGTTTACAAACAGTGAGGGCAATTTCACTTCTCTTCTCAGTAGACATTTCTCAGTTTCAAGAAGATATTGCCAGGACCCAGGCTTTGTGTTCCAGGCTTGTGATCTATTGTGATTTTGCCTGATTTCAGGATTTTGTCACTGAACTCCTTAAGCTTTTCCTGAAAGAGGCAAACTCACCATCACAGAGACAAAAGACTTGTTTCTGATATGGGATTTGAGGCATGTGGGATTTGAGGCATTGCATGGTGAGGTATCAATGTATATTTGGTTTGCGGTAACACCATGTGTATGTCTACTTGCTAGGTAGATTTTGTTCTTTGAGAACTTGTCTTGCTATTTATTCTACTGCCGCGGAGTAGATTATTCGGAATTCGGGAGACTTCTTAGTTCTGAAAAGAACTGTCCTGCTTATTAACTACTACCTGGGCGGGAGGTAGGAAATCGGCCGGGACTACTACTTTCGCTTTGTGGATTGAGAGGACTTATCGTTATTAACTACACTGCCGCGGAGTGATTTCTTAATTGGTCTCAACGTTTCGACTAGCTTGCTCTAGACTTGTTTCTTGTTCTGATCAAACCGGTAGACTTCTGTTAGTGGTAATGTTAAGAGTCTATAAACCTCTAAAATATAATGTCCTATCTTTTGAGGGAGCTTCAACTCCAGACCAAAAGTGTATTGTTATTCAATGTTCAGGATTTTTAATTTTCAGGATTTTCAGGATTTTTAATAGTCAATTTTTCCTTGTTCAACCCAAAATCATTTAAAATTTACCCAGTCAGTTTCCCTTGTGGTTTATTATTTGATATCTGATATAAAAAGTCGCATCCCCTTATGGTGATCCCCTGGCTGCCGCTTCCCAGGTTGTATCGTATACTTGGGTGTGATCCTTGGCTACACGGCAGTTTACGGTTGAATGGCTTCTGACTGGCACCCACCGAACAAGGATATTGACAAAATAGGGAGACCGCCATCATAGGGCTAGATAGCTCAGTTGGTAGAGCGCCGGCACGTCAATCCGGAGGTCGTTGGTTCAAATCCCGCTCTAGTCAATTTTTCCTTGTTCAACCCAAAATCAGATTTTTAATTTTCATACAATCTCATCCATGTGTACTGCATCAATATTATTCATCACTTTACTAACTGTTTTTATCATTTAACAGTATGCAGATAGTTATGACTTTGTATTTTGTCAATAGACAGTGCAAGTCTCATTTATATTCCAACATTTTGGGGCTTCGGTCAACATAAATTCCTTAGTGTGTAACAGAAACAAAAGGAGAGATTTCCTTAATTGGAATACACAATCTGAGAAATGTTTCATGTAGAAATATTTCGCAGATTGAAAATGTTTTGATTCATGTCTCTAAAATCACAGTTCTTATAGAAGGGAATCATTTCTTAAAATGTTGTACATTATCAACAGTTGTAATGGTGTGTCATGGCCGAGCAGATAAGAGCACCGAACCACTCAAGTTTCTGGTGTTTCTGTTCAGCGGAGTGTGGGTTCGAGTCCCGGTTGTGACACTTGTGTCCTTTAAAGCAAGACACTTAACCATTGCTGCTTCGTCCTTCGGATGGGACGTAAAGCCGTTGGTCCCGTGTGCTGTGTAATGCATGTAAAATAACCCAGTGCACTTATTGAAAAGAGAAGGGGTTCGCCCCGGTGTTCCTGGTTTGATTGGCTGCATATTGCACCACAGCACCCTGTCAACCATAACATGTAAAGGAATAGGTCTCATACTTCAAAATTTAGCTCAACCTATACCTTGCAGGAAAATACTGACTGTTGAAGCGCCTTGAGCGTCACTGAGTGACGGAAGTGAGCGCTGTTTAAGAAGCCACTATTATTATAATATTATCTTACCAAGTAAGTTTTTATGGTCATTAAGTTTTGGTGTAATTACCACAGGTATACCCTGCCTTTAACATACATGTACCCCAATGTTCGAATATGCTTGATACTTGCGAGGTCTATTGAAAATGTTACTCTGATTTCAGGTATCCAGATTAGAGACCCAGATGTCTATAACTTTCTATGGGTGGAAGACTTCCCATTGTTTTTGCCTAGTGAGGACAGGATAGGGGAGTTGGAATCCACACATCACCCATTTACTGCTCCTGTGGCTGAACACATCCCGCTAGTTTACTCCTCCCCTCGAAAGGTAACCACTCCCCACACATGCCTCTATCAATATGTTGGGGTTATTTAGCTTTTGATGGCCAGTTTAGGTATGTCACACATCGGAGAAAAGTTAAAAACAAGAAACAATTTTGAGGTACCATTTCTCATTTGGTGCTCGATACGAGGTATGGTCCCCCCTACTGTGTCTTTATTGTGTGTTTGGCATCTCAGAAATTCTTTAGAGGGTTTTAGGGGGATACGTCTGTCTGTACAAGAGGAAAATTGTGTGTTAAAGTATGGAAACATTGGGGATATCCTCTGCCCCATATTGGGCATGATATATTAGTTCTAGTTACATAATTCAAACTGGCCCCTCAACACTTGGCATGCTCAGTGGTCTAATGGTTAAGATTATGTGTATACACATGTATATATATATATTTAGACAAATTAAATAAAATTAGCTGTTGCAAACTGCATTTTGTATTTTTATGCGAGTTTTCCCCCAAACAAGGCTAAAAGCAAGGGTAAGGGGCTACAAGATGAAAACATTTAAGATGAAAATAACTCAGATAAGATGAAGGTAGGAATTGATGTTCCTCTTAACACATCTGCTCTAGAATATATTGAGGTTGTGGGTTCGAATCCCACCCAAGTAGCATGTGGATTTTCTTTCCCCCGCAGTACCAGACTTAAAAATCACTGAGCTTATTACTTATCGGTGTAAAGGTAAAAACCATCAAACCCAAGCTCTTGTGTAGTCAGCAGTTAAGTGTGGGTTTCGAATCCTGGTCATGACACTTGTGCCCTTAAGCAAGGCACTTAACCATAACTGTTCATAAAAATTGGGAAGGTAGTGCATTCAGCTCTACCAGCCTTACCATGCTTACATCCTTACGGACTGTGAACATGGTGAATGGGGTAACCCTGTTTCAGCCCCAGGAGTAGGTGGCAATGTGCCCCTGGTTAGTGTTTATTTGTGTCGACAGCCCAAAACAACTAAGTGTAGCCCTCACCTTTAAGTGGCCATCCGACCTTGTGATGTTTGGCAAAAATTTCATTTGCATTTTTTTTTTATTCCCATGCAAGGTACAACAATTGAACAAAAGTTTGTTTCAATATGTTTGTGTGAACAACACATACATTGTAAGTGTGTTGCTTCTTTATAGTAGACAGGAAGCCACGCGTGGCTTTGACCTATTGGCCCGTTGGATATGTTGGTTATCAGGATACAATCAGAAAAATTTACTTTATTATTCTTTAAACACAGTGACCCAATTCACAATAAACTTCTAATCATTTGGGATGTGAGCCTCGTCCAAATGTAACTCAGTATGTAGCTTGGTCTCCAGGGGTGATAGTGGCTGCAAAATGGACCAGTACTTCAGAGAATGTTAAAGAAATAAAATACTCCCATTCCCATGTGAGAAAAACTTCTCAGTTTATGGAAGCAGAAATAAATTTCATGGTATTTAGGGCTTGTACTAGTGTTACATTTGAGCTTTCAAATACTCTGTACTATTTTGAACAGTGTTTGTGTCAGTAAGATCGGATAATTTTTGTGTTTGCTTTACCAAAGCATAGAGACTTCAAAGTATAGAGACATTTTTGCATAATGTTGTTTATTTATTCATATTTATACTGCAAAAATTTGTTTATGGCCTGACGTTTCGACTGTCAGGCCATTAACGATTTTGTGCATTTATACCATAGTTCTTTTTAGTTGGTAAGAAGTTTGCAATAGTCAGTTTTAATTTCTCATATTTATACTGGTTACTTCTACTTTAGGTCCGAGGACAGCACTATGATCTTGTGTTGAATGGAGCTGAGATCGGTGGTGGTTCAATCAGAATACATGATGCAAAGCTGCAAGAGTATGTTCTACAGAAAATCCTGAAGGTACTGACCATAATCGAGATTCTTGCGGAAACATCCCCATGCATTTGGTGTTCAATATGTAGCGTGGTGTACAAAACATCTGATGACATCATTCTGAGACAAATGGAATTCTACATTTTTGTACATGGTTGTTTTGGTTCAGAAATTTGAGACATTATGCCATTGAATTTCAACAACTAACAGATCTTTACATTCCAAGGAGGAATTTTGTGTCCAAGTCAAAAGGTCAAATTCAAAGCCGTTTTGAACAAATTTTTCGAAAGTCAGGAATGAACCAAAACATTCCCGTACAAAAATGTAAAAATGTAGCGACCCATTTGTCTCAGAATGATGTCATCAGATGTTTTGGATGTTGACAAATTTTGCACTGGAAGGGTATCAAATACAATGGAAATTTACACCATTTTAATGTGAGAGTGAGGTTAGAGACTTGTAATTTTTTCCCCACTGACATGAGGACTCTATCTATTGGAAATTGAGTACGTACCACAACATTAAATTGGGCATTCCTTTCCTCTTGAAAGGGTCTGTATACGTTTGGTAATGACTTCGAAAATGAATGGCCATGAAAACTTTTGTGGTAAGGGGGACAGCAGCTTTCGATAGTATAAAGGATTTTGAGAATCATTTCACTTCGAAGTAATGTGGTTATGGACAAAGATATCGGGTATTATGCAAAAAAATTGAATCTGAGAAACGTTTCTGTCAGAAACGTTTCTCAGATTGTGTATTCCTACAGGAAATATTCTTCCTGTGTGGACATATTCGCTGTGGTTTTTCTTTGATATCTCAAAAACACAACCTCCTTTTGAAATGAAATGTTCAAAGGTTAGTTTTATTGTATATATCTACATTTATATAGGATTAAAACCATTGAACGGTTCAAAAAACCAAAGGTAAACTTTGCCTTTAAGATAGAAGAATCACCGTATTAACATACGGACACTCAAGCCATGTTTAACATTGTAGTACAGCAATATTCAACAAGTCGTCTATATAAGCTTAGACTTTGTAATACTGCATCAAAATTCCCTGCACAGATTCTCTGTTTTTATAATATTGTGGTTTGAGGTTGACCACACATTGCCCAAGCCCCTCAATTTATGTGGTATTATGTGGGAATTTGTTTAATGTGTTATACAAAGAAAACCCACAATTTATTACCATTTAAAGGATATAGCCCTAAGATAGTCATTCCTGTTAAAAGAAAATCCTGTTTTCTTTTAATCTAAACCAAATGTGGTTGAATTTAATAGATGTTAATTTTGCATCGAGGATAATGAATATAATTTGGTTTTTACCCTACACCGATGTGTGTTAAGCACTATACTCAGTACTTTCCCGAGTGTAGGGTAAAAAACAAATTATATTTATTATCCCCGATGCAAAATTAACATCTATTAAACTGTTGCGGTACCCGCTGCCTAGGATTCGAACTGCCTCTAGCGATTGGGCTAGCTCAGTGGTCTAGTGGTCAGACATCTGCTCTAGCAATGCAAAGGTCGTGGGTTCGAATCCCACCCGAGTGATTTGCCTGTGGATTTTTTTCACAGAACTCGTGAAAGTACTGAGTATACAGTGCTTAACACACATCGGTGTAGGGTAAAAACCAAATTATATTGTGGTTGAATTTGTTGTTCAGATTAACAGAAAATTTATGATTTTTTTTTTATATTAAACATTTTCACAGGAAGATTCCAGTTGTCTGAGTCATCTTCTTGATGCTTTAGAGTCAGGATGTCCACCTCATGGTGGTATTGCATTGGGTGAGTCTTCTCTTAATATGACCCTTAGCTTTATCCTGTTGCTGTTCCATGCATGCATCCCAACCCCTCCCCTGTTTTATTACCAGTGTTCCTTGCATGGCTTTAGTTTGCACTACCATTCAATGACCATTTTAATGTGCTATGGATAGTTCTTGCAAGTTTACAGAGATGGTTAATTTGAAACTTGTATCAGAATTTAGTGCTTGTGTACGTCTGCCTGGTGAAGACAATCAGCTGTTTCTTCCTTCATAAGGAAATAAATCATATTTTGTAATCCACTTCTGTAGTGCTGAGGAAACTGTTCAGAAATTCATAACTCCAGCGGTTACTTAAAGGTGGAATTGCCACAATTTAAATTTACTTTCTAACTCTGGGTTTATAAGTTGACATTTTTATTCCAGTTTGATATTTTTGTTTCTATTGTCAAGCATGAAAACAGAAATTAATCTTCTATCATCTCGTAACCACAATTGTTTTCTCCATTGTCATATGATACGACTTCTTGTAATGTCTTGCAGCATGTCCTCATCTTTTAACGCACAGAAAAAATTTCCATTAGAGAATACGATTTGTAAGAATGGGATTTGGGGTTTTCCGTATGACATTGTCAAATACTTGTATACAAATTGCAAAGCAGTAATGTAAAGCCCTGATTTGATCCTTGTGCTTTCAGTTTCCATCAAATGGCATACATCATATGACTTTTGTCTAATAGTAATACCCAAATTGTCTCAATTTTAGGGGTTGTTTGTAGTTGCATCAGTATTGTTTGGTGTTTTTGTGTCAACAAGTTTCTGCATGTCTTAGTATTGGGACCCTAAATGTTGGATATGAAAGGATCTCATTTCTTTATTGCACATTAAACTTGACAACCACAAAACACTATTACATCCTGACCTGTTAATTGACAGCGTGACACTAACCTGTTTCCGTGTAATTATTGCTGAATCACTGCATGTGTGCTTCTGGTGTTGTATCAATAAATTGTGAATGGGCTTTCCCCCACATCACTAGTGTAATGATATGCCTTCCTGTACTGTGTGTGGTTTTTTTCTGTTATTTTTTTTTCTTTTGCTTTTTTTGTTTTTTTTGGGGGGGACTATCTTGCTTTTAAACAATATGAAATTATCAATGGTTTTGTAATGAGGAATTTGGTCCTGCTTTGTATGTAACATTGTCAGCAATCGGCATACTTGTGTAAGCATGCTCAGTCTGGAAAGTTTCTGTAAAATCCTAAACTCCAAATGTGTTAAATTTTTTCAGGTCTTGATCGTCTCATATCCGTCATTTGTGGGGAACCGTCTATTCGTGATGTCATCGCGTTTCCTAAAACAGTTGAGGGTAATGATCTAATGAGTGGGGCACCCTCAACAGTTGAGGATACCGATTTGACTAGGTACCACATGACAGTTGATAAGTAGGAAGTGCCCATTGGATGGTGTAACCAGGGGGGTTACCTTTTGGAGTGCATTTTGCAAATCCTGTAGTCATTATTATTTTAGAGAAGGGTGTGTGAGGCTGTACAGGTTTGAGAGTCACAGGATCTATGAAGTAACCTTTCTTGTATTACAGTACTTTATGACGCTTTCACTATACAAATAAGCCTGTCTTGGTCACTAAAGTCAGGTCAAAATAATAATAACAATAAATAGCAATGAAATCCTGTCCTTTCACAATTTTAATCTCAAATGAAATTTTACTTTTGCAGTAAATCCCCCAAATTGAGCAAGTTATTCACTCATATACACTTAAAGGGAAAGTTCAATAGAAAATGTTCATCATTTGTACCCAATAGATGACGTAACATACACAATACAAACTACATGTATTCTGATTAACTTTTTTTTTTCCTGGAGTAGAAGTAACTTGTTTACTCTTAAGTCTTAATAAAACAAAAAGTTAACTATGGTAACACAAAATACTAGCAACAAACTTTATGATAGAATCACTCATATAAAGAAAACAAAAACAAACATTACTTGTCACTATGAAGTTTTTACAGCTTAAAGGCCCTGTACACTATTGGTAAGATCGAAAAACACAAATGTTCACAGATTCACACATAACTTACATGGTTTAAAGTAAGTAATGGTAGAAAGGGTTCCTTAAAATATTTCTGCCTAAAATGCTATCGTTTCTGAGAAATGAGTAAAACAATAGTTTTTATCGCGCGCGATAATAAACTCGATGTTTGAAAAACAGAAAACACATAAGGTCTCTTTTCACTATTTTCTCGTGACCTTGATGACCAATTGAGCTCAAATTTTCACAGGTTTGTTTATTTCATGTATGTAGTTGATTACACAAAACATGAACACTGTCTGTGATTATTTTTTCAGCTCTGCCAATCCTGTATAATACCTTTAAGAAAATATACTTTTGGGTGAATATGCTTATCAATTAGCATCGTGGTTTATCTTGCCTTTAAACATTGTTAAAATCATTAAACGATTTTGACTAATCGCTTTATAATAATAATAAGTACTATAGACCTACCAAAGGTCTGCGTAGTGACCTTACAATGAAATTATAATCAGGTTAATGTATTTCTACCAGAATTTAAAGGCATCTAATTATTACAAGTCAGAACTTAACTTTGTAGAACAACTTAATTTGATTTATATCTTTGGTGTAAACCATGCTATGTCAGTTTGGTCAGTTGATTGACGTATTGTCTAGTCAAGATTCCATTTTGTCAAGACCTTGACCTATATGGGCCAGTTGGATAGGGAACAATCTAATAAACACTTACTGAGTTCTTGTATACCTGTGGTTTTGTTTGTTGTTTTTTTTCTTCTATTTATTTATTTATTTACTTATTTGTGTCTTGTTGTACTTATAAGTTATGCTGGTTAGTCTGTGGGCAAGTGCAACCAGCAAATAATGCTAGTTGTTTCTTGTATACCTGTGGTTTTGTTTGTTGTTTTTTTTCTTCTATTTATTTATTTATTTACTTATTTGTGTCTTTGTTGTACTTATAAGTTATGCTGGTTAGTCTGTGGGCAAGTGCAACCAGAAAAATCTTGTACGAACGAACGAAATTAACTCAAATTTTGGTGTAGGCGTGCATCCTCGGAAACCAGTGATTTGTGTGTGTGGAAAACTTATCACTTTCATGAAGGTTTAAATGGATCTAAACTGGTATTGGTTCATTTCCTCCAGAGATTTACTTTGGATTGAAAGGCAAGCTTTTTGTGCATAAATCCAAAATCGTATTTCAACTGTCTCATTGGTCAAATTTTGTTCAGCAAGTGTCTGGAATAAATAGCAATATTATTCTCAAAGTAGATAAGGCCAAACAAAAAACTCATGTGTAGCGTCCCCGCCCGCTTCCTTTTTAGAGGCCGCCTCCTTTTTTTTTCAAATAAAAGAGGATGAACTTTAACGGTCTCTGACGAAAGTAGTTTTAAAATAAATAAGACCGTAATTTTAGACTTTAGCACACCAAAAAATCACACCGAAAAAAGCTGGCAACAATCTTGAAAAATAGTCCGGCCGGTTGTCTTCAAAAATAAGTCAAGCGGCCATTAAAAAAAAAAAAATCCTCCTTCTCTTTTTCAAAAAGGCAGGACGCTAAACATATTTTTTTAAATATTTTGCCTAATACACACGGTGTTACCCTCACCATGCAATGCCAAAAAACACATACATGTACATGTCCGAAAATTGTTACATTTACAACCGTACTTATAGTATACACATCTTTTCAATACAACTTTTAGGGGTTGCTTTTACTCTATGCTTTTATGATAAGTACTTCTGGATTGAAAGGTGCTCTTTCAAAATTCAATCAAGGGGCATGATCTCATAAAGTATTCCATGATATCATTGTTTCAAAAGAATCCGACAAATTGATAGGTATACTGTCTGACCTTCAGCTATTGAGTGTCCTGCAGCTGGTTATCAGCTTTCCCTGTGCTTCCTGTTCTGTTTCGGGTCAGGAAATCCACCTTGAAGAGCAACAAATTATCAATATTATAATAGTATGGAACATTTCAGGATGTGAAATGCGTTTTCCTGGTGAACTTTTCTTGGAGCTCTGGCCGAACCAAGTACATTAGTCCCTTGTTCGAAACGCAGAATGTATAGAAAGAAAATCGTAACGTCATAACGGACATTTCACTGATGAAAGAGATTTTTGCAAGGATTTGCAGTATGTTGTGAACTAAAGTAATTTAAGTCAATAAACCACAAGGGAAACTGACTGGGTACGTAAACCCGGAGGTCGCAGGATCAAATCCCAGATTTTCCCCAAAATCCCCAAAATAAAAAAGGAATTTAAAGAAAACAATATGTAATATGTTTCTTGTGTTTTTATCATCGGGGTTGTCATTCAACATCAGTTATTTTCGATGACACTTGACAATAAAGGGCTGTCTGCTGTACACAATGCATTACGTTGGTTGATTTTTTGTTCATTTTCTAGTTTTTTGTTTGTTTATTTATTTTTTATTTGTTTATTTAGTGTTTATTTTCCCCCATTCAATGCTGTACCTCGTTAATGATGGAGTTGTAATTCGCTTTACAAAAAACACGTAAATGTAAGTCCATCAGTCGACTCCGTCTAATTATTTTTTCGTTTTTTCCCATTACTCAAGATGTAAACTATTATCTTCCAATACATTACAAACATATGTTTTGGTTTTTCCGATGGGGTGCCGAAGGGATGAGGTTCGAAACAGGCTTTTTCGGCTATGAGTCAATCACAACAAATCTCGAGAAGATAAAGAAACAGGAACTACACTTCTCTAAAGTCAATTCCGCGACTATTAACCGCCTGTTGATGCGCGCTTCAATTTGAATGGCTTGAGTGGGGAGCTACAGCGCTACGCTTGATTAAAGTGAAAAACGAAGTATTATACTAATGACACATCATTCGTCATTTTAAAGCATTACGCAATGATGACGTCATCGCGCATTGGGTCTACGTACTTTTATTAGGACTGCGCATTCACAACAACCTTGGGTGCAATTTCAATTGCCTCACTAGCTTTTGATAATGTAGCATTGATTTCAAAGGTCCGCGTAAAGCTTGCCTGCGTTACGAGAGGATGGCTAGTATTCAGTCAAAATAAAAATATAGTAAGGCCTAGATTATGTGCACGAATCCACAAGTAACGGCAGTTAACTGGTTCTGGGACTCGTTGTGAACCGGCCGCTGTAGAAAACTGTTCAATCAGTGCATATTATATAAAGACTAGCGTAAACCAAAAAGAACACCTTATAGACCCCCTATAATTATGAAGTGCAGTAAGATTCGTGATTTGCGAATGAGAGAAAATTTGAAACACTATTACAAGGAATTCAAAACATATATATTTGTTACATAAATCATAATTTGTACGAAAACCATTTGACAAAATGCATCAAGAGGATATAAACGAACAAAATGAAAACAAAATCTACCCTTTATTCAAAAGACATGTTACTTAATCCGGCTGAAATGGACATTTTATTATAGACAGTGAAGTCTCGCGCGGAACAAAAACGAGAAAACCACTCGAACGGAGACGATATTTTTCTAAGAAATCATAACATAGGCCTAGGCTATTTGTTTAATTCTTGTAGGCCCTATAACTCAAACTTCTTGGAAATTAAAATATCCACAGCAATTTGTTATAAATATAATTTCAACTTTAAAACTTGGGACGAGGATGCTTGTTAGAAACCCCATTTGCCAATCACGCCCCAATTTGTTTGTTTTACCAATACTAACAAAAATGTCACTCTGGCAAATGTATTAACTCTCAAGACAGGAAACTGGTGTCAACTTATACTCTCAGGTTTTCTTGGTTGATTTGTCAAACCTATTTTACTTTCATATTTCATGGCTAATCCCGACAACATGATATAGTTTGTATAGGCAACTACGTTTTACTGAAGTATTTGAAGAACATAATCGCGTTCACACGGTCGTAAAACTCAATGGTTGGGACCAACTTGGCCCCATTAGTTCGAAAACATTAATGTGTCAGACTTTCACCCTCGGGAGATAATTAGACAAACGTTGCACAAAACTTGGTTGCACCATCATTTATTAGCAAAATCGACCTAGAACTACAATGAAAACATACAACAGATTTTAGTACATTGCTTACTTTTATAAAATGTCTCAATCGTATTGAATAAAGCCTTAATAGGTTTACATAAATATAAAAAGTGGGTTTTTATTTTAAGTTTAACAAAACTTTGGTTGAGTATGTGTTCCACTGTACTGTTATGTGCTTAATTTTTACAGATCACACTCAAATAAATACAATTTTTAGTCTCGATAAATTCATCAATATTAGCTTATAGAATCAAAATCATTGCTTGCTGAAAGCGATAAATATGAGTACAATGCTGAAATTCAATTAATTGTTAACTTAATGGTTTTGGAAATACTAAAATAAATATATAAAATATTAGCATCTTTGAAAATAAATAATCACACATATAAATATGAAATGGTTTTTGTTGAAACAGTCATCAAAACTTAAATAATTGAGTTATTAACATTAAATTAAATTGAATAGCTTGTCGTTTGAACAAAAAGTCTTTGATGGTTAAACACAAGACAATAGTTTTTGATTACAAAAAACTAAGTTTTTCATTCTTTTCAAGATATACCCCAAGTAGGCCTAATATAATGTTTATGCATAATAATCAATTACTGCTGAAATTCAATAACGTAATGGTTTTGGAAATACTGAAATAAATATATTAGTTATTAGTATCAAGTAAGTATTCACACATAATTATAAATATCAAATTTATAATGTTGGAACAGTCAGTAAAGCTTGTGGAATTGGGCACGTGAATATAAATTGAGTTTTTATGGATGTTAATTAAAAGAAATAGTTTGTTTTAAAAACAAAATACGTTGATGGTTATACTTAAGACCACAGCATTTAGTTTTTGATTCAAGATTACCCCCAAAGTATATTTCACATAAGGGTTTTGTGTAACACAACTTAATTTGGATTGTGGTTTATTATTTGACAACTTATTTTACTTCAAGAGATAAACACGATGAGGTCCGATGTTTTACAGTCGTTAACATATATATATATAATATATAAATAAATATGATATAAGGCCCTGTCCGAATTGGCAGCTCCATCAACAGTTGGATCGCCGCGTCATTGTTCGTTTAAATATGGGAAGTCCTTAGCAACAGCTATAGCCGTAGGATAGCCGCCAATTTAGATACAGCCTAAGCCACTAAACGAGGCGAATATCGCCGTACTCACATTCATGCAATCAACCCTTACCGGCTGACCGAGTTCCAGGAAAAAAAACCATTGAGTACGACCACAGGCAATACTTTTTAAAGAAACAGTGTGCGTTCTTTTATAAAAATATATATATATATTCATATTTGGCTGAATTGAAGTGAATAAAAGTACGTATAAATACAAGACTGAGGAAAAACAAGTGAACCGTACTTTGGAATCATTGCGGACGCAATAGTAGTATGAATCATAAATAATTTGTTTGTGATCTTGCTGGAATGTATTAATCAATAGTTTTGTTTTAACTTCTACTCCTTCAGTTTACAATAAAAATATATAGGCCTAATGCACAAATAACTTTTAAAAGCTCGTTAAACTAGTTAGCAATGTAACTTTTACCGCAGTTAACGGGAAAACAGTCTCTGCTCAAGTCATAGTGCTGCTCATGCACAAAATATATTGTTCGGCCAAAATACCACACCACGGTGTGCTAATTGTGACTGGTTTCTGCTTGTTTTTGCTTAGAGGGAAAATTGTTGGGCACTTTTATTTTGTCGGCATGAAGCTCTAAGGTAGCGATTATGATTGTACCCAGGAACATCAATTAAAACAGCATTAATGGTCTATTGCGCGGCGATGTATAGCCACTGAAAGAGAGCATTTTGACCACCTCTGTGTTTTTCGTTTTTTGGTGTGTGTTTTTCTCGTTGTGATATAATGGTCTACTTTGAGTACATGAGTCAAAACTAAATACACGGTACCCATACGTCCTTGTATGTATCCGCTATAACTTTTCCTTGCAACACTATGATAAGCACACCATAGATTGAATCTCCACCTTTCGTATACTACTGTAACTAAATAAACTGAATTAGCTTGTAAAGGTATAAATAATTTATTTCAAGTCACACACATGGATGGCATTTCAGGTTGTCGGGAGTCATTGACGGTGTCAATTATTTAGTGCTTTCTGGGTAGCGCGTCTTGAGCGTCGCGTAGTCTTCAAGTACTTCGATGATGTAGTTGTCAAACTCCTGCAAGACGATGAGAGTACGTGTGTTTTGTTCCTCTGTGGTGACGTTGGCGTGGAAAGTAGGGATTATGGTCTCTATTGGGTCGGTTGTAAATCCATTGGTATCCATCTGGAAAATATATTTATATAATAATGAGAAGCAAGCCCTCTTAAATACGCTGTATTGAAAATTTTGACCAATGGTTCTCCTTAAAAACCAGGTCACCACACCTCTAATGCTCCTTCGGTCACATCCTCTCTAAAATCACAGTACATTCTAGAAACCAACAATTGGATGGCGATTTAATTTACCTGGTAGCAAAAAGGTACATCAATAAACAAATAATATATCGACACAATACGGAAGTAGGCATATTTTATGACAGCGGTGTGTGTATCCACCATTGCATCCGCTGTGTTGATCAGTTCACCCGTTATAGTATTAAAGTTTGCTTCCTATATTATAGATTCTGCTTTCCTATGTTGGACTCTTTGGTGTTTCTGATCAGCAGAGTGTGGGTTCGAGTCCTGGTCTTGGTACTTGTGCCCCGAAGCGAGGCACTTTAACCATAAATCGCTTCGTCCTATATATGCCGTGTGTTGTGAAATGTACATCAAAGAACCCAGTTACATTTAACGCCAAGAGAAGGGGGTTTGCCCTGTGTTTCTGGCAGTGGCTGCTGAATGCGCCGCGCGCAGCTCATTATTTTAAGGTGCTACATATTGGTCCCATAACTTCTTTTTTAAAACTGTCTTTAAAATGTATATGTTTTTTCAAGCGCCTTGAGTACCGTATACGTGCATACTATTATATCATATAACTACAGCCGTTTCACTGTTGATTTATTACGAGAATATATTTCCAATATAACTTATAAGGGGCACTTATTTCGATGCATTATTAAGGTGTGAAACTATAGACCATTGATGTTTTATAAACAAAAGAAGTTCTTATTGTGGACAACCTTGTCTGTTTACCGGGGAGTCAGTTTTGTGCAAACGTTGATATGAAAGTCAATTCAGAACCCGATTAGCCTATTTTACAAGGGCATGTTTAGTTTCGTACACCACAGATGAGGTACAAAGAGAGGCAATACAGCTATAATTGGAAGGCTATTAATAAATTGTTGTTTGAATGGGACTGAAACAGCATTTGTTTCATGTAATGCGACCACATGTTTAATGCTTCCCGTTTCCAATAGAATGTGAGCGTCTCACGCCATTTTGTTTCATTCACAACCCCTGTATGCCGCGTCTGACGGAATTGGCGGCTACAGCTATACACATACATTATAATAAGGCATTTATAAAGCGCCACTACATCAAGAACGCAGCGCATTAGATTGGAGTCATTGTACTTAAACAATTTTTGGTTATACACTTCTTGAATTTGCATTGCATAATGAGTCAGATTCTCTAATGGAGACAGTGACTGCATTCCAGGCTTGGGTAGCAAAATGAGAAAAGGTGCGACTTGATGCAGACTTGAGAAGCTTAACAGAGTTTGGTTCCATGAGGCGAGTAGTGTCAGAAACGGCTGGATCGCCGCGTCATCATGCGTTAAAGAATATGTCCTTAGCAACAGTCTCATAGCTGTGGCCATAGCCGCCATTTTGGATACGTCACTAGATTCTCAAAAACTTTTAACTACAGATACACGCGAGATTTTCTATAAGCTCAAGTTTAGTTACGATGATTTACGCTGAGGGAAAAATTGCGCCACTACTGTTAGTGTTAAAGTCCATAATACTGCATGGATATATACACTGCAAAAACTGGAGTGTTAAAGTTGACACCAGGGTGTTTACACATATAGGTACAAAAAGTAATCAAATTTACACCATAATGTGTTAACATAACACTAAAATTGCACCAATTTCTGCCAACATAACTTCATTGGTGTTATTTTAACGCCATATGGTATTTATTTTGATTTTGTTTGGGGTATGAGTATGTGACAACACCTTGGTGTTAATTTTAACACTGAAAGTTTTTGCAATTTAAGTAAGAGGAGGTCCCGTTAACGTACCAAAATTTTCACCCTGCGAATGACCTCGTTGAGCTTTTCAGCAACCGTAGTAAGTGAGTCTGTAATGTTTCCTGTTTCTGTTTCTTCCAGTCGAACCAGTGTATCCTTGAAGATTATCAGCTTGTTGTAATGCATTCTAAGCAATTCCTCATCCTAATAAGGATGAAACGGAAATTAATAAAAAGTTACGTAATGATTAAAAGAACACTTCGATAACACCCTATGTAACTGCCTCTCAAACTAATATTGTGAAGGTTCCGAAAGGAAATTGTGGTTTGCGTTTGGATGAGTAGGCCTATGCTCTGGCCGACTTCATCAGAGAACAAATGCAAAACCTTGTTTGTGTATTATATAGTATCCTTCGTTTTAGAAATGTAATATCCCACCCATACAATTTCGTAAAACAAACTTTCGAAATGTTATTCAATGTGAAGTGGGATTTTCATGGGTTGAAATACCAACGATTAAGAAAGAAAGAAACTTGTTGTAGTATATGGTATACTGGTGCACTAAAAGCCCGATGGTCGTTGAACCGTAAAACCAGGGATTCCCTCCGTTTAGTCACTGTCAAAGTTCCCCACATTTGTCATTTTAGATAGTTTGCCGAGACAATGCCTTTTTCAACAATAAAATACAATTTCCGCTTTGACTGTTATAGTGTAATACTCATTTCTTGGTTTGTAAAATAACACGTGTCGGTTATCCGTATATGAAAATCCATCAAGACCTGCTGTAACTGGTGTGGTTTACAGTTCAATAAATGCTGAAAGTCAAGCTGGGATACAGAATGATAGAGACTGCTGGTAGTTTTTGATGGGTTATGATGATCATTCGGTTAACGGGTAGCACGTGTAACAAACAGATAAGGTACGTCACCCATGACATCTGTGTGATCATAAGATGGTGTATGGTCAAAACGGCTCTGTTTTGCCTATTTTTTCCCACCTTTTCGGCAACTCCTCCCAGTGATTAAACTAGCCAGGAAGCCACTGAAAGTCTGTCATGGGCATGCCCTCAATAATTTGCCCAGTGTTCAAAGTACTACTACCAAATGACTACTGTATTTAAGGAGTTTCCACCAAGCATTTGGTTTCTCATTCTACCGTACTTCAGCAGACTTACCGAGTGATTTATCCTGCTTTGTGGGAGGTCGCTTGTTGAAGGGAGAAAGGATAACAGCACATCCACGGATGATGGAGGATTGGTAACGTTTGGGTACCTCTCATTTTTCTGGTGTAGGAAGAAAACACATAAATAGTTATAGGTCGATTCATATAAATCTGTGATGGGAATATTTTATGTTGTAATTAGATCCATTGAAATCGTGGTTTTGCCACACCAAAGCGCGTCAGTATGATTAGAATTGTGAAAAAACAAGCTGGTGGAGATTTGTTTAAGCTAAACTGATTTGATATAATTGTGTGAAAGTTGCAGACAAACAGGTAACGAAAACAAACTGTTTGTGGAAGGTTTTCTACATCAGTTTGATGACAAGCTTAGATTGTCTTTTTTCTTTTTTTTCTTTTAAATCCACCAGCATTACCGTTCGCAAAATGAACGACAGATATCACAAACAAGAATGCCTATTACAAACTTACATTGCACGCCTTTATTAGTGTGTACCAAATCGATGACGAACTTTCTCGAATAAACGAAAGCTGACGAAAATAGGAAAATTTGAAATGTATATACAGGCCTATAACATGCACACTAAGGTCTCCTGGTATGTCATGAACTGAAGTAGTTGATTTTCTGACTTAACGAATACTTACAAAGTCTCTATACACATTCCCGTGAAGTGCGGCTAGGTCTACTGTTCCTGCATGCAGGCGTATGTATTGAATTCTTAGGTCTGAGTCTGAGCCTCCTGCTCCGGCAGTCTTCCGTAACCTCGAGAGGATTCGACCGATCGGTGACGCGCTCGCATGGGCGAGTCCAAGTACAAGAAGGGCGGCTAACAATAATGCTGATTGAAGTTTCATGGTTGCTCTCCTCCCTCTCTCTGTCTATTGGCTGCTGATTCTGATTTGGGTTCTGCAGGTAGTTGTGCAAAGTTAAGTTTGCTTGTTTGTGCATCGATGTTTTCAACTAAATGATGTCCAAGTGATGCCTGCCTCCTCTTTTATGCTCGATCAGCATCGTAGCAAACACACCAGGATAAATGTTTTTTTAAAGTATACAAATAATTATGTTACCTCATCAGGGGAGCAATCCGTGACTGTGGTGATTATACCATGAAGGTGTTCCGTGTATAACCGCGGGCGGTCTGTGTACACTCTAGAATACATACACTCCAGTTTATTCCGCTCACCCATGATGTCATTAATTGGGGGATACCCGGAAGTAACTAGACTACCTTTCACATACGTGCATGCACTTCCGAACTTTCATTTCACTTGAAATGTTTTGAATTTAATTTTTTGGTAATTTTCGCTAAAAGAACATTTTAAATTGTGCAACAACATCTTTGCGTCAGGCAAGGGGGCGGTCGCGGGAGGCACATTTTTTGTTTCTATCAGTAACGTAAGAACCGTTCGGTCAAATCCGGTTATACTTTATCTAATCCGAACACCCCGCCCCCTTTGAGATAGTGTAGTCACTCGTGGGGTTGAATTCACTAACAGGTCACCATGCCCCTCCGAAGTTTGCCGGTGTCACAAGGAATTCTGTCCCCCGCACAACGGTCCGGGGGACAGGGGAATGTGTCCCCCGGCTAGGGTTTTCTGTCCGCCGGGGGAATTTGTCCCCATCTCATTTTAGCCTGAATAAAAAAAATTATTATATTTTTATATGTTCCTTTGTTTGCCTCTGTGCGACACTTGTAAAATTTTTTGACAATAAATTAAGATTGTTTTTGTTCCTTCTCATTCAATATGCTCCACTTTGGGGAAACTATGTGTGGTGTAGGCTTCTAGGTGCGCAGGCGTGTTATTCTTATTGCGTTATAGGTCATCATCTCAGGAACTTCTTATTGAGAAAACTTTTTCCGTCGTTGCTAACAACATCAAAGAATATTTGAGGAACGGAAGTTATGCAATTAATTATGATGATGACAAGAACGCCATGCGGGATGCGGACTCTCAGAATGGCCCTGTGAATAATTTCAACAAGTAAATATGAAAAAGTGAATGAGGCTAAATTATAGATACAAAATACGGGGAAATGAATTCTACGGCTCAACACAAATATATTAGAAAAAATATAAATACACAAACAGAATGTTGACTAAAATAAGTAACAAATAGATAATACTTCTATTATAAACCAGAAAAGCGCGGGGTAATAAAGCAAGTTTATTAAAGTAGTGACGTCGGTGGACGCTCATACCCGGGGGGGGGACATATTCTGCGTTGGAGGGCATAGTCTCCGTTGAGCACGACGGACAGATTAATCCAGCGACATTGTACCCTAGACTAGACAAGCCAGGTAAAGTTGTCCGGGGGGGGGGGGGGGGGGACAGATTCACCGGGGGGACAGAATCTCCGTTCATACCGGCGGCAGTCCCAATTGACATGTCCACACAAAAAACGTACTTTGTACACACCCATTGAAACACGTACAGATTTTCGCCTATGCATTTTGTACACGAACCTTGAATTTTATTTATAGATAAGGTCTGCAGCCAATATAATGTAATTTATCTATCATCAGGCTACTACAAAGTCTTTCTAGCATGGGAATTACCTTGGGATCACCCCCAAACAGACTTAATTGCCCTATAATTAAAATTGCCTTCTGATGAGGCGAAACTCATCAGACAGTGATTTTAAGAAAGCCTTTGGACCCAAGGTTTTAAACTTTCAGCGAAGGCACATAATGATGGAGTCTTTTGTTTCACCAAGTTGCTGACCCTTTTCGTTAAAAGGCTAATTTCGCGTGTTTTCGTTTTTTATGTATTTTTTATTATATTTGTAATTTTTTCATTTATTGACTAATTTAGTATTAATTTTTTTGTTTATTTGTTTGTTTGGTCCAAAGAGGATGCAACCGAGATGTGGTTAAGCTTAGTCCCTGTGGTTAATGTTTAAACCCCGGTACAGCATACCGGTATGCCCCCCTCATGTGCTCGTTTCTGTCATCAAACCGCATGGTTGAATACCCGAACCGTTGTGTCCTGGCAATTTTCTCATCCGGCTCATTAATTATCCATTAAACACAAATTGTTTTTACAAAAATGTGATATTCTTTAAAGACTGTTACCTCATGTGTAGAATCGGATGTGGGATAAATTTCATACAATAAATCTCCCCCATTACAAAGAACTGTTGCAAACTCGTTTAAATTCAACTTACATTTTTCAGAAATGCCCTCTATGTTATTGAGCTGAAAATTCACATACTGAGCGTTGTACATTTTAAACTTATTCATGGTGTCATCAAAGATGTGTTCCTGGAGTAATTCAAAGATTTTGAAATGTTTATTGTTATTCGCATTATCATGGAGAGGATTTTCAAGCACTCATTGCATCTCGTTTCGATTTATGTAATTAGTTATTATGTCAATTACAGCTTACTCAAGAAACTTTCACGTCTGTAACTATAGCAAAATAGTCTGCATCGCGCTCTTTTATTTTGTCACTTAGTAGACAATCCATGTTTTCCCCAAGTTTAGCTCCATGTTCAATATCGCATCGAATATAAGTTTCTTTCGCTTGTGTTTCATTCTGTATGTGTATCTTCCCCCCTCAATTGTAATTATAAAGCTACTCAATACAATCCTTCCAGGCCCCTTTCTGACTGTTCCAAAGGCTCACAACTCTAAATATTGCACCCCACTAAATCAACGCTCGTTGCTGTTGGTTATGGGAATTGCTAAATATTCAAAAATACACAAAAAATACTTAGAAGTCTCACACAGCTTTTCACAGTAAATAAGCTATTAAATGACTCTTGAACTTTTATTATCTGCTCAATTTGGTATGGGGAGTCCCTGGGCCCGTCGAGTTATTCCCCCTCCAAATAAAAACACCCCTGCACCGGTGTAATTTTCCAAACGTCCGAGCATCAATCTTGAAAAAATGTCCCCACACCTCTCGGCAAATAGGACCACTTATTTCAGGGCCTATTAAGTAGGATGTCATGGCCGAGTGGTTTAGATGATCGGATTCAAGTTCTGGTGGTTTAGTCATCGGGGTGTGGGTTCGAGTCCCGGTCGTGACGCTTGTGTCATTGAGCAAGACACTTCGCTATAATTGCTTCTCTTCACCCAGGGGTACCTGCGAGGGTAGAGGTTGATATTGTGTTTGAAAAAGCCTTCTGAACGCCACGGCAGCTCGGGCTGTATACTGCCCAGGGAGCTGAGAAAGATTAAAGGAATGTTATTGGCCCAATGACCAGGGCACTAATGTAAAGCGCATTGAGACGTTATTGTGAAATGCGCTATATAAGAACTGGTTATTATTATTATTATTATTATCCAAAATACCTCAAGTTGGAAGTCAACAACCCCCAGGTCACAATCGGGCATAATTGTTACACTGTAATGAGGACAACGATCTGTTTTCTCCCTATTTGGTGGGGTGCACCCTTAAAAGAACTCCCGGGTGAGTCCAAGGAGACCTGACCAACTTCGGGGTCAAGGGTCAGGCCCCGCAGGACCCCGATCTGGGTCAATTTTAGCCCGGAGGTTTTAAATTTAGATTGTATAGGGAGGAGGGGGAATTTTCACCCACTGCTCTGAAACTAATTACCACTCAACGATTCCAAGAGTTTATAGCTCTGTGTTGCAGTCACTCGGTGGGCATTCCTTTGTACTGTACACTTAGGGGGAATTCTATTTTTCAACACTGTAAAAATAATAATAATGTGTGGACGTATGTCAGTCCACATAATGTTTCAAATCCCTGCATTATCTGGACCTCTTTTGTTCTCAGGTCCACACTTCGTATGAGCTCTAGATCACTAAAACACACTTGTTCAGAGCTGCTTTTCATTTTAGTGTTTAATATGGCTTTTTCAAATCTCTGATCGGTTTCGGCTCCGTCTCCGGCCCCGTCTCCGGCCCCGTCTCCGGCCCCCGATTGATGCCTTAACCACTCTCCAAAATTGACGACGGATCCCAATCCAGAGGCGGTCTTGCACATTTCTTTCTTTGATGGATTGTCATAATGCCACAAAGGCGAAGCATTCCTTCAGTTTTTCCAACCGTTCCTTTGTTTTAATCCCATATAGATGTATATAGGCATAATAGCAATAAAACTAACCTGTGAAAATTCCATTTAATTTGTTGGAAGCGTTTTTGAGAAATCGCCGAAAAACTGGAAGAATAAACCTTAATTGGAATACACAATCTGAGAAATTTGTCAAGCATGAAACGTTTAACAACAGATATAAGGGTTATTTTTTAATCCCTTATTTTTTGCGTACCATTTTTGTGGGGTATTTCTAATAATTTTTTATTTTTTGTTATTTTTTTTGGGGGGGGGGGGTTTCTTTAGTTGAACACTTTGCACTTACTGCGATAAAACCCACAGAATGTTGTTCTACGTACAATCCGAAACAACTTTAGAGTATAGCTGTGTAACTATTGGTCTATCCGAAACTGCCGAATCATTTTGAGGTTAAAATTGCCAGCTTGAAAATAAGGCTTTGTATCCGTGTAAAACAAAGCTGATATTTGGATAGCAGTTGGGGGAAATCTGGTAGCATACGGAGTTATCGCATGTTTGGGTGTTTCTTCACGGTCTGTGTTTATTTTCGTGATTTCTGTCGTAATTGAGGAAGCTTCCGTGTGTTATTTGTTCTTTTGGTCAATGATGATGCAAACAGATGCATTTCTTCTCAACTTCCTCGCATGGCACGTATTTTCCCAAAATGTATGTATTCCGAACGTGGAAAAATAGAAGCAACGAGAGGTCACTGAAGGTTTACAGTTATTAATATTCCCCTGGCCCCCACAAAATAATATAATACACACTTTTAAAAAATATCAATGTACTTATAATAACAATATTATTTATTATATTAATTAAAACTCTTAACAGAATTGTATAGAGGCGATAAACAATTACTTTTTTTTTAAACATAGGGGGAATTTTTCCACAAATACAGTAATCTTCGTTATTGACCAAAGTATTAAATGAGCAATCAATCAAATAATCAACTTCAGTTGCGAAACGACCCCCTCCACCGGCTCAAAACTCTTGTCCCCACCCTCTCCCCAAAAAATAATTAATTAAAAACAATGAACAAATAAACGGTCTTGATAAATGAAATATCCCCCCCCCCAAAAGAAAAAAATTATAATAATAAAATTAATAATAAATAATAGAAATAAAACAAAATAATCAAGTAAATAAACAATAATATAAGAATGTATCTATTCCCCGTTGCCCCTCCCACAATCATAATGAAATGTCTAGCTATGCCACTGATCAAGTAGTTGTCGTCGAGAAAAATTAATTATTAAACGCCTACGTTATCTATAAAAGCAAATTGCTAACTTCCAAAAATTGTAGTGTTTCCTCGAAGAGTGCGCGTGTATTTTTGAGTTTTTAGAAAATCTTTTGCGAGGTGTTTTATTGAAGTCCCCGATTTTGCCCACAATAAACAACATTGGTAACTGTGTGGCATATCGCGATCCCTACGCTCTCCTGTTGAGATATGGGAAAACGTGAACTCTGCTTTTTAATGGTTTTAGCGGAAAACACGTCTGTTTTGTATGTTGCCGATGGTGATGATATTTGACACCTCTAGAACCTTTTTTGTCCCTCAACATTTATTAAAGGGTATGAAGGGGTGGGAAATGGCATTGACGTCATTATTAAGTAATTCTTGAAAAGACGCTTTGACACAGCCCCATATTTTATAAAATTAGCACGCACCTTAAACTTAATTTTAAAGTTGTTGAAAGAGAGAAAGTTACCCCGATCACAAAACAAATCACCAATAAAAGAAACCCCGGCTGATTCCCAGTGCTAAGTTATAGATACATTTCTTTCCCGCCTTAACATGACTATTGAACCACAAGGAACTCATCAAAGCATCTTCCTTTGTAGTTAGGAAATGCATCCGAGTAAACGAGGACCAAGCATTCAAAAATATCAATCTAAAACTTATCGCCCGGAAAAGATTGTTCTTATGAACAGCACCTGTCTTTAAAGGTCCACCCTCTATATAGTCCCAAATTGGAGATATTTAAAATGACATGGGAAAGTGCGGCCTATGACTAGAGCATTTTGTGACCAAGAGTCTCCGGATCCAAGTGACTTTTAAAGATTCCATGTAAAGTGCTACGTCTACCATTCTCACACCACCTGGCTATATCCTGGACCATTTGGTTTCTTGACACGCGATCTTTACCTTTCTAAACGAAATTAAAAAACCATGTGTTATGGTCTTTGATTGTACGTAGAGGGAGATTAGGAATAGAATACAAAATGAAAGTTTGGATAAAAGCAGAGATTTAACCACTGTCACTCTTCCAGGCACAGTAAAATAACGCTTAGACCGCATAGCAATTTGCTCACGTAATGAACAAATCGCCTTATTGTAGTTAAGCGAAACCATTGAATCTAAGTTAGTAGAAAAATCTACTTTTGATTTACGAAGATCCACTAATTCCGCCTGGAATAAAGGGGATTATCATTAGGTCTAAAGCTAGATGGCTTGAATACGGTGAAAAACCATCAACGCAACTTTGTCAATAAGTCGATTAGGCCTACGGGTACTGTCAATGAAGCTAATTCTGTCTTTACCAGCTCAAAAGACATTCTTACCGAAGCTAGAAGTTTTTACAGATCATTGTATTCCTTCAGAACAATGGAGTCTATCAAAATTTCGTCTTTACTAAAGCTTCCAAGCCTATTCCGTCCGATTAAATAAGGGACAGAATTGAGGGACCTTTCCTTTGATGAGCTATTGCTAGCCCTGAAGAAAAGTAAAAGTGGTATTAAGATCACCTGATTCGGATGGTTTAGCTTCGAGTTTTACAAACATTTCACCTCCGAGCTTGCCTGGTATTTACTGCGTTCGCTTAATTATGCATTATTTTTCAAGTACACTTTCGGTAACGCATAAGTACGGGATAGTTACTCTTTTGCCTAAAAAGGGACAAACCCCGCCAGTACCTATTTCACTGTTGGACACTTTGTATATTGCTTCAGCTTGTATTGCTGAAAGGCTTAAGGGTTGCCTTCCCCATATCATTCTTGAGAGGATGACTGCTCTACATTCCGACATCCCTATCAGTTCCGACAACTCAATCCATATTCTGACACCCCTATGTTCCGACATCCCTATGTTCCGACACCTCTATATTCCGACACCCCTATGTTCCGACACCCCTATATTCCGACAACTCAACCACCCCTGTGTTCCGACACCCTTATATTATTCCGACAACATGCAACCACTCCTGTGTTCCGACACCCCTATGTTCCGACAACCTACACCAAAATGTTGTGTTAGCCATTTTTCAAGAAAAACGGTGCGACTTAAAGAAACCATAAATCCACCCGCAATTTAATCCATAAACGTACCGGTAGCCTATCTTATGCTGTTCCTCAGAACAGTTTAATTTCAATCTGAAACGTGTTATTCTTCTTTAGCAACTTTGGTTTAATCGGGGGGGGGGGGGGGGGGGGTAAGACTTATTTAGTTATTATTTAGTACAAATCAACTTATGAATGGTCAATGTGTGGTAAAGTCAAATGACTGAATGAGAAGAACGAAATAATGTATGCACTAGCTTAAAAAAAAACCCACTGAGTTTCAGTGGATTAGGGGGATATGCGTGAATTGATTGCGTGTTAATGAAATTGTATGAAGTTTTGCTGAAATTGGCCGGGAAACCTGTAATACAAATTATATTCTGATTATTGCTTTTCAGAAAACATGCAGAAATAACGTGTCGGAACATAGGGGTGTCGGAACATAGGGGTGTCGGAGTATAGGGGTGTCGGAGTATAGGGGTGTCGGAATATAGGGGTGTCGGAACATAGGGGTGTCGGAGTATAGAGGTGTCGGAATATAGGGGTGTCGGAACATAGGGGTGTCGGAACATAGGGATGTCGGAATATAGGTGTGTCGGAATATAGGTGTGTCGGAATATAGGGGTGTCGGAACATAGGGATGTCGGAACATAGGTTGAGTTGTCGGAACATAGGGGTGTCGAAATAAAGGGGTGTCGGAACATAGGTTGAGTTGTCGGAACATAGGGGTGTCGGAACATAGGGGTGTCGGAATATAGGGGTGTAACCCTTGAGAGACAGGAAGGTTTTATGGCTGGTCGTTTTATAGATGGATTGCAATAGACGTCATTGGCCGCCATCTTTGATGAATTGTGCACGCGTGAAGAGCTATCATTGGCTGAGAGTCGTGCGTAGCGCGTACACGCGTGCACTTTTCCATTGTTTTACATCAAAGATGGCGGTCAATGGCGTATTGCAATCCATCTATTGGCGAGAGCATCCGCCCCACGTATGATTTACTTAATATCACGTGATTCCGAAAGTATTCCAGGTATTTGATTCTGTCTCACACGATTTCGTTTTAAAAGTGCTGAAATGCTTCAATTTCGGACCCTCAATTCTAAACTGGGTTAAATTGTTTTGATCAGGCCTCCTCCTCAGTACTTTTAAATGGGTTTCTGTCCGATGCTTTTAACATCGAGAGAGGCTGCATGTAGACAAGGAGACGGATTAAGTCCTATACCTTTTTCTCATTTGTGCAGAATACAGTCAATGATGTTATGCAATGATAAAGATGTTAAAGGTATTGAGTTTGGCGGTTAGACGAGTATTGTCTTTCGCAATATTCGGACGACACTGTTCTAATTTTGAATGGTTCTGAATCCTCTATGTGTTCCGCCTTCAAAAATTTGGACACATTTGCCAACTATTCTGGTTTAAAGGTTAACGTTGAAAAAGCGAACGCTATGTGGATTGGCTCGAAGAAGAACAGTGTCGATGAGCTTTGTGATGAGATAAAAGTTAACTGGGTTTGACAACAAAGGATCTTTCAAAGTACTATTTAAACCACAATATATACTAATTAAACCACAAATAAACTTGTTTGTTTGTTTGTTTGTTTGTTTGTTTGTTGGTGTGTTTGTTGGGTTGTTTGTTTGTTTGTTTGTTTGTTGGGTTTGTTTGTTTGTTTGTTTGTTTATTGGGTTGTTGGGGTGTTTGTATGTTTGTTGGTTTGTTTGTTTGTTGGGTTGTTGGGTTGTTTGTTTGTTTTTAAGATTTCAGCAGTTTTTCTTAATAAGGCTTCATTTCACAAGGAAATAATTCACAGACAAAATTGGTTCTAGTATGAACTTTATAATCAGTAATCTTTTAGACTAAAATTAAACAATGATTGATGTTTTTATCCCTACCAATCCTGTATTATACCTTCAATGCCCCCCCCCCCCCCCCCCGGATCTTACTACAAGCGACAGTTTTCAATCACCGTGCAGGCGGTAGTGGGATTCAACATTGATTGTGTCTTTCAGTATAGATCTTCTTTATGATTATTTGTGCCGGACTTCCGCTGTTTGAAATGTATCAATAAGAAGCTATATATAAAACTTAGCAATAATGATATCGAGTTAATCTCTTTCGTTTAGGCTACGCTTACCCTTGCAACGACGTTACACGTGGCTATCGTGTTCATTATTCTCACAACACAGAGAATCTGATTTGAACAAAATTGCGCAACCGAGATTTTTCGTTGGTTCAAAGGTGGTTTAGATCAAAAAGCCATTTTGAGATTGGTGGTCACAGTACTATGACACTAACTATATAGGTTTGGGTCATAGAAATAGAACCCGGAGAACGCTGAGCTCGACCGTCCTCTCTGTGTCGTCTAGTGGACGCGGCGTATCGATACCACGCGACACGCGTGTATGGCAAAATGATCATCACGTGACACGCGTCACAAACATCACAAACACGCTGCAGTTGGGGCCCTTGTTACACGCCTTTTTTATTCGGCAATGTATCCCTTTTAAACTCTAAAAATGTATATCCCCTCAAACTCTAAAAAGTATATAGAAGTTAAACATATACATTACAAAGATTCTGGTCATATAAACAAATTAACAATACTGTGTCGTTTTTCTTGTGAAATAGTGACGCGAAACTCATCAGTCGGTGATTTTAAAAAAGACTTGGGACCCAAGGTTTTAAACTTTCAGCGAAGGCACATAATGATGGTTTCTTTTGTATATTTTCCCAATATTTTTTTATCCACCAATTTGCTGCCTGTTTTCGTTAAAAAGGGCTAATTTCGCGGGTTTTTGTTTTGTATGTAGTTTTTTATAAAATTGTTTATTTTTTCATTTATTGACTAATTTTGTATTTATTGTTTTGTTTATTTGTTTAAGTCCAAAGAGGATTCAACGGAGATGTGGTTAAGCTATAGTACCGGTGGTTTATTAATTATCTCATTGAACACAAATTGTTTTCACAAAAATGTGATTTATTTTATTTTATCTGTAACCTCATGTGTAGAATCGGATGTGGGATAAATTCCATACAATAAATCTCCCCCATTACAAAGAACTCTTTTGCAAACTCGTTTAAATTCGACTTTCATTTCTCAGAAATGCCCTCTATGTTATTGAGCTGAAAATTCACTTACTGAGCGTTGTACATTTTAAACTTATTAAATATCAAAGAAGTGTTCCTGAAGTAAATCAAAGTTTTTGAAATTGTTGATTGTTGTTCGCATTATCATGGAGAGGATTTTCAAACACTCATTATTGCATCTCATTTCGATTTATATAATGAGTTATTATTGTGCTTTAACACCTGCTATGAAAGTGAAACGTTCCAAACCTAAATTGGCTTATTCGGTTGAACGAACACCCCACACAGACCACGGGTCAGATAAGAGCGTGCACAAATCCATAGGCAACAAGATGCTACAACATACTAGTTTTCATTTATTAAGTGTCAAAACTGGCCTCAGGAAATTCATATGGGGGTCATACTTTAGCATTAACACCCAAAAAGGTTGCGTATTTTTTATCTATACCTGATTTTTCTTTCTTTTTCTATTTCTAATCGAGATCACTCGCTGTTGGTCTTTTATGGTCTTCCCTGAAATCTGGATGATTTGCAGAAATCCAAAATCGAAGTTCATTAAACCCTCACCAATGAGGAAGGAATATAGAAGTGCCACCCTGTGACATTCGCTTCGGTGAATGTTTCCTCTTCTGGATCTGGATTCGATACTGCAATCAATCTCCCATTAAAGGGATGTACAGGTTGCACGCAGGTGTGTGCGGCTGGTTTGGGTATCTAGTTGTTGTAGTGGGCTCTGCTTTTAATGTTCAACAGGTTTAACTTATGTAATCTTTCTTTAAAAGTATGTAATGAGGGAGCCTCTCTCACAGACGGTGGGAGGAGGTTCCACTCTGACGTAGTTCTAGGTTTAAAAAAGGGAGTATTTGAAGCAGTCCTTGCTAGCGGGTTCTTTTATGAAGGATATAGAGTCTGTTGTACGAGTTTGTACTCTGGTTGTTATACTTGGGGTATGAAGGAGAAGGTCGGAGTTTATGGCAACTTTATGATGTATTGATTTGTAGAGTAGGGAGGGCGTCCTGTCATTCTGCGTTCTTCAAGGGTACTCCAGCCTAGGGTTTTGATGATAGAGGAGACACTGTCGGTTTTGTTATACTTGTTTGTTATAAATCTGAACTCCGTGCGAACATGGAGGAAGGCTTCCTCCATGGTGCGAGGTAGAACATTCAATTCAAGATCTGATAGTTTTCAACAACAGGTGGACAAATTACACTTCAGTGAATTCCCAAAGGTGTACTGGGGATGGGGGAAATAACGGTTGGGGTTAAACTGTGACGTCTTAAAACACCTGTTTACACATTGTCTGCATCCTCGTTCCATTTTGATTTCATCAACAAAATGTAGTCTTCGTTCGAGTTGTTTTCTCATATTTGGATACACATGCACGAGACTTTCACAGTCTATTATTTAATATCATGGACAGGATCTCCATGGGTTTCATTGGAACTGCTACCTCATTCATAATCGGAATCATTCCCTGTAAAAGGAAGTCATTGGTAAGTTGTGGTTAGTTTGTATACAGGATGTGTATTTATCCGTGTTGGGATATTTTATTATTATTATTTTTTTCTTTTTCTGCAGGGCCCAATGTTAAAGCACTACAACTTACTGGCTAAGCAGAGAAATATATTGCTTAGCTGAAACAAGTAACCGGCCAAAATACCTTTGTTAATCGTATACCAGGCCATTATGCAATGGGCATTAGTGACGCCATCATCAGAAAGCGCACGCGCCCACGCGTTGATCAATGCAGCGTCCCCCTAGCTTCCAAAATAAAAAGCATGACTCCCACCTGCGGCGTAGCCAGCAATCTTTTCGGTGGGTGATCACAGGGGGGGGGGGGGGGGGGGGCACTGCTTCCAAGTGGGGGGCCCAGGGAGAATGGGTTTGTCAGTGGTGGACCACTACTGACAAACCCCTTCCCCCGCCCCCCTTCCCCACCACTTAAAAGCAATTCCCCCAGCCCCCACCGAAAAAGTCTCGGCTACGCCGCTGATCATATCGTTGGGAAAGTCAAAATACATGATAAAAGTAAAATAATTTTAACAAGTCATTAGAGAAAACCCGACAATAAGACTTGACTTTCGTTTCCAGTTGCTTGTTGGAATTTTTCCCAAATGACGCTCATGTGTTGTTGTTGCACAAATTCGGGACAGGATTAGGTAAAACGAAGTTTATTATTTGTCACTGTGTACGGGAAATAAAGAATTCGAAACCGGCTTTAGCGACCCTGTTTGTTTAATCCTTTGTTTCTCTGGATACGACGGGTCAGTCATACTTTAGTGTAAACTCTACATGTAAATGGTTCAAGCATGGAGGTAGGAATGAGGCGGTTATTATAAAAGAACATGTCTGCGTGAATGCGTAAACGGAAATGGAACTTCCGGTTGTCACTTGCAGACAAAGATACGGAGGCATAGAATTAAGTTACGTGTTAAGCATTGCTACACAGGTGTGAAACTGGTCAGCATGGGGAATTCCCCATTTAAAAAAAAAATGATTTGGAGTCTGCGAAAACAAAGCGTTCACGGATACAGACTTGCTTAAGAGCAACCACTCCATTTTGTGGTTTGCAATTGTAAGGTAACATCTATTAAATTGTAAGGTCATTATTGAAAATCATGTTGTCATTAAAATTTAGAGAATATTGTTTTCATTTTGGAGAATGATGAAACGTCACATGAGATCCGTGTGTTGTTGTTGTTGATTTGTTTTTATTTGATTTCTTTTGAAGAACACCTTTTGGAAGGTTTTGGGAAAAGTTTGGGAAATCATACCCATCTGAAACATGTCACCGCAGAAAGGGGAACAAATAATGTTGTCATAAAAAATTAAGATAATTTGTCTTTCATTTTAGAGAATGATGAAACGTGTCATGAGATCCGTGTGTTGTTGTTGTTGTTGTTGTTTTGTTTTGGTTTTTTAAAGAACACCTTTGGTGAAAGTTTTGGGAAAAAGTTTGGGAAATCATACCCATCTGAAACAAGTAAGTCCCACATGTTTTCTGTACAAGATCAGAAGGTATAGATATCAAAGCACATGTGTCACATTGGTAATTAATTTGTCAAAGACAAGTGTCGTCCGCACTTGATGTGACCCAACATATGAAATAACAAACCTGTGTAAGTTTAAGCTCAATCGGCCGATGGAGTCACGTGAAGAAAATAGTCTGGACTAAAAACCTGAAATTTTTCCCAGTTTTCAAACAATGAGTTGTTGACTAGTGAGATCAAAACTAATTGAACTAATTTCTCAAAACTGTTGCATTTGAAGCAAACATATTTCAAAGGGAGTTTCCCGACATGACCGTCATTATCCATGTAAGTTGTGTGCAAATCTGTGAACAATTTTTCTCACTCTTACCAATGTTTATGCACACCCTTTAAAAGTCATGTGTGTGAAATGAAAACCTCATAATATCTGTTTCATTTTAAGTATTTGAAAAAGGATTTAATTTTTTCAGAATCAATTATAATTATTGATAGATAGGCTACTGCGCTTCTCTATCATTATTTATTTCCAGACAGTTCTTTGGAACTTTTTCAATTATGAGACCCATTTATGCAAAACCTTGTAAGGTTTTACAAGGTGCTGAAGCGCATTCAGCAGCCACTGCCAGAAACCGGTGTCGCGCACTGAGCATTCCGGCGTACTAAACGTTCCAGATGACTATTAATCATACATTACGTCATGTCATGCCTGCGCGCAGCAAGCGAAAGTAGTCAATTTTGTGCCGCACTGAGTGTTCCTCTAGTCTCTAGCTGTCATGGCGTCGCCCATGAGCTGTAGTACTACTACGTGATGAACGCACAAGCATGTCCAATCATTTCGTAACTCTAGGTGTGAAGACATCAAGAATAACTCATTACCTTACCAGCAGGAAGTATGTGGAAGGCCTGACAGAGGGGGGAAAGAGGGCTGTACGTGCCCAATCTAATAAATATTCTTACGACGCGGTATTGTCTGACAATTTAAGAGCACGAGAAGGAGACCACGTCACCTGGAACGCTCAGTACGCCGGAACGTCGAGGACGTGACACCGGGGCAAACCCCCTCCTCTTAGCGATAGAATGTGTTTGTTTACGTGCATTATACGCAACACACGGGACCAACCGCTTAACGTACCATCCAAAGGACGAAGCAAAAAGCGGCTAAGTGTTGTCCCAATGCCATGACCGGGACTTGAACCAACACTCTGCTGTTCTGAAACACTTGTGTATTAAAGAGCTTGAGTCCAGTGCGCTTGACTGCTCGGTCACGACGCAGACTTGCCTCTCAGAGTACAATCACCCCATGTATAGAGTAACATTTAAAATAGATGGGGTCACCTGCATTTATGGGCAAGTTCGGGTGTAAACCTTTAGTCAATTTGCCATTTAAATCACGCATGCGTGGTCTATGTTTCACTTGAACGCGTTTTGTCGATTGATTCGTCATTATAGCAACAGCACGTAACCCATGTGGCCTCCATGCGTATCCTAATCGCCATCTTTACAAAATGACGTACTTCGTCAGTCGACTAGATAGAGAAGCAGCACTGTCCCGGGGCTAGGTTGATCCGGTTGGACCATAGAGCAAGGATGGTTGGACTAGCTATAGAAATAGTTCAACCACAGCGTTCGAGTGACATCTAGATGGACTATGGTTTAAGCCTAGTCGATTCTAGTCAGCCACCCGAACTTGCTCACAATTCTTTGGGATTTCTAAGTGTTGGAAACTAGGCCTAAAAGTTTGCGCCCCCTATCTGAAAATCTTTGATCCGCCCTGAGGATTCCAACCGTTGTGAAACACAGTACACAACCAAACCTGTGGTTACGTTAGATTAGTGAAGAGGGGTGGTTATCATATCGGGCTGGTTGAGATGACGTCAATTAAAACAACGGTTTGTTTTTTTACTACAATGTGTGTACGGGGTTCTTCAGTGCTAATTATTCTCGACTTTGATGGTGTTACGACGGAAACATTTCTCTGGAGGATTGAGACAAATGCAAATTAGTATTCGGCGCCATTGTGTAACTTCACTTGACTTGGGTAGTCTTTAAAATCATTAAACATAACTTGTTGCTGTAAAGAAGTCTCCCGTAATATCGCCTCTTATAATGTCCATTATTGTAAACTTAATTTTCAGTCATTGGAGACCTATTTTGTTCTTCGGTCTCTTAGTGGTTTCTTTCCCTGTTTTTTTCCTCCATGGATCCCCGGTTCAAATCCCACATCAGACCGAAGCCTTGCATGTTGATTGGGTGTCGGTTCCTACCTCATTGCGTCGATTTTCCCCAATGTGTTTTTTCTCCGACATCTAAAACACTGAACATTATCTTCTTGCCTCCTAATCACCATCCAGTTGTTGTTGGCGCTTGCGCTGCTTGGTAAGTAAGTAAATGAATAATGAATAAATAAATAGATAAAGTTGTCTACGTACACTGGTCAGTGTGTCTGCTGCCCCCTAGCGTCTCGTGTATGTCATTGAAATCACGGGTTTTGTTGTTATCGTTGAAAATCACTTGGAGATAGGGTCATCGTTTGGATTTTGTAAACGTAAGACTGATTTATTAGCAAATTTTCAAGAAAGATGCAATACAATTTACTTGTGAACGTATGCAGCGTCTACTTCTTGAGATGAGCCAATCCATTCACGTTTAGTGAGGTGACAGCGCGCAGCGGGTGTATCAACCGCGACTCTGGTCGTATTGGGGCAGCATTCAAACGGACAACACGGACATTTTCAAAAGTCGCCTGCAAGTGATCTTTTCGAGATTCAAATTTTTCGACAAGACCATACCTTTGTTGATTTCTAATCAACGCGGGGCGGCACTTTAGATGTAATAGTTTCGCAGAATGCTTACATGGGGGATAAATGGATTTCTTTTTGGGGGTAATTACTAAACTATAATATGATCCTACATGACTTTGTAATACCGTGAACCAAAGTTGTGTTTTGTGAAAACAAAAGTTTTAAAAACCTGTTTTCAAAAGTTGTATGAAAATAGTTTTTCGCTGTGTTTTGTGTGTGCTTGCATGCTTTGCTTCTCACTGACAAAGACGGTTTCTCCTCCTCTGCGAATTGTTGGCTTGTGGTGGTGGAAGGAATTCGTGAGACCATGTGGCAGGAAAATCTTATCCCCCCCCATACCCCCCCCCCCCCCCCCCCCCAATACGGTGAACTGTGCGCAATCCTTTTTCTGATAGCGCCCTCTTTTGAATCGTCCTTCTTCAGCCCATGGGGGGACAGAATCTCCGGGCGACAGATATTCCTAGGACACCCCCACTAATATAGACTCACAAATCGTCAAGTACGTAGTTTATCATGAATTTAATCAAACTGTTGTTGATAGCGATGATGTGATATACCGTCTTGCAAAAAGGGCCGGGGATAAGTTTGAAGTACAAATTGTGCCAAGAATGTCATGGGTGGAGGGTCCACATTTTTTTGATATTTTATTTATTATCTTCCTTATCATTGAATCTTAATTTTGCTTAAAATTTCATCTCCCTTGGGTTGACTATGTCTGTCAAAAGTTTTACCACATCATTTAAATAAATGTTTACCTTAAATTAAATTTTATCTTTTCGATCTGTTTCACTTTTTTAAAGAAATTGATGTCGAAAAATCCATTTCAAATCAAAAACATAAACTATTGCTTTGTAAAACGTCCAAATTAGGAAAGGGGGAAAAATTGCGGTGCAACAGGCGCAAACGGCTCTGAGGTAAAGTGCGCCCTCAATATGTGCAAATAATCCAATGTAGTTTGGTTGTTTATGCGACAAAGAGTGGCATGGTCTAATAAGAAGTTTGAGCTCCATTATAAAGTGGGAGAATAAATATTCTGCTGAACTTGTTTGGAAGTTTAACATCGGAATTTATTTCAGGTTCAATTTTTTCATAATTATTATAGGCCTTTCATTTAACTTATTAGCTGCATAGGAAAGTGCTTTTGTTTGTGTTTGTTCGTGGCGTGTCGTGGCCGAGCGGTCAAGCGCAACGGACTCGAGCTCTGGTTTTTCTGATCAACAGCGTGTGGGTTCAAGTCCCGGTCTTGACACTTGTGTCCATAAAGCAAGGCACCTAGCCATATACTTGCTGCATCCTTCGCATGGGATGAAAATTGTGTTGTGTAATGCACGTGAGAGAACCCAGTTACACTTCTCATAAAAGAGAAAGAAGTTGACCCCGGTGTTCTGGCTGGTCTGACAAGTAATATGCGGCACCATTCCTCGAGGGTTACGATTATGTCAACTAGGTCCGGTATTTTTAAAGGCAGGGTGTACTTTGGGTAAAATCCACAAGTTAATGACCATAAAAACTTACTTGGGAAAGAGCGCTGGAGAGCTGTTGATGTTACAAAACATTATTAGAAACGACCCCGACCTTTGAAGTAATGTAGTTTTAGAGAATAGAGGTATTTTGTCACCCCAAAATTTGAATCTGGGAAAGGCTTCAGGCATGAAACCTTTCTCAGGCATCTGAAAGCCACAATTCTAATCAACAAGGGTGTTTTTCTTTCACTATTTTGTTGCAACTTTCAATGACCAATTTAGCCAAAGTATTCACGGGTTTGTTGTTTTATGCACGGTGTTGGGATACACTGGTATAGACCTTATGCATTGACGTCACCAAGCCGCCATCTTAGAGGTAAACTGATGACGAAACAATGGAAACGCACAGCTTTGTACGCGCGGCGCACAGGATTGGCCAATGAACATCTTCCTTTTGACCTCTAGGCCTCTAGGCGAGGGCGCCCTACTCAAATGACGTCATGTGCATAAGGTTTATTGCCAACATTTCACCTTGTATGGGTAATAAAATGTTTTGCCGTAATCATTCATTTTATGGCCTTTTTCGAAAGAAAGCCAGCTCCCATCAGGGTTTATCTGACTGTTTGAAGCCCCGTACCGAATGCACATGTATTTCAAAATACGAAGCCTGAGCCAGAGTCGGGGTTTTCGAAAAGGCCATATCAATATGCAGATTATTTTCCTTTTCTTGAAGGTATGGCATTTTAAGTGTGGCGATTAGCAAAATTTAAATCTGTCTTGCATGACGCTTGTTACATGTACATGTACTAGGACAATGTACAAGGACAAACAACATGCACACAAAAAATACAAAAATTAGGCCTAATCTTTTTTTAAACACCACAACAAACATTACGTAGGGCACACATCGACAAATTAAATTCACTTTGGACCATTTTGATCAATTAGGAAGACAATAGTTTTAATTCCATCGTTAAGGACACCAGAACCAGCTGAGTACGATATTTTTACATATTGTTAGCAAGATTTTATCTTATAAAAATGATAATATTATGGTCAAACATCCGGAGTTCAACAGTTACCATATTGTTGCTATATGTTTATTACATTTTGCTGCTTGGGTGTTTATGCTATACATGTATTTCTTCGCATAAAATAGTAGGACACTTTTTGGATTGTTTATTTTTATGAATAAATTGCTGAATACAGCGTTTTGAAAATTAAATAATCATTTACTCAATCAATTTACTCAAATCAATTAGCTCTTTAACGAATCGATATAAGGATAAATATTGTCCAAATTATTCAATTATTGACCCAAAAATACTAATCATTTATCTGTGTTTTTGTTCAAAATGTTTGTCCTCGTCGTGCGTAACAAAAATGTATCCAGCAAACGATCGTAAGCAACTAATATGCACAATAGTGTTTCCAAGAACACTGATTGAGAAAATTTGATAGTTTTCTGCCATTCACAAGTTATTAATGCTGTATTTAGATGAAATGTGAATTCGAAAATATGTCTTCAACAACTCTGCCAACATTATTGTAAGTACTTTTTTTTTTTACAATGACACGATCTTTCCTTGCTGGGTGAACATGTATGTGAAAGAGGAAGGGAAGTTACTGATTCAGTTTTGTGATGTACTCATTTCCCAATAGATAGAGTCCTCATGTGAGTTTTGAACCAAAACATCCCCGTACAAAAATGTCGAGGTCCATTTTTCTCAGACATCTGTCATCAGATGTTTTTGATGTTGACCATTTTTGCACTGGAAGTGTATTGAATAAAATGGCAATTTGCACCATTTTAATGTGAGGTAATTTTTCCCAACTCACATGAGGACTCTTTCTAAGAGAAAATGAGTACCGGAAAAAATAATTGTCACTTCTCTTTCTATTTAAACGTTGCGCGCCCCGCATAAGGTCTGAACGCCGTCTGAAGGCCGTCCGAACGGCTTTCTGCATTGACGCCCACGTTAGACACATGTGAATGTTTCATATTTGTTTATTTCACATATAAAAATATTAAATAAATATGTACATTGGTAAAAATGTTCTTTGTGGGAAATCTTGAACATACATTGGGTCTCATTAAATTCATTATGAATTGATCCTCTTGTAACCGAGAAAATACATTCTTTGCATTTTGTATTACTATTTTTATTATTTCACTAATAATTCTCCAGCTGGAAATATCAACACTTATAGAATTGAAGTACAATATTAATCGATGCATCGATTTATGTTATTTTTTGGTGTATTGTTCATTGGAAATCTAACGTTCCAATACAAAGTCCTCCAATATAACAAAATAAATTAATTTATAATAAATATTTGTTTTTAAATAAACGGCACAAACAGTACTGCTCTGTCATCTGTCCTCTCTGCATTACTTAAGTTAAAATAAATATCACCATGATGTTACTCTTGGTGTTTAGGCACTTAAATACAAAAGTGTGAATAACTTAGCATAAATTAAAAATAAATATTATAAACGCTGACTTCTTGCTTTGTGAATACAATATTACAAAACAAGGGTTGTGGTGTTCTTTTATGATCAGTACAGGTTCTTCCGACTCTAATCCGGAATATTCCATTCGGCAAAAGGTGATGTCATGAGAAATCTTTTAGATGTTGTTTCTCACAACAAGATCACAGCCAATCGGTTCAAAATATTGTACACGTTCTTGTTCACCCCCCCCCCCCTAACCTTTCATCTGATACTGTCGTTTGTTCAGTAACAATCGTAGCATGTAGTGAACTGTGACAACACGACGTCCAAGTCTTGGCTAAAAATTGACGATATCATCGTATATATAAAACAGAAAACACGCAGGAAGGATTTCCAGCTGTCCACGCCGATGGGTACGGGTCTTCATTGACCGATTGCAAAAAAAAAATTGTCTGCGAACCATTGGCCGCATTCACTGTCCTCTCAGAAATGGCGGGCTTTCTAAAATTATCAACCGAGTTGCTATGACGACGCCGTGTTATGCCTGATCTTGCAGTTGACAAAGTCTTGAATAAGGGGTACCATGTAATTATTGAGCTCTTGTAAGACAAACAGAATTCTCATGTTGAGGTACGTGTGGTTTTCGTTGATAGTAAAGTTAACCGTCGGTCTTGTGTCATAGTCCAATTCGATTTCAAGTCGCTGCATCTGATGAAGTAACAAAGAAATATCGAAATAAATTCCTTATCCAACTCAGAGAATTAAGCTCAAACAATTGATAAATAACAGTGAACCAGTTACGAACAGTGGACATAATAACACATTACCGCTGCTTGTAAACTGATTTTTCTGTGATTTTTGTATGTGCTTATAGAAGCTGCGCTATGGTGGTGGTAGCTTCAAAACACCTGATTGTTCGGTGCTATAATATTTTCTTTTTTTCAAGCACCAACGATATTCCGATGAAGAGAGGTTTTGAGTGAGAGATATGCTCTTTAAAATGTATCTAACTTCAGCCCACATTTGGCGCTCGATATGGGGCATGGCGGTCCCCACCCTGTCTTCATTGTGTGCTTGGAATCTCTGGCATTCTTAAGAGGATTTTAGGGGGTACTTCTGTTTAAGGGGCAACTAGTTGGGGTGCCCTCTGCCATTGGGCATGGAATAGCAGCCCTGTTTGAAGGATGATGTGACAGTGTCTTACCGTTTGTCTGAGTTTGGATTCCACTCGCTGTATAATTAGCAGGACCGACCTAAGGCGGCTGTCGAAATCTTGATCGCCGGTCATCCTCAGTGTAGTCTCATCCTGAATGGCGAGTGTGAGACCGTTCACGAATTTTTGGATTCGTCTGTAGTGAATGGGCAGCAACTCTGACTCCTGTGGTGATCAAGTCATATAAGAAACTATTAAATATCACAATCCGGAATTATTTGAATCGTAAGTCTTAGGAGATGTTTCCCGGTGTCATGTAGGATTTCGTCCCCGGTGTGTGGTACCCCTCATACCGTGAATTGAAATGAGCAGAAGGAAGTGGATTCAAAAGAGGGCGCTATCCGACGAAATGTCTAAACAAAATCTCCTGATCCCGACACACCGGTCGTATTATTTTTAGCTGTTTCTAAATTCATGTATGTGTTACACTGGTTGTAAATAAACTATAAGTGCAAACTGAAATATGAAATACATGTTTAAAATCATCGGCAGATTTTCACACATTGAACCAAAGTTGTGTAGGCTAACACTACAGTCCCGAACACCGATTTTACTGTGATGGCAAATGAAATGTTTTTGTGGTACTTACCGGCATAACGAATCGTGCCAGACTCGATGGTAGCGTTTCGACACCCGGGATCCCCTGAATTGTGAAGTCGTCAACCCTAATGGCGGCGTCGTCGTGGCGGATAGTTTTCTGTAGACAGGGAGAGAAAAATGCAGACCGGGATGAGTCAAAGTTATAAAGCAATGCATTTTATGACACACTCCCTCTACGGTTGATCAAACCAAGTATTTTGTGTCATTGGTATGTGTTGAAGAATGGGTGTATACAACAAAACAATACAAAAGAATGCTTTCTAACGTTCCGGCAGAGGTGATGAGGGTTCTAAATTTATCATTTAATATTGCGTGAATTCTATAGACAGTACACCTTTGCATTCCTCGAGTCGCATGACTTATTTTGCCGACAAACGAGATAAACATAACGCCTTTACTCGTGAGAGTGAAGCAAGTTCATCAATGAATCTCCACCCAAAAACTTCATTGTACCGAGAGGCCTTTTAGGCCAAACGCTTCTGAGGTCACGCTTTACAGTACATAAACTGACATCACAAATCCTCATAACTTTGATGGTCATAGTTGACGAGCTTCAGAAATGAAATTGGCCAAAACCCCACCTTTGTGACCCATTAGGCTACTGTATCATAAAACAGCTTTTACAAAGTACATAAATCTACGAGCTCACAAACATGATCTACCAGTCGTTCGTGATCTACCTGTTGTGGTACGCCGTAGACGTATTTCACACCACATTGCATTGTTCACGTCGATGACTCAAAACGCTAACCGTTTTGGGGTTGACTTTGGCCAGTGACACCTCGGGGATCCCCCCCCCCCCCCCCGCATTATGCATCCATCTATTCTTGTCCAGCTATTACCAAAATGTTTACCCGCCTCCATATTTCAGAGGTGATGTAAAGTTTACCCATTGTTGATCTTGAACATATTTGTGTTATGAGTGTAACCCAACTGTTTATTCACCATTGTTGCATGGAATTGAATTTGACAAGCGAACGTATTTTTCATTGTGTTTCCGTCCGAGAGTATTCTTTCTTTACTAGAAACCTTTTGATCTGTGTGTAATTTTTGCTTTGTCTATGTACCCGTTTAGTATACAGCAATATTGCACAAGTATTCCAAATTTCGAAAGGGTAGCAATTTTAAAATTTAGCCAGTCACGAAACAATGAATGGCAGAATATACTGTATGAACTGTTTTCGGCACCCATTACGGGTAACAAAGTTGCTAAGTTTTAAAAAATTCACTTACAAATTCGCTGTACACTACAGCGTGTCTGTCTTGCATTGTTTCTGTGTTGGTAACCAGCCTTTCGTAATGCACTCTGGGGTGAACTTGCTCCTGTGGCGGTATTGGTGTGGACGTACATACAGTTACAAGTGAAGACACTATTATTACCAGGCTTGTTACAATGACACCTGAAAGGTAAGATTAACAAATATTAAGTATTGATAAATCATTGATCATATTTTGCGAATAAAAATAATACCCCTGTTTCTATATTCATACCTCTATCAATATCATCTTGTTGTTATAGTATATATCCCCGCTGAATCTTCAACACCTGTTCAGCTCAACCATATTTGGAGTGTTGTTTGCACTTCCGGGAAAGTCCCTTTTTGGGATAAACATAAATCGGCAGCCACCAAAACCAACACGTACGCCTTGACACAAGCCTATTAGCCATGGTGTCCTTCCGTGAGTGAATAGAAATATTGCCTTTGTAAATATTTTACAAACTGCGTAAATTTCTCCCCCCCAAAAAAATATATAAATAAATAAATTATATATATATACACGATTATTTCCGAGAAGTTACTTTCGAATACGTAACCTTTGGCTATTCTTTACGTCATAGCTGAACTATACTGAACAAGAGTGTATTGTGAACTTGTGCCCGCATTTCCAGTATATATAGTGCATGCACTCCAACAACAAAATATCCGGGTCGCAGGGTCAAAAGCAAGTTTGTATTGTCAGTTATGTTCTAGCAGTTTAAAAACTACCGGGTCTCTGTTATAAACAACTGATATCTACTTAAGAATTAATGTGACTGATACTGTATGTTTGAATTTGTGTTTGTTAATAACACGTTATACCACCCCAAACACATGGCAACAACAAAGATCTGCGAAATGCACTTGCTCTGATTTATGTGTTTTGAATTACACGGATACAGGTAAAGGACCACTGTAAATCACATGGTGACATGTTTAGTACCAAGACGTCCATAACGACACGTATGTGCAGTCCATAAATTGGAAGGGCAACCGAATTTATTGCTACCGATAGCAAATCGATATTTACAAGGTCGAGTTTGTGTTCGTCAAGCAGGGTTGGTTTCTTCAAACCAAAAGCATTGTGTACGCGTTGTTGGGTAACAATTACATGAATTCAGTTCTTTTATTTATTATCGAACCATTATATTTGCAGCAATCCAGGCGGATAAAGCGACACAAGGGGATTGACCCTACAAATCCTCCGTCCCGACCGAAAACACAAAACACCGTTTAAAAGTTTGGGTTTATCTCCACATTTCACAGGCGAAATTAAAGGAGTAATTATACGCTATCCTGTTCCCGTTTGTGGCTGGCAGAGGAATGCAATCGATTTTAATTACCGCTCAATCATTAATGATTTGCAATGGCCGAGGTGGCCGGGCTGCATGAATCATGTTAATTGTATCACCTTTTTCAGCTCTACTCTACGTCCGTGGGGATAAACCAATAGAAATCTAGCTTTTACAAGCTTTAGATAAGAGCATGATAAGAAGTACAATCCGATTGGACTGAAGTTTGTAGGTTAACACATTGACCGGATAGGCATGAGTGATTGTGGTTTATGGCAACCACACGACACACGGTCAACTATGCAACATGCCTTTATACGTTCAAAATACTTGAGTGTGAGCAACGTCCTTGAGATTGCAACACAATGAATTGAAAGTCCACCGCCAGAAAACACATCTTCACTAGAACACCATGCATGGTTTAGTTTTAGTTTTAGCTCTCTTTTAGAACACTTAAACATAATGTAGAGTAAACACCCGTGGAACCACGGGAGACGTTTGCTTAGCAAGAGTCACGTGCAAGATCTAACAATACCAATGATATAGCGCAGCCGGCACGTGCGTTCTGGCTCTGTGGTTCTGGAAGCCGTTTCATCATTGTGTATTTACGATTGCGCAATAAGCCTAAACAATGCATTCCATTCTATGGCCTTGATCCTACCATGGAGATTCCTACCTCCATGATCCTACTGTCAACGCAGTGAACAAACCGGTACAAGCGGTTTCCGATCGGTCGGTTCCAGCAGGGCTTTGCTTTTGTTGAAAAGGGAAGTGTAACCATATCAACATTTTTGATACCTTCCTATCATTTGAACTCTGCGTATATAATTACAATGGCTAACTTCCTGAATTCCAATGCATTGGCAAATGCATACTTCAGTGATACGGTGGCAACCAGAAGAGGTGTGTGAGTTGTGGTGCAATTTTTTCAAGGAGTTCAATTTTTGTTTAAATCTCACAATATTATTCATGTCTAATCGCTTAATTTATTTTGGATGAAAGTTAATTTTTGCTTATAAATATTCCATTCACCGTGGAAAACTAGGCATAGATTTGAGCATACTGCATTAACTTAATTAGTGTGCGAGCACAGCAAGTAAGCTTGCATATTAATATTAATAATAATTCCAACACGCACATCCTTTCTCTATGGTTAAACTGTTTCTGGTACTGGTTATAGGAACGGAGCGGAGGTCGACAACCAAGTTGTAAACTTCATAGAAAGTTGAGATAAACTTACCTTGTGCCTGTTTGTAAAATGCTGTTCTCGAGTTGTGATCCATTGTATTCTGATATTCTTAGCTGCACTTGGTCTTCTTTACAGTAATAAATAAATTATATTGCAGGGTACGGTAGTTGTAATATGAACGGTTCCCAACACTTGGCTCCGCTTTGATGTAGTGTGTGTGTTAGTCCACGCTGGATGCGAGTTTGTCTCTCATACTGATGTGAACCGGTTTATATGGGCTGCTGCCTCACGGAAGAGTTTCGCAGGTGTACATGTATGTCATTTGCATATAGTCACCAACAGGTTGCCATACTATGACGTCATCTGGTCGGGGTATCCCAGCCATTGTTGAGACACGAGGCACCACCAGTCAACGCATGTCGACCGTGCGACTGATGGTTTATTTCCGCTAGCCTAGAGGGCCCCATTGACTTGGATTGGCATAAACCATGGAGGAAGAAAAACCGACGTTGGCAACACAGAGCTCCTTGTGTTGCATCGATGGTTCGTATCTATTAGGTGCGATGACTAATGCATCACTGCAGCGCCAAAACAGACTACAGAGTAACTGGATTGTTTGAAGAATATTGATGCATGGATTGATGAGTTTGGGCGCTTCTTGTTTCCATTCTCCTATGTTTAATCGGTGCTTATTTTTTTTTATAATTACTAAATTCATTTATTTATTTTGCCCGTCTTCTCTTGCCTTGTTTCCCGTGACTCATCGTTTGGCTCTTGACTAGCTCCGTCTGTTTCTTGTATTTCTTGTTCTTGTTGGTGTTTTTTTCTGTAAGGACCCCAATAGAAATAAGTCTAAGCTATTGCCTTTTTGGGGGCTATCCTTGGATAACTTTGTGCAGTTTTTCTTTCTTGTGTTCTATTTTGGTTTATTTTATTTCATTGTTTTACCTCCTGATGTTGTGTATGTATTTTTGCCTTGTTCTTGCTGTATTTATCCGAATAATTTCAATCAATCATTAATCAATCAGTTGGTTTGGTTTGCCTTCAATAATCAACTTGACAACTTCAGGGTCGGGAAGGCAAAATGGGTTTCGGGAAATGAGCTAGACTCTACACAAAGTATACTCCGCGGTTGCTGTAGTGTAATCGGTTTACCGTTGTTTTGGTTTTTGGGGTGTTTTTTTATTTAGTTGTAATTTGTTCAAAGTAGAAGAGTGAGATTCTGTTCTCTAATAGTAGCCCATCTATTGACACCATCATTACACGGTTTCCCTTAATCGAAGATCCGTGCCAGTAAAATGCGGATATAATGTACTTTCCCACGCGGGTAGCACTTGTGCAAATTTCAGGACTATACGAACAATTTCCTTTAAAAGGTCAACGATGATACTCGACGATCGATGAGCCTTTTAGATAACAAATAATCCTATTCACGATTACTGCTTTACTGTTACTGTACAAAAACCGGAACATTGGCTGCACTCAACCTGACCAATGCCACCGGTCACGTTCTCGTGTCATGATCTAGTTCCCTACCTCTGCATGTCAAGTTTTGTCAAGTCACTTTTACTTTCCACTGATAATAACACAAGTCTACATATAGTGGCTCCCTGGCTCTTATTGGAAAAGAGTCATTATGCATAGGAAGATAAATGTATATTTTTCAGAGGTTGAAACAAAAACTATGTCATTATTGTTGTAATAGTGTGGTATTTGTGGTGGGTATACAGCAAGTATATATGACTGGATTTACAGTTACACAAATAACTAATAAGTAAACCTATACGGAAATTTTCTTGAAATTAATCACATTTCTGGGAATAATTCCCTTGAAAATTGAAGAAAAATCCCCAGATCATATTTTATGTTTCCCCTGTTCAAAAAAAAACAAACAAGTAAGGGCTGCTTGTTCGGAGCTTCTATTTTGGAGCCGATAAAACGGGCCTCGTTGACGGGCCATACGGCAAGTGCTTGGACCTACGTGCACCATTAACCATTTCAATTGATTTTCATTTTTGTTGTTTGACTTTTTGTGACCAAGCTAGACGTAACTTTTTTGCTTTCTTCACCTGTTTTTTTTTCTATTCTTTTTTATATGATTTTTTCTATTTCTATGTTTGTGTGCATTCATTTAGGCCTATAGACCAAGAAGAGTTCAAACTATTTAGGCCTGGATTATAAGACTGTCACTAGAAAACAAATTGTACATCAAGGCTAAGCCTAACGGTGTGTCTTTCCAAAAGAAATAAAATTATTCAGTATGTAGGCTAAGCCTATATATTATAATTTTGTTGGACCATAGCTGTTGCAAGAACAGCAGCATCAGCACATCATGAAGCAGTACTAGTGCTATTTTTGGATCCCCGATGCCGTCATCTGACGGACAAAGAGAAGTCAATCGACGGACAAAGAGAATTCAATCGATCCATGGCTAAAATACGATCAGCTTTCTTTTACACAACAGGACAACCTTTGTAAGTACTGCACAATCGCTCTTGGTGTGACTTCGAAGGGAAATTTCATCTTCCTGCTTAGGAAGAGTGAATACCCCCCCCCCCCCCCCCCACACCATCACCATCTAGTTTTCAACCTGTTTGAATTTGTTATGCCTCAGTTGGGTGCTCCTCTGTATACGCAAGGTACAATATTGTAATGGCTAACCCGCTTCTCATGAAAGTAATGTTTTGGTTTTAACATTAGCACGCTGTTTGAACAAATTAGGGCACGTGGACTACTATTATACTTGTCAAAGTCTGCACTGTATTTGAACCAGCATACATGAAACGACAAACCTGTGAACATTTCAGCTCAATCAGTCAATTGGAGTCGCGAGAAAATAGTGAAAATATAATTTTAAAATGTTTTCACAGTTTTGGTCTCGAGATCAAAACTGTAATTATTTGCTCATTTCTCAGACACTGTAGCATTTCAGCCAAGCATATTTCAAGGGAAGCTTTTCTCCATGGCCCATATACTCAGTAAGTTATGTGCAAATCTGTGAACATCTTTTCAATTTTTCAATCTTACTAATGGTGTGCGCACCCTTCAGCGACACATATTTTGGTGGCGTTTTTGTGAATGTTCATAATTGGCCAACTTCGAAATCGGCAATCCAAATTAGCAAACTCTATTGTATGGACTCTGGCAGTATTTCTCAAGAGGAAGTATTTTTTATTTATGAAATTTATATAATCGTTGAGTTACCGGATTGAAGCAATTACATTTTTACCCGTGCGGTTTGAATGCAGGAAGCACGAGAGGTTCTCTTTTAAAACTCATGCGAAAGTAAAAATCATTTGAGGTTGGGGGGGGGAATGGTTTTGTACAAAAATAATATGTACAGTCACTGGACGAATTGCACGTAATGCGCGTCACATTGCATTGTGTCATAACGATAAGACAATATATAACAAGAACCACCACTGTCACGTACAATAATGTGTTAGACATAGCAGAGCATGATTTATGACTTTAAAGTTCAGCGAAAAGTCGTGCCGCTGCATGCACTCTAGTAAATGCAAAGCCTTCATTGTATCTTCTGCAAAAGAATTACTTGTTTCGCCATAAACCTTTAGGAGACTGACCTGAAATGGCGTTAAGAATATGGTAAATTTTGCTCTTGAGGAAACAACGACAACAAAGTTTGTTTGGTGGCGTACCCCCACCCCCCCCCCCCATACTAAGCACCCTTTTAATAATAGAGTATTATCTTAATCCTTTTATATATACTGTATTTAAAAGATAAATGTTGATATTTAATCAAGCTTGCCAAAATAAATACTTATAACAACCAGGCGTTTCGTCAGCCTTTACGGCTTGCAATGACATCACAGCAAGTTGGTCAACGTGTGCTTCCGCGTTCGTCGGGCAGCTCGAAAGTTCCAGTGTCCAAATAGTATCTGCTCTCTCCTGAAGACCATCAGAGCATACTGATTGAAACATTGAGTTGTTAGCAACACCGGTTCTTTTCAGAACCACCACAACTCAATGAGATATTTCATGAACATGGGCCGCTCACCTATAGATTGTACAAATATTGTTCTTGTAGGTATGTAGTTGTACCATAGACTGGGAGAGAGGTATTTAAAGGGTATGTACACGTTTGGTAATGACTCTGAAAATTAATGGCAATAAAAACTTACTTGGTAAGAAGTACAGCAGCTTTGGATAGTATAATGCATTTTGAGAAACTGTTCACTTCGAAGTACTACGGTTATGGAAAAATATATCACTTTTTATCCCCAACAATTTGAATCTGAGAAGCGTAACGCTTCTCAGATTGTGTATTCCTATAGGGAATATTCTTCCTGCGTGGAAATATTCGCTCCGGTTTTTCGGTGATATCTCAAAAACGCGACCACCTTTTGAAGTGAAATTTTCACAGGTTAGTTTTATTGTATATACCTACATTTATATAGGATTAAAACAATCAAACGGTTCCAAAAACCAAAGGTATACTTTGGCTTTAACGATTGCGCCCTCGGTTCAATATTGGTCATGAATTCCCCTACCCCTCTCCCACAGTGGTTGGACTGTTTGTTTTTTTAAAGATCTGAAAGTTTGCAACTCTTGTTTAAGATGTAGGCCTAACTCAAAATTAATACCGACTGTACTTTTGTTTTATTGGAAGAGGTCAAGTCAGTTTTGAGTTTGAGTCTTTTATGAAAGTGGGGACATTTTCAAGACCAACCTCACGTTAAATGTACAGTACCACAAACTGTGTTTCATAACCCTTTCAGTGCTATGTCAACATCCTAAACATCCAATGATGTCAGATTTCAAATGAGAATGTACATATTTTTACAGGAAAAGTTTAGTTCTGTCCTGAGTTTTGATGGCACTCAATATAAGGCATTGAATCAAACCTTTTAACTGACGCAAAATTCCTCGTTTGGATATACTGACCCATTTGTTATTGACATCCGGGCAGTCAGGTTGGTGTAGTGACCCCGGTTCGAATCCCACCAGGGGCACTTTGTGGATTGGGTTTTCAGTCCCTGCCTGACTGCGTTGGTTTTCCCTGGAATAATTCTCTCGGGTTTTCCTCCCACATCTAAAAACTGAAACTTCATTCAGTCTTCTCTCATGGGGGTTCTTGGATAATGTAGTAGTACTAGTAGTACAGTGAACTGAACTTAGTTTGCTTTTCTGAGAGTCCTTGGCTTCACAACCAGAATGAATAAATGAAATGAAATGAAATCCGATGACAAAAAAATTTCCTCTGAACGAGGTTTCAAATAAAATGTCATTTTTTAACACCATTTTTGGTATGAGGGTAGATACTTGTAATTTGTTCCACTTTCTTCTTGGAAAATGATTCCATCACAAAGCTTAATTTGACATTGAATATAGTCAGCTCTTAGAGAAAAAAATCAATCTTTTGCAATCATCATTATCGTATCTTTAACCACATTCACGATAACATCACAAAACCACAGCCTGTATATCTTTTTCTAAATCAATTATTTTGATATCTGGAGCTGAATTTCCTGGCCACGTTACAAAGAAAAGAAGATTTCACAATTTGTCATTGTGTCCTTTTGCTCTTGTATGTCATTAAACAAGGTCTGATGTTGTATAATAATAGGAAGCAAGTGTGATTTCCCGTGCATTCTGATCAAATGGGAAATAACATATTTCGTTTTATCTACTCGGGCTGGCGTAGCAAGCTACCCGGTACCGGGTACAGTGAACCCTGACTGATATTTCATTGCATCAATGGTAAAATTGTCCTTCGAGAACCAACTTTTTTCTCTCTCTCTCTGCAGTGACATGTCAAGCATTTTGACTGATTTTATTTAATAAATAGGCCCATTGATACTTTAAACAGACATACAATTTATTAATTTTTTATATTCTTTATTATTTATTTATTTATGTTTTCATTTATTTATTGTATTTGCTATTTATCTACGCATTATATGTTTATAATAAGCTTCGTGCCTGATTATTTTGTTAAGACTAACAAACACACTACCATATCTAAGTGCATCCCGAAATAACTTGGTTTTATTTTTCAATATATCCATGGTGATTTGAATGCACAATGAAGTTATTCCCTTCTTCACCATTTTTTTAATTTTTTTTTTTTTTTTTATGTATTTGGGTTTTGGTAGTGTATTTTTGTTTGGTTTTAGTTTTTGCATTTATACATTCTGGGCTGAATCCGTTTGGTGAGTCAGGAGAAAGTAGTGAAAAATCATGCCATGCACAATTTTTAGCATGAAAACCCATTGTCCTTAATTTTGGTTGTAACAACCGAAAGCAGCTGATTGTGGTTTTTTAAAGGTTTTCCGGATACAGTTTTCTCGAATATGACTTCAGTTCAGAAGGAAATATTGACAGAAAAAAAATCATCGGTAAGCTACAAGACTAAAATCAAACAGCGATGTTTTTTATCCTCGCCAATCCTGCATAATACATTTAAGCTTGACAAATAATGAAGAAACAACCACTGTAATTCCAGAGCTCATGAATAACAGATCCCACTCTCTATAGCTCTAGTAGAACGAGTATTTCCTCACTGTTTGAACTGAACCCTCACAACCCCCCCCCCCCCCCCCTTTCCCCAACTCTCCTCCAAACAACTTGTAATGACTAATCTCATGTTACTCTATGCGAGATTGCAAACATGATTTCATTTACGCACTTAAGCATTTAACATGTACTCGAGAGCTCGCGTGAATGGGAAGACGTACAAAAACTGTTTGCCAACGGCCGCCACGTCGTCTGACCGTTCCGTGGGTTGCCCCCTTGTTGTCCGGAAGAAGGCGGTGTTCACTTAATTTTAGGAGAATTTAAAGCGACTGAGAACGGGCGAGGATTATCGGCTGCTATCTAAGCGAAGCCGCTCCTTTTCACAGGTCTGTTGATGTTGGGTAATTGTTTGGTAATTGTTCATCTTGACTGATTGGATAATGACTTTGATTAAGTGATGATGTGTCATGGGGCGACTGATGAGGAGCAATCGTTCAACCAAGTGAAACTAAGGGTTTATGGTCATTAAAGTGTGAACAACGTTATTGTGTAATGATCCCCATTGCAAGGGGAAGTCCTTCTGTTCTCCGGATATCACAGAACACTTGGCTTATACTGAAGCACTAGACAAACAAATTACTCACTACGTCACCGTACAGCCTACCATTCTAACACAAGGCATGTATAAACCCGTTTGAGTACAAACTGGCTGATAAGATCTGCTGCCCCCCCCCCCCTCCTAATCAAATAACATATTAACTACCTGCAGCTCAAATAGATCATTGGTTCTTCCGGTATTACAGGATGAATGGAACAAAACAACGTCAAATAAGTGTCCTTTCTCTATGAATACATGTATTGATTATGTTTACTTTTTGTTGGGGCCTAGATACGGGACCTAATAGAATGGTAGCAGTTGTTGATAGGGCTACCCTGTCTATTAATCAATTAATGATGATTTTTCGGTCGCAGCAGAACAAATGCAGTGAAGACAAACTCCAACAATGGAGGAAGAACATTTCCTTCCTCCATGCTCCAACAAACTATGGTTACATTTTCCTAAACATAAAAAAAACATTCTAATTGTTCACTGAAAAGAAAACATTGCTACGTAAACCCGCAAGCTTTGGAGGGTTGGGCAATGATTTACATCTAAAAACTTCCCAACTTTCTCCCCTTTTTGTGTGGTTGAAAACGATTTCATTGGCTCATAGCCGCAACAGGTCCGGGGGAAAAATCACTTGGAATTTACTCCGGGAAAAAAGACAATACTTATAAAAAGTAATGAGAGTTACAGGAAATTAAATTGGTTAACCAGAATGATTAAAACAATTTTATTTGGTAGTTTTTTTTTTCCTTCGGATAGGCCGGAGGTCACGTCAGAAGAATTTTGACTGGAGGATGGATGACGTCATGGTGTGGGTACTGCTTGCTCGTCTCACCTTCACCTTGATCTTAATTAAAAGGCGGTAGCGAGGATGTCGGTCGGGGAATTCGGATTCGGATGTGGTAGTTGGTGGGGTGATCTTTCCGGAACATCCGTCGCGTGGACGATCGTAACTGCTTGGTCCTTCCCGTTTGCAAGGTCTCTCTGCAACCAAATAATTAGTCATGTTAGACCTACTTGAATACTACACGATAAAAGTGTGACTCCACTTTTAGCCCACTGCTGTGTTATTGCTCTGTTGTTGTTGTTGTTGTTGTTGTTTCTGTTTTGTTGTTTTGTTTTTGCTGGTGTTTTTTTTAATGATGACGTGCTCATTGGTATGTGTCTGTAGATACAAAAATCAACTACGAACTTTCTTTAAACAATTTTGCCGGCCGATTTGAATGTACCATAACCGATATGGGGCAGATGGTAACCCCCTATGTTCTTATACTGGTCCTTGCTCTATGCTTTTACATTTTAGTTTCCTCTTGTACAGAAGTACCTCCCCCCCCAAGCCCTCAACAGAATTCCTGAAACCCCAAGCACAGAATGTAAACACAGTAGGGGTACAGAACCATGCCCCACATCGAGCACCAACTGGAATTAAAGTATTTACACAATTTGGTTTCCATAGATGAAGAACTGATAATATTCTCTGATAAGCATGTCTAAATGGTGTTGACCCATGCGATGATACCACTAATGCACAGTAACCATTTGCCACGCATGTCATTCCTGTCTGGTGTGAACCTAGACTTCATTTGAAACACTCCATCGTTGTTCAAGTCCTAACGCTCCATCGTTGTTCAAGTCCTAATGAACAATTCCATGCAAACTGTGTTAAAAGGTCATGTGTTTTTAAGTTATTGTCCGGTGTAAAATTCACGAGGACATCTTGGTTAGTTTGGGGAATTTCCAAACACGTTGCAACATTTTATAAGGGACACTTGTGTAAATTTACTCTTTTAATATTGGTTTAAAAATAGACTTCTTTATCTATTTAGGTATGATACCCTGACTTATTTGGAAGAGTGCTAAGCTGATAAAAAATTTGCTAAGCATCATCTAAGCCAATGAGTCACGAACCCGTGTCGCAAAAAAAAACCCATTTTCTTTTGACAATTTTCGCTAAGCAGGTCTTTGACGCTGCGGCAGGATTTGATAAGGAAACCGCACCGGATGTATTTAACATTTTTCGCATATCGCTTTCAGATAGAGCGTTTAAACTATGCACGGAAGGGGCTTCACCCAACATTGTCAAACATTTTTATAATGCTTTTAAAAAAAATGGAGAATGAAACAAAATTGCCACTGAGAATGAGATAATCAGCAAACTATGTCAAAAATGTTAAATATTATGGTGTAGACTGCAAGTCATTGATCGAAATAGTTACCTTATAGGCCTAATCTGTGAGATTGACAAGGGAAGGTATGCGTTTGGTAATCACTCTTTTTAAAATAATGGCAATAAAAACTTACTTGGCTAGGCTTTCGATAGTATAAAGCATTTTGAGAACCATTTCACTTCGAAGTAAATGTGGCTATGGAAAGAGATATCAGTTTTTATTATCCCCCAAAAATTTGAATATGAGAATCGCTATCTGTCAAAGACGTTTCTCAGATTGTGTATTCCAATTGTGGATTATTCTTCAAGCGTCGACATACCGCTCGTTTTTTGTTTTTTTTGCTGTTGCGATATCTTAAAAACGCTGTACCACCTTTTGAAATGAATTTTCCACAGGTTAGTTTTATTGTTTATATATAGATAGGTTGCAGTATGACGTAAATCGGCCATCTTTACGGGCAGTTTGGAACACACAGTCATGCGTTACGCGTGAGAACGGCGTGCAACACGCGCACATTTCACAAAACTCATTGCATGATTGGTTAGTGAATGACGCGGCTGCGTTAATAATTAGAGCGCTTGACGCGCCTGCATGCCAAAATGCGATTTGCCCGTAAAGATGGCGTCTACTGGGAACTATCTATACATTTGTATAGGATTAAAACAATCGAACGCTCCAAAAACCAAAGGACGTTCCCTTTCGGTTAGGGTTATATGATTGGTAACTACTCAACAATTATTAATGACCATAACAACTTACTTGGTGAGAAGCAATGTTGCTGTAGTTGATCGTTTATAAACTGTTTCGAGAAAGAATTCCCTTCAAGAAATACAGATTTTTATACTTGTCACCTAAACAGATTTTAATCCGAGAAAGGATTCCTGTTCACTGCGCTGAACGTTGATGGATTCGACGTTAGTGTGAAAGTTTTTCTCTCTATTTTCTCAGCAAGTAGACGCAGTATTCAGCTGAAACTTGTGACACAAGTCACATGTGACTTTCATTGTATCTTTCTTTAGAATTTTGCCTATAATGATCAGCATTACGAAATGGCACAAATAACCACTGCAATATAATTAGGTAGTTATTTAACTTTGTTTTTAAGGATTGGCTTGACTTGTCAATAACTTTTTCTGTATCCAATTCAAATGAATATTTGTGTATATGGGATCTTTGTTTGTGACCATGGTTTGTTTGTTTGTTTAGATGCTACCCAACAATGGAACTAAGCAAAGCTCCCACGAATAAATGCCGAGCTGGCGACAGCCTATCTCTCTCAAACAAACACTGGTTTATCGTCTATAATTATGAATTGCACGAACCAATAAATTGTGATTAAACGTAACCGTTTTACGTTTAGCTAAGGTTTGGCATATTCTATTCGCTTGGCCCAATTTAAATATTGGTAGACTGAAAATACCAATAATTATATTACAAACAAAATAAAAATACCAGTGATAATATAAATTAGTAGATATCCAAAAAAAAAAATCATTGATAAGTGACCCCCCCCCCCCTTAAGAATGTTACGTACCTTGTTCAAAACAGTGTGGTGTATAGTTTGGTATAGTTCGGATAGTTCTATAGGATGCCGTGGGTTCGATTCCTCACATGACCCAAAAGTGCCAGGAATTCGGAAGAATAATTATTACTGAGTATAGACGATGTGACCTGTGACATCACATGTTTACAAAAGAGCCACAGAGCCTGGACTTCCTGCAGGCACATTTGTACACAGATCAATGGAAGAAAACAACAAATCTTATGTTTTGTGAAGATTGCACTGTCTGATTTTTCTCAACTTTTGATATGAAGAAAGGGGGGACATCTCAAAAGCTGTACAGCTGTTGCTTTTTTAAATTTTGAATTTATGTGAAAATTATGACACAAAATGTAAATTTTCCCATAAAGCCTGTGTAGTAATAGTAGTATCTTGCCCGGCAGGAAACGCTTTAGAATGTACAAGGTCACCACTCTGTAAACAAATGTAACATGGTCTATATACATGGTGCTGAACATTGCGTATTTACAGTGTCTAATCTCTACAGTCATGCTCAAAAGCGGTCACATACCTATGTTCCGAAACACCCATTTTCCTATTCCATAACCCTAACCCTATGAGCCTGGACTTCCTGCAGGCACAGTTTGTACACAGCTCAATGGAAGAAAACAATAAATCTTATATTTTATGGAGATTGCACTGTCTGATTTTTCTCAACTTTTGATATGATGAAAGGGGGTACATTTAAAAAGCTGTACAGCAGTTGCTTTTGTAACTATTGAATTTATGTGAAAATTATGACACAAACTGTAGATTTTCCCATATGGTCTGTGCATTTTTATCTTGCCTGTCAGGAAATGCATTAGAATGTACAAGGTCACTACTCTGTAAACAAAGGTAACACGGTCTATACTTTCAGGTTCAGCTCGGATTAATATTCACGTGTTGTTTACTAGGCTGCGTTTGATGCATCTAGTACTATATTTTTGTACAACACACATTCAATTTAGTTAAATCATTTACTCTTTCTATTGTCCAGTCCTTAGTATTATTGGTTTTATCAGTACAATTAATTCTTCCTGTGCTTTTATTTTAAGTCTTCTAATTTGAAAATGAGGACATTTTCTTCCCCCAGATGGAAGTAATGTAAGCTTGTAATTTTATTGTGCCCACTACTTCCCCTTATCAGTCTCACAAGCCATGCCCCATTGTCATTAATCAAATGCCTACCCAGACACTAGTGGTCAAGACTGGCTGTCTGGGACTTGACAAATTTATAGGTTTTCTTAATGACCTCCGGACCACCCTCACCTTGTCACACTGACCCTTCCCAGTGACCGATATATATATATAAGAGTTAATTTATAGTGACACCCATTTTAAGTGTTACACTGGTAGCAGCAGTTTTAACCCGCCCAAACCATCGATCTTGAACTCATCTCAATCAGTGTGCCTGCTTTGTGTGCTGAACATTTGTCGGTGCTTCTCGACTGCTTCCTCAATTTTTTTTGACGACCATTTCTACCAGTCCGGTGGATGTTCCTTCGATTCCCACCGCCTCCTCAGCTCGTGAACTTTTCTCCTGCTGTCCAAACAATTTTCACCACCAGTGCTCACCAGGCCGACGTTTTCAGCCACATGTACATGTACGAGTCAGCTGACAGTTCCCCTGCCTGCTCTTGCACCTCTTCTGTGATTTCCCCCTCCTCTGACGCCTTTCTGTTATCTGCTCCAGTCATCCCCATCTCTACAGGTACATGTACAGTTACCCCAGTTTCTACAAACTTTTTCTATGTGGCTCGTCAAGTTTTCTGCCGGTTTTGTTCCCAGTAAGCTCTGTTGTTGACGGACCCTCTTCACGTTTTCAACCATCGTCGTTTCTACCACTACCAGTTTTCCAGTCCTTGTTGACTTTCGCTACCCCAGCATCATCCCATTCTTCATTTTGTGGAACCTGTTCCTGCGGATTGCCACCTTTGTTTTCATTCTGTGGATCTCCGATCGTCTGTTCCTGCTTCAGACTGTTGCTGATGTTTCTCTGTGTTCCGTCATTTATTTTCCTTTCTTCAAACATTTTCCTGGAAATTCATGTGCCACAGTGCATCATCCTTGTCCTGGCAGACCAGCTCCTCTGAGCTCCTCCGCTGCAGCCAAAGTTGTCACCGTCCACAGCAAGTTTATAATTTTACATGTTATTTTGCATTCTTTAAATGAATTAGTTTCAATTTCCTGTATCACCGCTCTGCTTCCAAACGGTTCATCTTATTTTACATTTTTGTTTGTTCACTCAACTCTACTCTCATTCCAATTTTTTTTTACGAGTCTATATTTCAGTTTATACTAAGAACCTTCCATTTGGAAATTTTGTTTCCTTGTTGTGCATTGTTTTTGTTTTTTTAAATGTTCAATACTATCTCTTTGTAGTTTTCGAGTATAGCATATTACTTTTGGATAACTGTTGATTTCCATTATTGCATTGTTATTCTGCAAAGTCATTTTTGTTATCAACGCAGTGCGTTTCAACACTACACCTTTTTTTAAAATTATAATTATTCGTCTTTCCTACTTGCATACCTTGTGTATTTTGATCAATTGTCACAAGACTGTTGGTATTGTACGCACACACAAACAAAACAACGATAATAATAATAATAATAATTTCTCGGTCGTTATTTATTTTTTTTTATTTTTTTATACGTTGTAGGCATTTGATTGTACTTTATCATGTCTACACCACCATCATGCCCTCCCTCTAGCTCCACTCCACATTCCCTATATTTTAAGACTGATCTTCCCGCCCCATTTTCTGGTGACTGTTCAGAGGATTTTAGCATCTGGTGTAGCCTTGCTCAAGGCTTGTCGCGTCTTGTCGCGTCTGTATCTTCCGGGTTTAATGTGTTTCCTGTTTTTATTTCCGCTAGCCCCCCCCCCCCCCCCCCCCCATTTTCGTCCACTGTACTATTGGACGAAAATGGGGGGTAGCCCCCCCATTTTCGTCCACTATGGGACGAAAATGGGGGGGGGCTAGCGGATATGCTGGTATGCAGATCATGAATATTTAAATCTTTCGTTCGGCCGACTGCAAACAGCGCAGAATGGGAGGCAAATGAATGATTCATTTTCGACGGTCCAATCACAAGCTTCCCTCATTATGGCCTTTGTACCATGCTTCCACACAAGCACACGATTCGAACACCGTGGCCGTTGAGACTGAGAGACTGTTGGACGAGTCCATTTTATCTGAGGGTGATGAAATCTTCAAATGTTGTAAACACCATGGAGGTAGAATCCGTAATCTTTACACTAGGCCTAGTAGAGAACATTCGAAAATGATTATTTTTACGTTGTTCACTGCTTTAGTAATTTGAATAAAAAACTACAGGCCCTACTGTTATGATGTTAGTGCTGATAGAGAAAGAATTTCAACGATACGATTTTCTTTTTCTTTGTTAACGGTAAGCATCTCTTTTAAAGCATTATAGTAATGACCCTGGCTAGCTCTCAAAACAGAACCATCAAGGCGTTGATTCAGATAGTCTACGTGTACACATCTCACACCACGCAAGCACTGCGCACATGCTTGGCACACATCCAGAGACTGCAGCACATAGCTCGGGTGCATGGGTAGCGCAATGGCGCAATGGCGCAATAGCGCAAAGGGAAAAACAACTAATCTAAAAGGACAAATTAATAAATGAAAGTAAAACTCCAACGCCTTGGTCAAGGCTACATCTGGTGCCGCCGGCTCGAGGTCGCCGTCAATGGCAATCCTCATATCCAGCACCCCCAACTTGCCACCATCCTGCCCGCCAAACTCAGCGGAGCAGCATTCATGTCACATGTGTGCATTTACAATAGGTTGAAACCTTTCATTTCCCCTATTGATCATGAACTTGGATTATTGCCTGCTCCCCAACGGCAAGCTCACTCACTGTCCCCTTACAGTGCACTTTCTGGTTCCCTCCCCTTTGCCTCTCATGCCACTCTTATTCATCCACCCAACCCTTCAGCTTCATCATCTTCCCTGTACCAGTGAGCCCTCCTCCTCCCCCATCTGTTTCCATAGTGAGCCCTCCCCCACCTTCCCCTGTACTTCTCCGTCCGACCCCCTCCTACAAGTCCCCAATTCCCAGTTCCGTGCAGCGCACGCGTAGTGGTAGAGTTGTGACACGACCAAACCATTTGGGATTTTGTACTTAGTATTGCCATGTGTTTTACTTTAATGGCTTTATGTAAACCCTAGAATATAATATCATGTTAGCAATTATTTGTTTCTTCATGGTGCCCTGTAGTTTATCCTTGGCTAAATTCTTCCAAAGTCTGCCTTGTCTATATTTCCTCTCTTATAAAGTTGATTTAATTCCTATTTCCATAAAGCTCATCTAAGCTAACTTTGATGTTCTCCGCATAGTGTTTACCCTTATTTTGTTTATATATTATATATTTTTGGGGGTTAGTTCACATATCTACTTTTATACCACTTTGATAATCCCCATTGAGTTTGGGTTCTATGCTCTTTTTGAGGTGCATGTTGTTTCAATGTGTCTTTTTATATACTATAATATAGACCATGTGACCTGTGACATCACATGTTTACAAAAGAGCCACAGAGCCTGGACTTCCTGCAGGACACAGTTTGTACGCAGCTCAATGGAAGAAAACAATAAATCTTATATTTTATGGAGATTGCACTGTCTGATTTTTCTCAACTTTTGATATGATGAAAGGGGGTACATTTTAAAAGCTGTACAGCAGTTGCTTTTGTAACTATTGAATTTATGTGAAAATTATGACACAAACTGTAGATTTTCCCATATGGTCTGTGCATTTTTATCTTGCCTGTCAGGAAATGCATTAGAATGTACAAGGTCACTACTCTGTAAACAAAGGTAACACGGTCTATACTTTCAGGTTCAGCTCGGATTAATATTCACGTGTTGTTTACTAGGCTGCGTTTGATGCATCTAGTACTATATTTTTGTACAACACACATTCAATTTAGTTAAATCATTTACTCTTTCTATTGTCCAGTCCTTAGTATTATTGGTTTTATCAGTACAATTAATTCTTCCTGTGCTTTTATTTTAAGTCTTCTAATTTGAAAATGAGGACATTTTCTTGGGTTGTTCTAAAACCCCCTCGACCCCCTCGACCCCCACGACCCACGACCCACGACCCCCTCGACCCCTCGACTTATGCTCGATTTTTTTTTATGTACACCAAAATTGCCACATGACACGATCTCAGCCAATCACGCACGAAGCAAACTGCGCGTGATTGGCTGAGATCGGGTACTGTGGCAATTTTGGTGTACAGAAAAAAAATCGCGGCATTTCCAAGCGTATCTCTTGGCCGACCCGAGCCTGAATAGGAGTATATCCCAACTGGGATCCTGCGTTTACCGCCCGAGTACGATTTAGGCCAACTCATTACGTGATGATCAGGCAGACTCAATTCCGGCTGATCGCTCCCGTCCTGTGTCAACAATTACTACTTGCTCTATGCGGAGCTCGAGGTTGTAGACCCGACCGACCATGGCCCAGACGTGTTTTGGGGTTTTGTCAGTCTCCCACACCCCCGGCCAACGTGATCATGATTGGTGTGCACGTGACGACGTGCGGAAGCGGATTAAATACGCTCATTTTTTATGCTAAGTGACCTCATTTGTCCTGGGGGAAATACGCAGACCATTTCTTTTCGGATTTTGGTGTTGGCACAGAATGTTAAAATTAGCAGTTCGTCGGAAGGAAGTCGCGTCGCCTGTTCTTTGGATCACACGCTGTGAATTCTAAATCGGGGACTTAATTCTTACTCGGCCGTAAAGCGATGTTTTTATGAATTCGGAATTGGGACACGTTTCGATTACGGGGCGGACGTCGAGGGTCGAGGGGTCGTGGGTCGTGGGGGTCGAGGGGGTCGAGGGGGTTTTAGAACAACCCCATTTTCTTCCCCCAGATGGAAGTAATGTAAGCTTGTAATTTTATTGTGCCCACTACTTCCCCTTATCAGTCTCACAAGCCATGCCCCATTGTCATTAATCAAATGCCCACCCAGACACTAGTGGTCAAGACTGGCTGTCTGGGACTTGACAAATTTATAGGTTTTCTTAATGACCTCCGGACCACCCTCACCTTGTCACACTGACCCTTCCCAGTGACCGATATATATAAGAGTTATTTTCCATGCTTATTCTTCTTCTCTGTTCTGGACTTAAAGACAGACCCTCCTGGTTAGCCCAGTGCAAAATCTCGCACTGTGGCCCGATCCAGTTTTCTTCTTCCTTTCCTGCTACTTTTGAGTGGGACTACTCTTTCTAAAGCCATACAGTGATAAATAATAAACCTATATCTATAGCCCAAAGAGGAGCTGAATCTACACTTGAGTTTTATTAAGTATTTGTCATCGGACAGCTACATGTATCTATGTGACACCTTCATATTCTAGTTTTACACCATTATAGGCCTGAAGATACCTGCGAAAAGATGTCGAAGACATCTCGGCATTAGATTTGAGACGAAAACTCTACACGGGAAACCCAGGCAGTCGTATAGGGACTGAAAACCCTATCCAGGAATACGAGGCTCCGGTCCGGTATTCGGTCCATAGATGAAAGACGCATTAGATTTGAGACGAAAACTCTACACGGGAAACCCAGGCAGTCGTATAGGGACTGAAAACCCTATCCAGGAATACGAGGCTCCGGTCCGGTATTCGGTCCATAGATGAAAGACACAGAAGTAACCGCTAAACCCAATCTGAATGCCCAAAGATATTAGTATTGATATGTTAGTACCTGACAAGTTGAACTTGACACACTAGCAATTTGTTGAAAAACGGATCTAACACCGGTGCCGGGGGCGTGTGAATGGCTAGTTTTGTAAACACTATAAAGGAAACACAAATCCCTTCTAATGTAAGCAATTCAGGACAGATAGCATGAATCCCAGATTTTCCCCTATCTGAAGTTCTTTTGGAAACCTTTGTTGGGGGAAAAACCGAGGCCAATATCTGAATGAAATGATTGTGACTTCGTAATGATGATAACAAATGCACATTCACGACTTTCAAAATAAGTTTCTATTTTAGTAACGGTTCAGAACTCTTCTCAGAAATCCAAATCTCTTTAAAAACTCCCACGACTACCAAAATCAGTTTCTTTTTTAGCTACAACAATTCTGAACTCTTCTTAGAAATCCTACACTCTAAAAATGTCTGGGTCAGCATTGGCCCGGATCCTGGTCAGAATTGACCCGGATCCTGGTCAGCATTGACCCAAGATCCTGGTCAGAATTGACCCGGATCCTGGTCAGAATTGACCCGGATCCTGGTCAGCATTGACCCAGATCCTGGTCAGAATTGACCCGGATCCGGATCACATGGCCTGACCCATTTCTGGATCACTGATGAGACGAATTATGCGTCCAAAATGACCAAGAAATTGGTCAAACTAACCCAAAATCCTAGTCAAAATCTTATCTTTTGACCAGTTTCATGCTCAGCCTGACCCAGCAGGGCCCCTGGGACGAGGAATCCGGGTAAGTACGAGACGGAATATGGATCAAAAATTAATGGGTCGAACTGACGAAATCCTAGTCTAAATCTCATATTTTGACCAGTTTCCGGGCCAGCCTGACCCAGCAAGGCCCATTATAGACTCGTGTATTTAAAACACTGTTGTTGATTTGTTTGCAAATGGAAGACGGGTTGGACCAGAGCAATTAACTCTTGCAACCAGTCCAATACGAAGTTTGACTGGTGTGATCTCAACCATAGGCGTGTCGTGGCCGAGCGGTCTCAGAGTACCGGACTCAAGCTCATGGTGTTTCTGATCAGCAGAGTGTGGGTTCGAGTCACAGTCTGGACACTTGTGTCATTGAGCAAGATACTTTACCACAATTGCTTTGTTCTATGTCCAGTTTACAAGGATTGGCAGTGCAACCCAGAACACATAGCAAGCACCCGCTTCTTTACAGGTTTCCTTAGGCTTGCGAGCTGCCGTAATTAAAGCTCACTTATGATGCATCCTTGGTTCCATTACCAGAAATAATAATAACAATTTAACTAAAAAAGTACTCACTGGAAAAAATGAGATCCCAAAACTTTCAACCAATAGGTGGTTATTTTGCCGGGAGAAGTCATGATGACTAGGTGTTTAAATCATTGCAGGTAAAACATTATGAAAGTCTTTTTTTTGTGAGGAATGTTGGTTAATATGAGATGAGCCGTTGGTTTGTTCTCGACGTTTCGACTATATAGACCTTAATCATGCTGCCACCATCTTGGACATGTTCCCTGTAGCCAACAGCAGTACTGGATGCTAATATTCATCGTACAAAAAGGAACCAGACTATTTCCCTTCCATTCTCGGTTTGGCTACATTGATTCGTATGGAAGAAAATCAAGATGGCCGCACCATAAAAATGGGCTATAGCTTACTGCAGCCGTCTTCGGGAAATGACAGCGTTTTAAAATCACCTTTTCTCACTGACTCTTTTTTTCAACCAACCTAGGGTGTTTAGGTGTTTCAGACACGAATGATGTCTTTGAGAGCTCATATTTTACGATGTCATGCCTACGGTGTCATTATGACATAGCACAATGAATGAGTCCGGGAAATGTCACGACAGAGCATTCAGAGTCTTTGTATAAGTTTCTAAAATTCCTACCGGAACTCAGTGTTCACGGAAATTGAAACGGATCAAAGCTGGTCCCGGGCACGGGCTCAGTGATCCTACGCACTGGTACCCGTATTCCAGAACGTTCCTCAAGGCTTCGATAATGACATCTCGTTTTTCCTTCACTATTTTTCAACAATCAAATTGCTCCATAAAGTGAGCCTCATGATTTTATGTGTGGATTGTTGTGAAACTCATCATCAGACTTATTTATATTTATAATTTCATACCTGCACTTCAAAAGAAATGGTTTGGCCTGACTGCATTTTCGATCCGCAACTAAGAGGGTGTTAGCTTTCAAGCAGCGAGTCCCACACTATGTGCAGTTTGTGAAACAAACTATTTAGTTCGATGATTATGTCATTTGGATATTAGCCTAGTGCGTTCGGTATAGCTGCAATCCTCAATGTTGTATTCAGTGTACAATAGAGAACTTTGGCTAGTCATGCCCTCCGTTTAGAACCCTTGCCTCACCCGCTGAGAACCCTTGTCCTACCCACTCAGAACCTACCACCCCATTCAGAACCCTTACCCCACCCCGCTGAGAACCCTTGCTCCACCCCATTCAGAACCCTTACCCCACCCCGCTGAGAACCCTTGCTCCACCCCACTCAGAACCCTTACCCCTCGTCGGCTCAGAACCCTTGCCCAACCCCCAATCAGAACCCTTTCCCCTTACCCAACACAACCAGTTGAAGGAAACGCGCGATCAGAATGTCCAATATTTTGTTGGTTGTGAGTGTTGCAGGCATTGTATCCTGACGAAGGCAGTTCAAGTCATGTTCCCTGTGCCAATGGAAACTGAATTATTCACAATCTTAATGTTCCATATTGTTTGTCCAATATAGTGTTACTTCGATTGGCTAGGGCCTACATTGACTTGCATAGGAGATACATTAGGATGCCTGCACTATGATATGATTGCTATTTCTAATAGTTCTATATTTGTAATGGGATGAAATTGTAGGCCCAAAAGGGGGGCCTACACTTTCATCCCATTATATTGTAATTATTTGTGTGGTGCTGTGCTTACACAGTGAACCAGAAGGGAGTTATGGCTCCCCATAACGTACTTCACTTTATTTGAGTATGTACATTGTTTGGTATATTTATTTGTTAATTATGCAACCAATACCTAATTCAGAAACTGATTGTCAGTATTCATGAAACCTAAGGTAGGATCGTATATCTTTGTCTGGAAATTGTGCAGTATTAGTATTTGGGATTGTTTGAACTTTTTTTTATGAATGAACCCTCTTACAAAAAGGTTCACTGAAAAGTTTCCACTATCTCGAGAAAGAAAGGGTCGGCGCCGGTCTGCACGGCTTACCTTCACCGCCGTTTTGGGTTTCTTGCCGGGGGCAAAAACGGAAGGCATGCCGATATATACCGGGGAGCGGCTTTGGCCCGAACAGAAAGTGAAAATGGGAACGACGGAAATATAATGGTTGACTAAACTTCACAACCAATACCCCAACAAAATCTTGAAAAGTATTGAATGCACTTTTTAAAAAAACGTATATCGATTTGCAGAGGTGTGCAAACTGTGTAATCCTGCCGAGGAATTTGATCACGCCGGTAACGATAACAGTCGACAATGGACGGCAGAACATGACATGACAGAAAACGGGATCAGAAGCGACAGTTTAGCCGTGATCCGCCGCAAGACCCACCGCGGGTAGTCTTCTTTTACAAAGTGGCCCCGATGCCGCTCACTCCGATAAGACGGTCGAGGGCCTAACCCTGTTCTTTGCAGATTAACGGGTGAAAATTGTGTAATAATGAGGCACAGATGGAATAGGAACAAGTGCACCCGACTAGGTGCGCCTATAACTTCGTTTGAGTTGCCGAAGCCACTCCTTCTGTCTTGCAGATCCCTTCACACCAAAGGCCTTTTTATGAAATCGGACGGTGTCCTAAAACTGCCAAAATAGATCTAAGAATATAAATGGGGCAAGCATTGGAAGAATCGTATTTGAATATGGATCCCAGTTCGGGCAGACTTAACATAATAAATAGCATAAAAAACATAATATATTTGATATAATATAATGAAAAATAGAATTATGTTGCAAACTGCTAACCAACCGAAAGGACCTATGGCATAATGACTTAATGACCCTATAGCAGAGTATTTCTTAAAGGAAGGACTCTGCCAGGGTCGTATCGTTAGGCCATTAACTATTTTGTGGATATAATATATTAATACATATAATATTAGGGCATCTTTGCAGTTTTGGTCTGATATATCGACACGAAGTGCTTTTTCATCCACACAATTCTTGTGACCCACAAAACTAGTTGAGTGACCGTCAAATGTAAATTAAACTTGATCAAAAAAGTGATGAGAAAGAGAACAAATTCAGATCGTCAATTAAAGATACGAGGCTTCCTGGCAAGTAGAGGGAAAGTGCCCCGGGATATTTCGCTATTTTACCCACAAATAAAGTGCCGAACTGAGAGGGGTGTCCCTTGTCAAAATATTGCACCCATCTATTGGCGGCATTTACCTTCTTTGATGTCCCTCAACACTAAATTAATAGCCTTTAATAAAGATCGTATTGTGCTGTAATTCCTTTAGGGTGTTCAAGTTTTTACAAGGCCTGGATATTTTGTTTGTGGCAATCATAGAAAAATACAGTTTCGTTGTTAGGCACTTGCGCTGGCCGGACAAGGGCATTCGCACGGGACAAAAGCCGCTTATCCACGGGCTGTCTCCTTGCCGCTGCTGGCCTTTCATATCAAGCGAGCTGACACTCCAGCAAAAGATGATCAATTGACAAATATTGCGACTTCCTTTCACCGGCAATTTTAACTCTTGGGTAATTAAAGCACAATGAGTATCAATAGGCAGTGGCGTAACTAAGGGGGGGGGGGGCACGTGCCCCCCAATTGATGTCAGTGCCCCCCGGGTGCCCCCCCCCCCCCATTTGAAATCTGAACCTTTGAGACTATAATAATTAGCCTACCAGAATATAAAATGTTCAGTTTTATAAATTTTTATGGAGCACTGGTGACGTATAACTATTTTTCTATTTACACATATTTGTTGTACCTTTGCAATGGACAGTTTTTATTTTTACCAACGTCTTCAGAGTACGGTAAATCACGTCCGCAAATTGTATGATGACTCATCGCCCGCTCGCACCCCATTCTGCCACAGTCTGCCACGTTAAATATGGTACGGTAGTGTCACATGAAGCTACACGACGTGCTGGGTGCCGTTGCATTTACTTACATGAGGAAAAGCCATTGAAAACTCTTGAGCTGTGAGCATTGATCTAAAATATTTGCTTCATTTGAGACATTACTTTGTTCTTCAGTGTATAGGGTATATAAATAGTTTGTCAATATGTAAAAATCGAAATTGGGGTTTCAAAATCGAAGTTTTTAACATTGATTAGGCCTAATGTGCATGGCCCCAAGTGTGTAATAAATAAATACTAGTGCCAGTCCTCAAATACATAAATCCCCATAAAAAAGACTCCGGTCTCGCAATCCCTTGTTAACAGTTATGATTTATTTCTACACATTCAAACAGTAACTGCGTGGTTCTAGATGTGCGAAAAAGAAGAGAGAAAAAAAGAAAGATATTTTATTTTATTTTATTTTTTATTTAATTTTTTTTTGGGGGGGGTAAATTTACCATATTCCCTTTGGTTTAATTGAGGGGCTGTTTGGAACCCGCCATTGCGTAGATTAAGATCCAGTTTTTAAAAAGTGCAAAGGAATCTATAGTTGATTTGCCAGCAGTTCCCCCCTAGAAAAAATTGTGCCCCCCCCCCCCCTTGTGCCCCCCCTAAAAATTTACCTTAGTTACGCCGCTGTCAATAGACCTTATGCATTGACGTCACCAAGCCGCCATCTTAGAGGTAAACTGATGATGAAACAATGGAAACGCGCTGATTTGTACGCGCGGCGCACAAGACTGGCCAATGAGCATCTTCCTTTTGACCTCTAGGTGAGGGCGCCCTACTCAAATGACGTCATATGCATAAGGTCTATAGGAATATTGATGGAAGGGTAGGCTTTGACGTCATCGTGCCTATGGAGATACTGATACTCCCTAAGTCCACGGAGAAACACAAAAGCAGTGGCGGCACCAGACCTGTTAATCTGGGGGGCGGGGGCAAGAGGGGGGGGAAACTTAAATTTAGGGGGGAAAACAAAAATCTATAGTGTAATTTTGTACTGCAGAAAAGCATTGACTTACCACTTTGACGGACTTACACCATCTGGGACTTACACCATCTGGGACATTTACGTCAATATTAACTTCAATCCTGGGGTGTTTGTGTTTGGGTTCAGGATTCTCATCGCTAGATTCAGAATCAGATCTGTGCCTATCATCATGGGATGGAGGTTGTTTGGATTTCTTGCAAAACTTTCTAATATCCATTTTAACTAACTGTTTTAACAACGTGTTTTAAGTGCAACAACTAGCAGTAGGCATAATACAGCACTCCACGTGAACATCAAGTTTATGTCGTGTGCACTGTATAAGCCTACAATTCACTCCAGAAATAAGATTTTGCACTGTGTGAATTTGACGTGTTGTGCGAACTGCGTTTACAATGGCTGCTTGCAGTTTTGGGCAGACAATGCATTTCTATTTGTAGCAAGTTTCCAAGCTTGTACAGATAAATAAATCCACATTTTATTAACATTGCCGGAGATGGAAAGTGTATTGGGCTTTTTTGATGGTGCCAGCTAATTATGATGGATGAAATTGAGTTTATTATTTACAGCGCAAACAACATTGTAACAAATTGGGTGCAATGGTTTGGGATTAAACTCAATTTCCGCCATCGGGGAAAAAACTGGGGGGGGGTGGCAAAAAAAATAGCTGGGGGGGGGGGGGGGGGGCTTTTTCCCCCCACCCTTGCCCCCCCCCCCCCCCCCCCCCCCCGTAGCGCCGCCGCTGCACAAAAGGGGCCTGAGAGTAAAGGGGGCTAGGTGGTTTCGGCGTTTCCTTTTCAACTGGGGTCAAATGGTTACATGTGGAGGCTCGATCAATATTAAGAAATGTATACACCACTGTTACTAGGGTTACTTATGATGTTTAATGCCACTTAACTTCAGAATCTGATCTGAAGTACCGTATATAGAGGGCAATTTTCACCTTAGTCTTGGGTAAGGGGGCGTGCATCAATCAATGAATCTGATTGTCTGTGAATATTTATAGAAGGGGCTATTGACCTGGTGGAGGGAAGAAATATTGGCTGCTGTGATTTAATCCATGCCTCTACAAATTTGTCTCGAAAACCTAATACATATTTTAGTTACTTGTTAGTTATTCAGCCGGCTGTAGGACATATACGCGAAAGAGAGTAAATATATGGCAAATCACATGAATTGATACATTTTGAAATGTAATATTTTTTTGTAAAGATTCCTTTCAAAACTTGGTGTCAAAATTAAGCCTCAAGTACGGTCTCGCTGATACAGCTTTATTGACAATTTTGTTAAAAGGCCAATCAATCATTTAAAGCGGCGATTGCGGTGGGGGGCTATTAAACTTCACCCACCCCCTCGTTTCCTAAACTTCCTGAATTGATCATCGCTGTTGGGAAATAAATTCGTCAACGGACGTGTTGCTGTTATCCGGCGGGTTGAGGACATGACCGGCACTCGTGTACACTACCGGCTCGCCCCGTCCGTATGTCGCCAGGGCCGGTAGCGTAAAACCGCCGGAGGAATGCCACCTTATCGCGGTCCGGTGGGTGTTTAATCCACGACAATTCCGGTGCTAGCGATAGAAAAGAATCTCAATGCCATAAATTCATTCCCCGAGGACCATCTTTTTGTAAGAGCCGGTTGTATATTTACATTGCGGTCGGATATCTCTTAATAGAATTGTTTGTACACTTGCAGGCAAGTGTTATCCAAATCCGAGATACCACAAAAATCAACAACCCGCTGTAAGTAACTTTTCATTTCTTAACAGAAATGGCATGAAATTTGACAACTGTGTCTAATTGTGCAACCATGGGTGTACCATGAAGAAACACATGTACACAACCATATCCAGCTGTTGCACTCTTTTGTTTATTTCAAATAATTTGAAAATGAGTTTGGGAGTATTTGATTTGTTTACTTGCAAACTCAAAATATGTCTCTATTATTACTTTGCATTTATTCTAGTTTAATTAAGGCCTATAAATTACAAAAAACTTATGTGTGTATTTATTAATTAATCATTTATTTAATTTGTTTACTTATTTATGCATTTATCTATGTGTTTATTTATTTATTTATTTATGTATTTATTTCCTATTTATTGTATAGGGCCTATACTGTTATTTATTTAATGGTTTATTTGTATGTATTTAAATACTCACTTATTGTTTATTTTTGCTAGGTTTTTATGTTATGTATTTGCGTGTTTGCCATTTCCCAACGAGGGGACTTGCACACGACAAGCACTGTTCTTTGAAAACTTTCTCGGTTTTAAACTGACAGTGTCCCCATTGCAATAATTTCGAGAAAAAATTACCAATTACTCTTTCTCAATGAGTCAATTGTCTGATTTAGTAAAACCAGACGCACAACATACTAAAACATTTTTTAAATACATGATGATTTTTTTTCACAACACCTGGTTTGATTTTGCATTGAAACACAACTGTCAAAATGCGGTTGTGGCGCGATGAAAAGACTGGTTGTCCCAACAAGATTACAGAAAAATGATTACAAGTATTGCAATTTAATGCCGAAGAAAAAGCCGCCTCTTCTAACACAAGGTGAAAGGAAACACCCAAAAGTGAAATGACCTACATTTCACCCCGTTGTAGGTATAACCTGCCCGCCCCTTCACAGCGGTAAGCCACTCACGGAACAATCCCACGCTTCTAGAAGCCGGTGCAAACCTGCCTGGAAATTATTACTCTCCTCGCGGTTTTACATTATCTCAAAGTCGTTTCCAGCACGTTGACTTGCACTAAAGATAGAGCAGGGACCGAGCCCCCTTCTCTCCCACCGCAAGACCACCCTCTGTTCATTCATGTCTTTACAGTCTATTAATCCCCCATTTTGTGGGATTTACACAAATCTTAAGTTTGTCCGGTCGTAGACCCGTGTAACTCCCAGATTGTATCGGGTTGTGTCACAGCAGACCACCCGTAGTGAGCGCCGCGTTTGATGCCCAACCCTGACACCCGATGATGAATTCAACGCCGCCCCAGCAGCCGAGGCCGATGTCGATGCCGATGGCCCCGGAATCAGAACTTCCGGCAAATTGGTCGATTTGACTCCACATTTTGCCCATGCACGCCTGCGTCTAATCTTATTGATCTGGTGCCGCATTTTCTTAACCTGGCTGTGATTAAAGATGGTTTAACCTAAGCTTCAAATTATCCCCCTTGTATCCACCTCCGCACCCCGGTTGTTCCATCACAATCCGGCCAAGAAACAAGAAGATCAGAGAAAATTTAGCAAGGCACACTACCCTTGATATACTTTTATTTTCTGACATTCTTGCGCAAAATCGAAGCTTTCACTTAGGACCGTGTAATAAGCGCGCATTTCAAAATCGCCACGTTAGCGTATGCACAAAATTTGTAAGATTACAACCATTTTTAGAATGTTCTTCACTGATTTGCGCATAGGATATTTATACTGATGGACAAGGTGGAAATTAGAATACTTCATTTGAAATAGTATGTTTGCTTGTATGGCTTTAGTATTTGAAAAACGAGTACAATTAGCTTTGATCTATATTTAGGCATCAATCAATCGTACAATTTCGTTAAAGTTTCGATGCAAAATGTATCATTGATAAATCCCTTGTGGTTTATTATATTGATAAATCAAATCAGACTGAAGACGTAATGATTTCGAATGGGATTTTCAGACCTGTTTTCACAGAGTCAATGCCCTCCATTCGTCTGTCTTTGTAACTCCTTCTCTGTCCTTTCTCTATGCTCTGACCAGTGCCTTGGTGCCCCTTTATAAAAAGTACCTGTATAAATGTTAATATAACTAAAGGTAGAGATGCCCTATACTTAGGAAAATGTGTCACCCTTACGAAGTATATAGCCCAGGGTCTCCAAAGTAAGAGTTGGAAAAATTTCAAATTTACACCGGTTCTAAAGTTGTTAACTCTCAAAACATAGTTCAGTGACATTGCCCTTAAAAAGGAACAGGTTCAATTTGTCACATATTAAACGTCAACTTGAAAAGACTTGTACACTTTTTTCTCAACTATGAAATGACGATAAATGTCCCGTCAGTTACTATCCCACCGAGGATGATGAACCCCCGTTGCCGCGCATTAAGGTTCTATCACCAGGGCTCAGCGTGTAAACAAACCCAAAACAAACTGGAAAGTTGAAGCTACGTGTTGTTAGGTGCCTCTGGGCAAGCAAATAGGGTTCGGTGTTGGGGAAAAAAAAATCAACGACGTCGATTCACTGGAGATCTGCACGCCTTCCCAACCCAATGCCGTAATCACACGGGGTCGTAGCACCGCTGCGAGCAAGTCGTTCACCCGATTATCGTTGCCCACGCGTGAACCTCACGATCAAAATATATACACAGGCAACCCCACTCTCTGCAGAGCCAATGAGTCGTCATGACGTCACCGCTCGCACTTGTAACACGATCGTAATCTCATCGGTGCTTGGAAAGAAGGGTCCTCGAAGTGAATAATCGGGGTTGGATCTAAATTTACTCAGAAATTATTAGTTTCTTGGTAAAGTGTGTGGGAGGACAAAATTAAGAGGTGTACGTAATGACGTATAATTGAAAAGAATTCACAATTTTATGTTTGTTTTTATAACCTACTTCGAACCACTGTCAGTGCGCACATAAGCCCAGTCTTCATATACTGTTACCACTATAGGTGTACTTCATCGACACCCCCCCCCCCCCCATATCTATGTGAACTGTCTACCCGTCCCTTATGTTGCTTTACAGCTCAATCTATTTCGGGAACTTGGTGTGAATCCCACCGTAGGGTCCCAGAGCTTATAATAAAAAACACTCCTTGTTTTGCAACTACATTATTATCATATATATCTGGGAATGAAACCAGGGATGCCTCATAAGTGAACTTAATTGCTGTAGCTCGCAAGCCTGATGAAACATGTAAACAAGGGTGCTTGCTATGTGAACCAGAAACACCGGGGTTAACCCCTACTCTTCCACAATAAGTGTTCTGGGTTCTTTTCGTGTAGTACAAGTAGTACACGGGACTTACACGGCCTAATGTCCCATCTGAAAGACAAAGTAATTATGGTAAAGTATCTCGCTCAACGACACAAGTGTCACAACCGGGACTCGAACCCAGTCTGCTGATCAGACACACCATGGGCTTGAGTCCGGTGCTCTTATTATTCGCTCAGGTCACGCATTTGTCGTATTAGAATAGTATGCATGAGCTCGCAAGCTCCACAATATTCCTCCTGTATCCTGCATCAACATTAAGCTGCAAATCATAAACCAAGACAATATAATATTGTCATTTGAGATATCTACCAACTTTCCCGACTTCGCGCATCATTATTATAGCAATCCTCATCTACAATAATACTTACTAGCGGGATGCCGCGCTTCGCGCGGCACCCGCTAGGTGGGCGCGATTCTTGCACATAAAATGCGACCACGGTGCATGGGGTGGGGGGGAGGGTAATAGACCCTTCCCATGAAATATTTAAATTGCACTTCACGCGTGCGCACTTACACTGCTGGTTGGCAAAATGATGGAACATTGCCCCTTTTTGTGTGGGGCTGATGGTGGCGTGACGCAGACGCGCTTGTGCGTCTACTTAGTGCACAACTCTATGGCGTTTGCCAACCAGCAGGGTCTGTACGCATGCGTGAATGTAATTAGCATATTTCATGGGAAGGGTCTATTGGAGAGGATATCAGAGTTTATAACTTTCAGAATTGGTTTGGTAAAGATATTTAAAATCTGTACGCAATGTAGTTATGTCCTAATGATAAAATGTTGAGCATGCAAAAGGTGTTGAGTGCGGTCGAAGGCGAAGCGTCGCCATCCGCCATCCCTCACCCTTTTCGCCCCCTTTTCTCGACTACGAAGCATAAGTTGGGGTGTGTTTTAATATTTGGGAAGGATATAAAAAGCAATGATGCATGCTTGGCATGATATGTAGGTTTTTGGATATATCAAGACTTTTTGAATATCCAACAAAGGCCTGAGTAATCCATGAAATATATGCTTCTGTGCTCCTAATATTTGTCAAATGTTTGAATTCATGTATAATAGGCCTACTTGATTTCCTTTTTTCTTTATTTCTGGATTTCTTTGTGTCTCTATCTCTTTATTTCTTAAATGTGTCTTTGTTTCTATATTTTCTCTTTCTGAATATCCGTGTTTGCCCGTGGTGAACTTTGTATTTTCTCAGTATTCTATTTCATTGTTTCTGTAATTAGGCCTATTATGTGTTTTTCTGACTCAGTGGTCTGTTTGTTTTTTTATTTGTTTATTTTGTTTATGTGTTAGTTTCGTTATTTCCTTAGTTGCAGGGGGCCTATTATTTATCTCTGATATGTTTCTTGATATCTATTGACGTTTATTTTGTAATGTTTTTATGTCACTATGTTACAGTTGATTTCGATGTTTCTATGTCACTATTTCTGTGTTTTTAAAAATATTTCGGCATGCGTTTGTTTCCGTATTTCGTTCTTCTAGATTTTGTAAATGGTTGATAATACAATAATAATGTTAAGTGTTACAGGGGTGTGATTTTGCACATTTTGTTGATGACAGTTTTGTAAACTTGTTTTTGTCTTGACAGATCCTGTTGTTCAAATTTTATTCATCGTACGTCTAAAGATTTAAATAGGAAACGAAAATAAAATAAAAATGATTTGTGTGTTTTCGTTTTCCTTTATTCGTTCCTTTCTGTCTCTCTTTGATTTCTTGATTGATATGCTTGTTTGGAGGAGGCTTTATTTTTGTCCATTTTCCCTTTCATTGTGTCGTTATTTCTTGCTTTCTTTATGCCTTGTTTCTTTATTTCTTTATTGCTCGGAAATTATTGGTTGTATTTAGGCCTACATACCACTAAATGCAGGTAACGACTAATATTCGACAATGCTTGTCTTTGTGAATATTATGTTGTTATTCAGTCAATGAGTAGGCCTAACGTAAGCAGTCAATTTATGAAAGAAGTAGGGCCTATAAGGAAAATTTATAAAGGGGACATAGGAGGTCACATCTGCCCAATAAAATGAAATGAGATGGAAGAAGACAAAGCATCATTAACAGAAAATATGCAGTATCTGTAGAAATTAGCATTACCCCCTCCCCCCCCCACCCCCCCCCCCCCCCCCCCCCCCCCTTGAGCTGCATTTTAAATCAGTCATCTCGCTATATTAGTATAATAGGCGCGGGGAGACATTGGAACACCAGTGCCAACCCAGTAAGCGGTGTCCGGCAAGCGAAACTTCCCAGAATGCACAAATGCAATAGCGAACGCAAATTTTAAGACTGGCAAAACCCCCAATTTATGTTTTGAATATGCCAAATTTTTCCGAAAATCAACACCCACAAACCCTCACGCAAGCTCCGCTGCAGACTAACCCCGGCGCAAAAAAAAAAAAAAAAAAAAACATGCCTGACGGGTATGAAACATGCAAGGGCCGACCAACGCGGGTATCCAGCTGCCGTTGCACACAATCGCGGGTAGAAACATAGCGTTGTTCGATCGAAAATAAGGGCACCAGTTATCCCAACATGCAAATTGTTTATTGCGTGCATCCTTGAGAAATTACGTTAGTCATGCAGCGCTACTTCTGATTGTTCACTGAAAAGACTCATGGGTCGTTAAAACCGTGGACTTTTGGTGACACAAAATGCAGTAGATATTAATTGATAAATTATTTAATACCATTTAACTCACAAAACGTGCAACAAATATCTTCTGAAGACAAACATTAAAACAATCTTTTCGAGAGAGCTGGGAAATTGTGGCGAACACCCAAGACCGAGGTAATAACGGACCAATCAAATGTGAGAAATAATCACACGTGAGAAAATCGTCGGTGGTACACACTCTCTTTCTAAAGCGTTGTTCGATGGAAAATGAGGGCACCAGTTATCCCAACATGCAAATTGTTTATTGCATGCATCCTTGAGAAATTACCTTAGTCATGCAGCGCTACTTCTGATTGTTCACTGAAAAGACTCATGGGTCGTTAAAACCGTGGACTTTTGGTGACACAAAATGCAGTAGATATTAATTGATAAATTATTTAATACCATTTAACTCACAAAACGTGCAACAAATATCTTCTGAAGACAAACAACATTAAAACAATCTTTTCGAGAGAGCTGGGAAATTGTGGCGAACACCCAAGACCGAGGTAATAACGGACCAATCAAATGTGAGAAATAATCACACGTGAGAAAATCGTCGGTGGTACACACTCTCTTTCTAAAGCGTTGTTCGATGGAAAATGAGGGCACCAGTTATCCCAACATGCAAATTGTTTATTGCATGCATCCTTGAGAAATTACCTTAGTCATGCAGCGCTACTTCTGATTGTTCACTGAAAAGACTCATGGGTCGTTAAAACCGTGGACTTTTGGTGACACAAAATGCAGTAGATATTTATTGATAAATTATTTAATACCATTTAAACCCACAAAACGTGCAACAAATATCTTCTGAAGACAAACAACATTAACACAATCTTGTCGAGAGAGCTGGGAAATTACGGCGAACACCCAAGACCGAGGAAATAACGGACCAATCACTCGTGAGAAGTTATCACACGTGAGAAAAAAAAGATGGCGACCCAATAAAAAAGATGGCAGCCCAGCGCAACCTCGTCCTCGAGGGGGCGAGGTCACCGTGCGCAAGCGGACGGTCGGATCTCGCAGCGCCGCGGGGTGGAACTTGGCACCGATTTTAATTATATAGATTTTAATTATATAGATGGGTGCGTTCGATTAGCTTCCCCGGGTCGACCCAGGTCTTCCCCCGGTGCGTTCGAATAGCTTTGACGTCATTCGCGGGGCTCACCCGGGTCAGCCCCAAGTGCCCTGCTTGTGGAGCGGGTCATTTGGGGCTGCCCCTGGTTCATGACGTCACAGTGAAAAACTTTCTCAATGGCCACCATTTTGTTTGTAATTCAGCGGGACATTTAGGAAGTTTGACACACATTTTCGCCATTACAACAGCGTTTCTGTGAGCAATAAGTATTTTTTATTCGAAGCCGGGTACCTTTGTATCACTGTGGGGTTGTACAAATTGTTTAATGTTGCAGTTTTACCTTGAGAATAATTATTTTACGATGTTTTCGTGAATCCACGGAAAGTATCGGACATACGGCACAAAATGGAAGTAGTTCCGGTCGGCTGTCCCAAGATGCATCGGTGTGAATGCTGGGGGAAGTTGGCGTTCGATTAGCTCATGGTTAGGGGCTCACCCGGATGAGCAGACCGGGGTCGACCCGGGGAAGCTAATCGAACGCACCCATAGATACCAACTCTTATACCCCCATGCTTATTACAAATTATAATCAAAATTCAGCTCTCTCCTGAAGACCATCGGAGCACACTGATCGAACCGACGAGTTGGTTTAACACCACTTTTTCAGAACCACTACAACTCAATAGAGCCTTTAGTGTTACCGCAAACAATTTTACAAGAATCCTAGGGACATTTTCTCCTGCCATTTTCTCCTGCATTTTCTCCTGCCATGCCATTCCCATTGAAATACACGCGATCAAACCGAGGCTATACATAACAACCAGACTGGCGCCTTCAGGAACTAAAGCATTTGAAACAACCCCTGTTTACAAGGAACCTGTCAAGGGGCTGTAAAATAAAGAGGGTCTATTTAAGAGAAGAGACCGCAATAACCGCGAACAGCCTGAACAATGGGTGAACCTATCAAGGCTTTTCACTACCAACCATGATGACATGTTCAGCGGGTGGTTTTTATCGAGAGGTAATAACCAGGTCTTTCTTCATTGTTTTGAAGAAAGATGTCGCGCTGTTGACCTTTTTTTTCACAAGGTGTAACTCAAGGCCGATTTTTTTCTTCTTCCTTCTTTCACGTGATGTAACCATGCGTCACAAGGGTAGCGACAAGTGGGTTAAACCATGGTAACGCTAAGTGGGTTAAACCATTAGGTCCATGGTCAGAGCACGGGTCCTAACATTTATAGGAAATGGGGGCGTGGGGCGGGGATAAGCAATTTGTTATAGCTCAGTATTCATGAGTTCAGTACAGTTTGAATTTCTCGCGTACGTGCTTCTACCCCTCTTTCACCACCCCAGATGTCAGTAACCTCTTCCTCAACTCCCTTCCCAACTTTGAGAAGCTCAACACCCCCCTAAATGAGCTAACTTTTCCATGAGATGGCTTCTTGTACACAATAAGGAGCATAAAGTGAAACAATAGATCAATCTTCTTCTTTCAATTGTGTCCAAGCGTGATTTGGCAAATTGATTTCGTTAAGGAGGCTGACCGGTATTACAATACAATGTCCTTTCACTGCTGCTAACCCATCGTCAGCTGCGGTGTACCCACACTTAACCCCCTCTTAACGGGGGGCTTTCACCGCACGGCACACGAGTTGTGTACACAATGATCATCCCCCCAATTCTCTGTTTAGGGCGACAAAAAGGAAACAGAGCACAATATCCATCATTATTCCGCCTGAACAACTTTCTTCCGTCCCCTGTGTGGATCTATTGTTATATTTTTGTTGGACTCCATCAATGCCCTACTGTTGTCCATTGTTTTGATGTTGACAGGTGAACAATTGGTGTTTTCTTTAAACCTCACCGCTAGGGGGATTATTTCTTGTCCCTGTCCATTGGCCGCAGTGTCGGAACTTCTTCCTGATCTCAGCTACACTCTCCCCATAAGGTTTACACAGGCAACCTCCGTAGTCACCCCTTAATATTTCTCCATGCTTGAGATTTGTCATTACCTCTGATTTTCCGAGAAACAAACTGATGGCGTTTTGCCAAGTATAGGTAAGTGGCGGGGGTAGGCCTAGTGACCAAAATTATGCGTAATCGTTGATGCAATAATAAGCACACGCCAGTGTTAAGTTTATACTCATTTCGGTCTAAGGTCACACTCCTTAATCTTATAACTCAGTATGACTATAAAAAGTAAGACACAAATAGGGAGCCAAAACGTCTTGGTAACGGAAGGTTTATCCTCGGTCTACGTGCGTTTCTCGGAACTTGACATGGTCATGTAAACATGAGCGTCTGCCCTGACTCGTTGGGGTTTGTTTTTGTCTGACGTTCTTTCTTACAGCTCCAGGGTTGTACATGTACTTTTGGGGCGATATGTGCGCCTGTCGTGCCAAGCGGTTTAGCACCGTTCTCAAACTCTGGTGTTTCTGATCATCAGAGTGTGGGTTTGGGTTGCGTATACACAAAGTTACAAAAAGGTTTTTGGCTCTTCGTGAAAACGCAAATCCAGGTTCCCGAGGTTTTTGTCTTTAATCAACTTAGCGTATAACTATAACTTTGTAAACAGAAACCTATAACTTTGTAAACAGTTAGATACCGATCATCTTAATCGAAACCACCCATAAAGTCAAAGTGATATATTTTGTTTTCAGGTTTTTGGCTCTTCGTGAAATTGCTGACGGATAGTAAGGACCCTTGTTTACAGGTTTTCTCAGGCTTGTGAGCTACAGTGATTAAGTTCACTTCTGAGGCATCCTTGGTTTCATTACCAGAAATATATATAACCCGTAAACAGGGATGCTTCATGTGAACCAGAAACACCGGGGTTAAACCTACTTTTCCAAGACAAATTTTCTTGGTTCTCCTACGTGCACTACCAATCATAGTACACGAGACCTACGGCTTACTAATGTTCAATCCAAATGACAAAGCAATAAAGGTAGAGTATCTTACTCTAGGACACAAGTGTCACGACCGGGACCTGAACCCAAACTCTGCTGATCAGAAACACCAGGGCTTGAGTCCTTGTGCTTAACTGCTCGGCTATGACACGCCTCTGCGGACTATACTAGTATTACTAGTGCGCTGGGGTCAGAACTCAGTCCGGAGAAGGGTCCAAATGTGCAATTACCCAAATAGAATGACCTGGCTGGGGTTAATATAACACATAATCTAACAAAAACACAAAACTGTCCCATGTTCCTGTTCAGTGTGACCAAGAAGTAGGCCTTGGCTAAGTATTGGGATCCTTTATCTGGTAAATTCGCACCTGGGACTGTTTATAGCTCTGTCGTATAGCCAGTAAGTTTGAACCCGATGATCGGGTCAAACTTACCCATGAATCTGGGGGCCCAGGATCCGGTCCTGGGCATTTTGTTCCCAACCGACTGCAAGCTTTTCAAATCTCAATTGTGATTTTACGCAAGTTAGACCATAATGCCGAGATTCAGATTAAAACCATGGATAAAAGAAAACGTATATGGATGCATTTATAGACAGTATAGCCTACCAAGGTTTCCTTCTATGCCTCCAGGAATCGGAACAATAATTATTGTGGTGAGGAAGCCACGGAGGATGGGATTCAATAAAATGCAAAGTAATGTTCACCACTATTTTCTCCGAATTTGGCGTAAATATGGTGGCCCTGAAGGGACATCGCATATCGCAAACGTATGCGCATACGTATGCAATGTCGTGAAACAATTCGCGAATATGTGCGCACACGTATGCAATGTCGTGAAACAATTCGCGAATATGTGCGCACACGTATGCAATGTCGTGAAACAATTCGCGAATGTGTGCGCACACGTATGCAATGTCGTGAAACAAATCGCGAATGTGTGCGCACAAGTATGCAATGTCGTGAAACAATTCGCGAATATGTGCGCACACGGCATGCAATGTCGTGAAACAATTCGAGAATATGTGCGCACACGTATGCAATGTCGTGAAACAATTCGCGAATATGTGCGCACACGTCTGCGAATATATTTGCGATGTCGTGAATTCTATTGCATACCATGTCGCATACCTTTGGGGGTGATGTCATAGTTGCGGACAATTTGTTAGTGACCTAGGGAGTACGTGGCGCTACAGTCAGGCTCTTGTAAGCATGACTGTACAATAATGTGTACCCAGGAACTTGGCACCAGGCCAAGTCTCGCCATACCGAAGACCACCCGCCTCGCTTGCCTCACAACAATGACTACCGCTGCAATGACTACCGCTTATCTCACTGTAGGCAAGAAACCCCCCAGATCATTAGACATTTTATTCAAAGGTATGCGACATGGTATGCAATAAAATTCACGACATCGCAAATATATTCGCAGACGTGTGCGCACATATTCGCGAATTGTTTCACGACATTGCATACCGTGTGCGCACATTATTCGCGAATTGTTTCACGACATTGCATACCGTGTGCGCACACATTCACGATTTGTTTCACGACATTGCATACGTGTGCGCACATATTCGCGAATTGTTTCACGACATTGCATACGTATGCGCACACGTTTGCGATATGCGATGTCCCTTCAGGGCCACCATACGTAAACGTTTATCGAGCCAAGACCTTCGGGTAGAGCAAGTAGTAAACCCAGAACCATTCAAGAGCCATAATTTGACAGAGACAAATTAGTGAGTGCCGCTGCCATTTATTATTGTAACCTTCAAAGTTCGTTCCGGGAAGAGCAGTGGGGAGCTTTTGGCAGCAAGTATTAAAACGGCCCCTCGTAGTCGTACTATGAGCTCACGACAACAAGCAGTTACTTTTGACACTAGTCTTTGGTGTTTTCGTTTCTGCTAAGCAGAAAAGGCGTTAAGCAAAATTTTCTGCTTTACTCACTCTATGAAATTGGGCACAGAGGTCAGTTCCGAACCGCTTCAGCACAAAAAGTAGCTAAGCACAAAATAATCATATGTAACAGGTTTGAATGTGGCTGACGTGCACCCTTTACTGAAACATAATAAATTTACAAGGGACACGCTGTTTAGTGGTATTGTAAAAATAGTGAAAGGTTTATTCTAATCCCGACTACCTAAAGGGAGAGGCGAATTACAACGCTGTATTATGCATTTATATAAATGAGATGATAATAATATCTCAGATAAAAAGAGAAAGAGAAACCTGGCGGGTCTCGACAATAATCAGAATGAAATAAAATAGCAATTAAACTTTATACAATGGGAATATAAAACAAAAGTAAATGAATGGCCTAAGTTGGTGGTGGACTTGGCGGTGCACCCGGCGAAAATGACGATACTCGATTAAACTTAAAGATAAATGACTTGAAGATACTGGTGTTACAATGAAAACGTTCTTCCAGCAAAGTTGAAGATAAGGGCTGAGAAGATGATGATGAGGGACTTGAAGGGCGTCGGAAACAGTGCCTTGTCCTTGATCAGGGGACAGGATTACTGTTTCCGGTACAACTGATTACAACGAATGAACTTGAAGATGATGCAATTGAAGTGATGTTACGCTGTCCTGCTGGCTCTCTTGATTCGGAATCCGCCTAGAGCAGGACAGGGGATGAACACATATGATAAATATTGCGATTACAAGTTAGGCTAGCGCAATCCAACGCAGATATCCGACAGAGGCAAAGTGCATAAACTGAAGAAACTTGGATGGTTAATTCTTACAACTTTCCTCTGTCGGAGTTCAGTGGCCAAGTGTGAAATTAATCCTAAATGCCAATCAAAAATATGAAATAAACTAAAATTAAATACTTAATCCTAAAACCTATAATCCTTTGATGAGGAAAGAACAACTAATCCTAAAAATAAAGTAAGTGTGAACAAAGACTGTGGGAATGTTTATCTCACACTGGTCAGGGCAGTCTCCCATGGGTGTGAAGATGTAACACCTTCTGCCCAGACCAGTGCCAAGGCTGATGGACAGTCAAGGATTACACCTGCATAGCATGTGTTAATCTATATACAAGACATTTCATGGAACAATGACTCATTGCTACAATGAAATAAGGAAGTTGGCATAAACAATGAACATAGGAGAATTGCTTCAACTTTTAACCAACAATTATTATGTACAAAATTACTTAAAACTTTCAAGAAGTCTCAAATAAAAGTAGATGCAAAGCATCAAAAAGCAAAGAAGTAAAATCAAAGATATATCAAACCATAGAGCTAAACTATATGATCAAAAGGGTTACTGACTAAAAAGTTTAGTTTCAGTAAACTAAAAGAGATAAATGCATAAAACTAAACTTATAATACAAAACTATTCTTTGTCTCATGCCACGCTCATGAAAGAATCTAAAGTACTATTTAGAAATAAATTGTTTCCATCAATCAACAGGTGGAAGCAAACAAATCAATCAATAAAACTCTCAGACTTCAGCAGAAGTCTCTGGACAAAGTGCAGACAATAAGAAATTAAAGAGTAGCCTTCAGTCTCAAGTAAGTTGAAGGAGACATAAAACTATCATGATGGTCGATGCAACCAAAATTAAATAAAGCATTGCATCTTAAAAACTGTACAAAGAAAACACTAACTTTGAATGAAGTTTTAAAGCAATGAAATAAAAGAGTACTGTACTATTTCCATAATACAATAATTAATAATGCAGACATTAAAGCAACATTAAATAAATCAAGTTCAAAGCAAAATAATACTGAGACAAAATGTAAAAGACATTTTGTATGCATTCAAAAGTTAAAAGAGCATGGAAAACAACAAGTCAATAATTATCAATTCAAAATAAGAGCTTTTTCAAAGGAACTTTGTTCTACAACTTCAATAATCCAATCCAAAACAATATCCTCACACAATAGAAACTAGGGCAGTGATCGTTAAAATTAAATGTAAATCGACAATCTGATAGTAACTTCAGAAACTTAAGGAATTTACTCTTAAGGCTAGGAATAAAAGAAAGATAAAAGTAAAATCAAACTCACCTAGAGCAGGACAGGGGATGAACACATTATGATAAATATTGCGATTACAAGTTGGGCTGGCGCAGTCCAACGCAGATATCCGACAGAGGCAAAGTGCATAAACTGAAGAAACTTGGATGGTTAATTCTTACAACTTTCCTCTGTCGGAGTCCAGTGGCCAAGTGACCAAACACTTTCTTGGGTAAAGTAACTGACCCCTGGACAATCCTTCCTCAATGCGCCGTGATTGGTTGCAATCTCCCAATAATCCCTTATTTCCAGGCAACCACCCACCCCTAGACTCGCCCTAGTCTGTGCTGGACATAGGTATACTAGGGGTTTACAAAAAAGGGGGCCTACAATTTCATCCCATTACACATGCTTACCAGATTAAGGCTACCAGCCAAAATACTATGCCACATGTACAGTTTGACTGTATCCTGCTCCTTTTTGCGAAACAGAAAATTGTTAAGCAACATTTCCCGCTTTAGCAGCTCTATGGAATTGGGTCTCGTTCCCGTAGCCCTAGTGTATTGTGTCCGAACTTTGTAATCTCATCAAAAAGTTTATTGAAACAATTGTCTAACTGCTCCTTTATAAAGAATATTACACCATTACACCAACACCACCCTCCCCCGTATTGCAACTTCTCAGATTGCCCTGGCGTTCTGTTACCATGGCAGTTTGTTGGTTGTCTTCTTAAGGACGACGTAACAACCGGCTCGTCCAAGACAGTTTGCCCATCACCGAGCATGTTTATCAGAAATCGTATGAGATTGTCGATGAACGCTACCACCTCACTGGCGCTGTCTGACACTCTCCATTGCTTAAACATTTTCTGCTTAGCAAAACAAGCAGGATACCAGTCACAGATTATACATGTGACATGGTATTTTGGCTGGTAACCATATTTTGGTAGGCATCATTTTGTTGCGCTTAGCTGTTTTTGTGCTGAAGCAGCTCTATGAAATTGGGCCCTGGTTTGTTTGTCGGGGTGTTTGATTGTTTGTTTAGATGATCTTCCCAACAAGGGGACTCGCCAAAGCTCCCACAAAGGGGATATAAACGTCAAGCTGGCAACAACCAGTCTCTCTCATACAACATCAGTTTCTGAAGACAAAAAAGGCATAGACTTATTGGAACAGCTTTGCTCCCCCACAAAAGGTTTTCAACTGGGCTTCGTTTTATCTGGGTATAAAGGCCTTTATAATAGACCTTATGCATTGACGTCACCAAGCCGCCATCTTAGAGGTAAACTGATGACGAAACAATGGAAACGCGCTGATTTGTACGCGCGGCGCACAGGACTGACCAATGAACATCTTCCTTTTGACCTCTAGGCGAGGGCGCCCTACTCAAATGACGTCATATGCATAAGGTCTATAGTATATGGTTCCTTCATGGATTTATTATGGTAAGCTCTAAGATGATGTAATCTAATATTGCGCAACTATAATTGCCATATCAATGCTCTCTTGTCATCTTAGCTTTCGTAATAATAGACCTTATGCATATGACGTCATTTGAGTAGGGCGCCCTCACCTAGAGGTCAAAAGGAAGATGCTCATTGGCCAGTCTTGTGCGCCGCGCGTACAAATCAGCGCGTTTCCACTGTTTCATCATCATTTTACCTCTAAGATGGCGGCTTGGTGACGTCAATGCATAAGGTCTATTGTTTATACAGTTCGACAAAAGTAGGGAACATAGGGGGCACGGGGTGCACCATTTCTAATGGGCACTTCACGCTATATACAAATCTGTACTTTCAAAACCCACTTTCAGTGCAGCTCTTATGCCATATGCCATTCGCCTTTTTTAATATTAGACAATCTGACTGGAGGTGCACTGCAAAAACCACACAAGGTGTCAATTTTAACAGCCCAGTTTTGGCAGCGTCAAAACAAACACATTGTCTGCATGTAAAATAGAAAAATAGTTCTCTAAGCATTGAAGTGAATACATAAAAGCTTATAAAATGTTACATATTTCAAACGGGAGGGGGCAAGGGGTTGGCACGGATATCAATTGGGGGTCGTTTCCCCCCTTAGTTGCGCCATTGTTCCTCTGAGCGAAGGGCCTTCAACTAGATTTCGTTTTATCGAGGTTTATAAGCCTTTACATATTCTTTCATGGGTTTTGTTGGAAACATTGCGTAACTGTAGTATATCTTAACTCATCTAGGTTTTGTGATAAATTTTCACATAGTATTCTAAAAGAATGAAATCAACTCATAGCGCTGAGTTCTAAACATGAAAACATAATAGGCCCATCAGATTTCTCATTATAGCTGCTTTATGCACCGTGTATGTGGGTTCTCAAGGAAAAGAGTAGAATATTGCATCTTGTTGCTAAAACATAGTGCAATAATGATGCGAAATTTTAATTTCTAGGTCGTACTAAATTAATACCTCCGTGTGAGCTACAGCACTCAAAACACTGTTTATTATTCCTCATTACTGAGCTCCATTGGACTCAAAAACTCGGAAAGAATACATCCTTTTCACACAGTGGGTGTGTTTACATTGAGTTGCTTGGGGAGAAGTTAATTTGCCTGGTGCATTCAGCAGCACTACTGGTTTGTGCATGATCCAATTAACTCCACTGTTTGGAAAAGGAATTACCTGGAGATAACAGGTGTTAGTTGCCAGACGAAAAGGATGTGTTACTTTAGCCTCTTTCTTTATTGGAGCTTTTCCGTAATGTAGTGGATAGTATTAGTAACTCCATCAATACATAATTTTATGAGCAAGAGAGAGCACATTTATTTTATGTAGGTATTTCTCTCTATTTTGTAGGGAGTATATGGTTCTGGCCTAGTCCGAATACCTTTGACTTGGAGGGGATAGTGTCCTATAGGCTCTCTGTGAGTATTGTTTTGTGTTTAAATCATCTTTTTATCAGAGAAAAATGTAATTTTCAGGGCTATAGTTGAATCGCGTTTTGTATGTATGAACGTTGACCTTTTGCCCTTCACATAAGTGACTGTGTTTTGCTATGTTTCGAGACCCCTATAGTTTTGACATCCTTATGTTCTGACACCCCTACTAGTGTATTTTCACATTCCTAACCCTAACCCTTGCCTAACCATAACACTATCCTGTAAAACACGAGGTTTTTCGGAACATAGGGGTGTCGGAACAATAGAGCAGTCACCATTTTGTATTATGAGCTATCGATTGGAAAATTAAAAATTCAAGTGCAGGAGATCATTTTATAATTTAGACATCATCGTTGTTAGTGTAGTATTTTAGTGAATGCGCGACTTTTTAAATTAGGACACCGACCTTTTTCCGTGCCTCTACACATATACAAACAAGAAATCTACCCGTAGGACATTTTAAAAGGGAAAGAAGATGAGTCCGTGTGATCGCAACAACTTCCCCGGAGGAAGGACTCTCGCTTCCCTCATGAATAAACCAGAAGCAGGAGGTCTCTCCATCCGCTTCAAAATATAAACAAAGTTGTACGCGTCCTTCCAAGAAGAAATAAGGAAATGTAATGTTTACAAAATGATGTCATACACCGGAGACGATCGTATAATGAAAGTTGTTTTACATATGACCAGGAAGTTGACTTAAAGGTATCGATTTTAAAGGGAGCTTGATCAGGTTGACATTGGGTAATCGGGTTGGCTCAGTGGTTTCTTTGACTGCCTTTTACCTCCGTGGACCCTGGTTCGAATCCCGCCTTGGACTGGAGAGCCTTGCATAGACTCGGTTTTCAGTCTTTACCTTGGTTTGTGGGTTTTCCTTATTTGGGGGTCTCCTCCCACGTCTAAAATTTTACATTTCCTTCTTGTTCCTAATAAGTAATATCCATTCTGTTATATGCGCTAATTGTTTTGTTGTGTGTTAATAAATAAGAAATATAAAAATTAGTTAGTGGCCTGACGTTTCGACCCTAGCAGAGTCTTTCTTGAAGGCTGAATGACAACTTAACACACATAAACATGTATACAAGTGTAACAAGAGCAGTCAAGTAATAATAAATAATAGATAAAATTACTTTATTGAGCGTATTGGTTTCCAGATTTCAGACTTTTCATTGTGGGAGCACAATCTAGTGAGGTTTGCGGAGATATCACCGTGTACAGCAAAACATATCTTTGGAGTTGTTCAGAGTCCAGCATTTTCCTGAAGACAATCAGAGCATACTAATCAAAACGTCGAGTTGTTAAACCACCGGTTGACAACTCAGATTCGTGCACGTGGTGTCCTCATTTGAGGCGATTATCTTGTTTTCAAGGAGAGTGTCAAAAAACAAATTCTACACAATCTCATCATGATAGGGGGTCTCGTTGACGTGACGTAGTTATCAAACGAGTAGTCTATGCACTTTTGCAGCAAGGGCTCCAATCGAATAAGGCCAGTGTGATGCGGTCTTCGAGAGCTATTTGATCGACTTTGATAATATTATCAGATGGCAATATTATTCTCGGATTTGTATTGGTATGAAATTTAAAATCGGTGAACTTTCAGATTGAAACAGGTTTTTCTTTTTACTTTGTGTACCTTGTCTTCTCACACACAATCGATAAATCCAGTGTGTATATAAAATGCAGGTAGTAAACACAACCCCTTAAAACGATCACGAATGACTGTATACCACCATCTGTGAGATCTGGTCCTGTGTCAAACTGAACACTTAAAAGGTGTTTAAGATGGCGTTAAGCGTTAGTAATGATCTTGTTTAGTTGAAACGGAGAAGCGTGATGTCAACTTTACGACAATCGATACAGCAGGTGACGCACGGATGCCCCCACATGATGAAAACATTCATGCCCAATTTAGTTTGAAATACTTAATGTCAAATAATGAGTGGGGGTTCTGCCATTGGTAATTTAATGTGAAAAACATGCTAGTTTCAAAGAAAATGTTCCATTGGGAGACAAACGGGGATGGAGCTTTTCTTAAGCATCTGAAAGTACACTATTAAGTATTATTCAATGCAACGAGGGTGTTTTTTTCTTTCAGTATTTTTTTAAAACAACTTTTCAATGACCAATTGAGCCCAAATTTTCCAAATTTTTACATTATACTGGATACACAAAGGGAGGATCTTTGACAATTACCAGAAGTCAATGATAATTGTTAATACAGTCGGGGTTTGGCGTGGTGTTTTGTTTTGTTTAGGGGGGGTTAGGGGGTGCCAATTCCACGGCACAATAAAGTGGACCATTTTCAACAATCTCTAAAAGCAATCCAAAAATTGATTTACATAAAAAGTTGTTGGTTTTTATAAATTATTCATGAAGCGTGTTGCATGATTTTGTGACCATATTTAGTGTGGTGCACCCTTTGTACTTTTAGCTCACTCCCCATTGGGGAGTGTCCCCACCCCCCCACTTTCCCGTCAAGCTCCCATGACCCCATTTCTATCCCCGAAGCATTTGTTGCAAAATTCAGAAGTTAATAAAAAAGTCAGTCCCAAGGCCCTTTCCCATTATCTCTTGATGCCAAAACGTTTTCATTGTGATAAATAATAACTTTTGAAAATGGTGTTTGGTAATCGAGGGGGCGTGCACACCCCGAACTTCATAGGCAGGTTTATTCAAAATCTCTCTGGTGTGGATAAATTGTCTGCGGGGATAGTTAAAGGTCGTGAGAAAAACAAGACCAAGGTTTCTGCTTTCCTGTGGAGCTAGTAGTAGTAGTGCTGGTTGTGGGGCAAGATGCTTATTTGGTGCTTTTGTGGCGTGTCGTTTGCCGAGCGGTCTAGTTCACCGCGGAACCCAATCTCTGGTGTTGTCAGCAGCAGAGTGTGGGTTCGAATCCCAGTCATGACACTTGTGTCCTTGAGCAAGGCACTTAACCATATAATTGCTTCGTAAAAAGTTGAGAAGGTAGTGCATTCTTCTCTACCAGCCAGGCTCCTACTGGATGACGATTAGCTTCCCAGGGTCGACCCCGGTTTGCTCATCCGGGTGAGCCCCTAACCATGAGCTAATCGAACGCCAACTTCCCCCAGCATTCACACCGATGCATCTTGGGACAGCCGACCGGAACTACTTCCATTTTGTGCCGTATGTCCGATACTTTCCGTGGATTCACGAAAACATCGTAAAATAATTATTCTCAAGGTAAAACTGCAACATTAAACAATTTGTACAACCCCACAGTGATACAAAGGTACCCGGCTTCGAATAAAAAATACTTATTGCTCACAAAAACGCTGTTGTAATGGCGAAAATGTGTGTCAAACTTCCTAAAATGTCCCGCTGAATTACAAACAAAATGGTGGCCATTGAGAAAGTTTTTCGCCGTGACGTCATGAACCAGGGGCAGCCCCAAGTGACCCGCTCCACGAGCAGGGCACTTGGGGCTGACCCGGGTGAGCCCCGCGAATGACGTCAAAGCTATTCGAACGCACCGGGGGTAGACCTGGGTCGAACCGGGGAAGCTAATCGAACGCACCCAATATGAGCGGTGAAGGGATAACCCTGTTTCAGCCCCAGGAGTAGGTGGCAACATGCCCCTGCATGGTGACAGTTGATTTGGGTTGACAGCCCAAATCAGTTAAGTGTATAGCTCTCACCTTGAAGTGGCCGCCCGGCCTTGTGATGTTTTTTAGGGCGATTTCTCATTTTAAAAAGTATTTTAGACAGGTAACCGTGATGTTTATATAGACTACGTTGGTCAATTTTGGCTGGCAATCTTATTCTTTTGTAAGCATGATTTGGTTGTGCTTAGCTACTTTAGTTTTTGTGCTTAAGCAGCTGTATGAAAATGGGCCCAGGGTCCACTTTCATAGAGCTGCTTAAGCATAACAAGTTGTTAAGCACAACAAAATTATACTTACCAGAATAAGGTTACCAGCCAAACTACCATGTCACGTGTACAATTTGTGACTGGTATCATGCTAATTTCTACTAAGCTTAAAAATGTTAAGCAATATTTTCAGCTTAAGCAGCTCTATGAAATTGGGCCCAGGTTTGTTTGGAACCTCATCAGTAAAAGAAAGGTACAGTACAATCAAACCTAACACATTGTTTCCGAAGTTGTCTACTTCTGTGCAATTTTTGAAGCTAATTCACCCCGGTGTTATTCAACCGCAATAATACCACTAATGCCTTCATGTAATATAGGTTTGCCATAAAAGGCTGTCTGTTGAAATTTGCCCTCAAATCACGAGGAGTAGGCTTCGTTGGATATTGTAGTTCCTTCCTTCCACTCTGGGGCATTTACTAGACTGTGTTATGGTGTAGTCAAGTCGACCGAAGGTCACAGTCCGTCTATTGCTTACGTCCTTCCGGTCTGGAAATCCTGAGGACATCCCATGTTCTTACAGTGAACCATACTCAAAGCGGTTGCCAGCGGAAACATTGGTTTTGGTGTGTAGTTCTGGTAGTACCGGTACCCGGCACACTCCACTATAACAAAAACTGTACAAGCCACCAAAGTACACCCGGTTCCCTGTAACCGGTACACTGAGGTCATTGCTATGGTGTCGTCTGCCACGACCGGGTTGAACCTGACAAGATAAGAGTTGTAGATTGTTACGGTCAACATGGTCGGGGTGAGAAGGGGATTTACCCTTTTGCTGGAAAATATTTTAAAGTATTGACATTTCTGAATGATTGCAAATTCTTCGGACAAACTCGGTATAGAATTTCAGCTCCTACTAAAAATCTGCTTTTTTACCAAATACGTGTGCGAAAAGATGAAACGCTTGTAAATTGTGTATAATAGACCTTATGCATTGACGTCACCAAGCCGCCATCTTAGAGGTAAACTGATGACGAAACAATGGAAACGCGCGGCGCACAAGACTGGCCAATGAGCATCTTCCTTTTGACCTCTAGGTGAGGGCGCCCTACTCAAATGACATCATATGCATAAGGAGACTAGCATATGACGTCATTTGAGTAGGGAGCCCTCGCCTAGAGGTCAAAAGGAAGCCGTTCATTGGCCAGTCCTGTGCGCCGCGCGTACAAATCAGCGCGTTTCCATTGTTTCATGATCAGTTTACCTCTAAGATGGCGGCTTGGTGACGTCAATGCATAAGGTCTATTGGCTGTAATTGTAAAGTCGTACATTTAAAAGAATCAGACTCACTTTTACTTGCAATACTTTTAAATTGTTGCGGTTTTACAGGGAACAATCTCATAGAGTCTGCAGAAAAATAAGTTGCTTAAATATTTTCTAGTAAGCAAGAATAAGCAGGATACCAGTCACAGATGCTACATTGATACGGTATTTTGGCTGGTAACCATATTTTGGTAAGCATAATATTTGGTTATTCTTACATTTTTGTGCTTAAGCAGCTCTAAGAGTTGGAACAGCTGCTAATGTTACAGGATTCGAACTAGTCTCTTGTTTTCAACGGGCACGCTCAGTGGCATTACGGTGTCTATTCCCAGAAAGCAGTGTCGTGGGTTCGAATCCATCCCGAGATGCTTGTGGATTTTTTTTCCAGCAGGACTTTTGAAAGCACTGAGTTTACAAACTGTACATCGGTGTAAGGGTAAAGCAATTGACATGTAAATTACACTGAGTAAACTTAGGGTGTACTCAGCATGGCCACATTGAAAGCAAGATCACTAAATGAAAGACACACAATGCATCCATCTTGATTGCGACCAGAGAACATGTGCTTTTCTGGTTAATTTATATGGAATTCGAACACAATGTTTCTTAATTTTGTTTTACTTTATCACACACACGAAAGCGCTATATGATGAATGGAAATAGACAAAGATATAAAAACAATATACAAATCACAACAATCGTTATAAGACAGCTGGGGGGAAAAGATAATGATTGATGTGCATTAATCGTTTCAGATTACAAGATCTTTAAAAACACTTTTAAAAAAATAAAAGTTTGCAAATGAAATTCCAATGAGACTGCGAAAATTACCAGCATATGAGCAGCTTGAGCAGAAAAAAGTAGCTAAGCAAAACAGAATACTGCTCACTATGGATTAAGGTTACCAGCCAAAATGGCATATCACGTATACTATTTTATGACTGGTATCCTGGTTATTTTTTGCTTAGCAGGAAATGCTAAGCAGCTCTAGAGAAATGTGTACCTGATCAACAGCAACATTTTTGATGTGCCTTCGATGAATGCATTCAAGTTGTTTACGCTTACTATTTAGTATAAAGTTACCAGCCAAAATGGCATGTAACGTGTACAATTGTGACTGGTATCCTGGTTATTTTTGCTTGGTAGGAAATGTTTAAGCACTGTATGAAATTTGCCTTGACCAACGGCAAAACTTTCTGATTATGCCCTCGATTATGTTTATGAGAGTTATCGAAATTTATCTCCGGGTTTTTGTCCTCTCTACTTCATTCTTCTTCCTATATCTTATTTTTCTTAACAACACAGTCGTTCCAAAATCGGCGTGCCCTTCACCTTTTGGTTGTTCTATTTGTTTAGTTTCCGACGTGGGCGTGGGATAAAATATTCTATTAATAAATTATTCTTTAAAAAATGATCACCCCCAACGTTGTTATGGATGACAAATTAAAGAGTAGGGGGAAAACTTTTTTTTAGAAATGCTTAGATTGCAAAGGAATAAAAAAAAATCTCACTTTCAGTTTTGTTTCTTGCGTGACTTGCAAAACTTAGAATTATACTTATAGTCGCTTACAGTATCACGTAGACCTTCAAAATGTCGTTCTTACGTGATGGGATAGGGGCAGGGATGTTTAGTCACAATTATCTCAAATACAAGTTAGTCTTCTTACAAAAATGGCCAAACAAAACAAATATCAAGTTTCTCGTCCTACTTTTTTACGGCAGCTTTGATATTTTTGTTTTAGGTTCAATGAAATTCATATTTGAAAACATCAATTTAGCACGGAAGATATTTCCAAAGCATGCCTTGTTTGATTAAGATTTAAACAACAATCTAAGCTAGACTCCCACCATCTTGAAAGGAAAATCCGCCATCTTACATTAAAAAAGGGGGGGGGGGCTGCTCCTTCCTTTTTGGAAGAAATCCGGGACGAGAATCTGGTTTTTGTTTATACGGCCTAAATTAGCACAGTCTTGTTTACAATGTACTTTTCATCCACGTCATTACACTGTTTTTATATTGTTTACCTACTTTTGATATGAAATTTAAAATGCAGTCGGACATTAGTCTTGATTGGCTACGCTAGTTTTTGTATTAGTCGCCAGTAGAGGGAGCAACATCGACTGGTTTGGAGGGACTGGGCAAGTCTACGCTCCAGTAATTTAACAATCAAGATTAAGATAGCATAGTTCCCACAATTATAACGTTTCATGTGATGAAGATATTTGTGATGAAGATGTTTGTTTTCTCTACCACGAGTGAATTGTACAAGGGAGCCACCGGCCGTTATATTCGTTCCAATTCCTACTTTGACTGTCCCTGTACAAAAACATTCCCTTGAAAGACCCCAAAATACAATTTCCCAAAACGTGCGAGATTGTGTGTTTGTCAGGTGGGTGGTTCGTAAACACTCAACGAGTGAAGGTACAAAGATCACGCCCACCACTGCAACGTCAAATATGAAGCCTGTGCAATAAACGTGATTGACCGTCAAGTGGTGTCCCACGGAAAGTAGACGGGTATAAACACCCACTCAGATATTGTATCTAATATAACAGAATCTCTTGTTTTGGTTTGAGCTTGTTTTGTTTTGGTTCGGCTTGTTTACCTCGAACACGAGGTAAAGCTAAAATAATAACTCGATAATGGTTGAAAATCATATTGCGTAAGTGTTCAAAAGGTTTGATAATCATATTTGCGTAAGTGTTCAAAAGGTTTGATGCAAAGGCTAGACTACATGAAGTTGCTGTCGAAAAGAAAATTGATCTGATTGATCTGAAAGCTCTAGCGGCGGCACCAGTCTGGGGTGGGAAGAGGGGGCAGCGTGAGGGGGGGGGGGGAACATTTATTTTTAATGTAACTATGTATTGCTGGGGAAAAACATCTTCAGCTGTGGTAACGCGAACATAATTGCATAAGTGTGGGTACAATAGATAGGGTTTAAATTTGACTTCGGCCATTGGGGTAAATTGAGGTGGGAATGGGGGGGAAAAGAAAGTAACTGGGCAATCCCCCCCCCCCCCCCCCCCCCCACCACCGATTCAAGGGACACCAAGGCAATGACCGTGAGGGGGCAATCGTCACCGTTCAATCCCCATAGACATTTCACTGTCTAGAATATTGAACAAGTCGTGAAAATAAGTTTTGAATTTCTCATAAGTCACCATTGCATAGGAGTCCATTGCAGCAGTGAAAACAAATAATCATGTTTTCACGCACAAATACGTTGACAAAACATTCTTTGTATTCACCAAAAAGTTTTACAATATTATACCAGAGTTATAATGCCTCATCTGTAATAATATAGTCCACCGAATATTAATTCTAGAGCTGCTAACTCTCCCTAATATTCTGTAGAAAGTTCCCTGAAAAACCAACACATTTTTCCACAGTTGGGTGAACAAATTAAAAAAACTCCTGATTATGGAAGCGTTGTCCCTTTTCTAAATATCTCCCTGAATGATGTACACAATCTCCTTGATTGCAAGATGCAAATGTTGGCAACTGTGAACCCCATAAAGACGTTGTGCCATACAAAATTTAGTCACTACTTTAACTTAAATGGCATATTTTCTAACGATGATACTCACATAAAAAGGGAAAATTCCCTCCTTCATAATGTAGGCATCTATGCCTAAAAATAGACCGACGTACGTGTTCCTGTGTGACCTAGCCCCCCTTTTCTAGTACCCCATGTCACCCGCAGCGCCCCAAGGCTTCGCAATGTTTGGATCCGCCACGGCGAGAGTTTCCTTCCGGGTTAACAATCGTACCGGGGAGCCGTAGGGCGGTAGTCCGGGTATATTAACCCATTTAGTGAAGGTCCATAATATCATTCTTGATCATAATATTGCAGATGATTCACTCTCTGCCCATCACTGTGATTCATTTTGTTTCAAATTGCGTCAGTGTGGGTTTGTTTTCTTCATCTTTGCAACCAGAAGAGCTGGGTTTTGTCTCTTTGTTCCCTGTGTTTGCCAGTGTAGCGTAATTACTAGACATTTTCATTAAAAACTTATCACTACTGCGATTAAAACATTAAGTTGTCCCCTTCACAATTAACCAAACATAATATTAATACAACGAATCTCATGTTTGAAAAAAACAATCTTATAGAGGAACGATCTGCCCCATACATTTTAATGGCTGAATAACATTTACCCTGTGATAAAGGTTGTTTGTATCATTGGTAAGAGTAAAGATATAAACGTTCACAGATGCACGCGTATATTATAACTTACAATATAGATAGGTTGCAATATGACGTAAATCGGCCATCTTTACGGGCAATTTGGAACACACAGTCATGCGTTACGCGTGAGAACGGCGTGCAGCACGCGCACATTTCACCAAACTCATTGCATGATTGGTCAGTGAACAACGCGGCTGCGTTAATAATTTGAGCGCTTGACGCGCCTGCAAGCCAAAATGCGATTTGCCCGTAAAGATGGCGTCTACTGGGAACTATCTATGGTATAGTCATGGTGGGAAACTCCCTTTGAAATACTTTTGCTTGAAATGCTATATAGTTTTTCAGAAATGAGTAAAACAATTAGTTTTGATCTCATGAGTCAAAAACTCAAGGTTTGAAAACAGTGAACACACTTAAGGTTTTTTCTCACTATTTTCTGGTGATTCCAATGACCGATTAAGCTTAAACTTTCACAGGTTTGTTATTTCATGATTATGTTGGGTCACATCAAGTGTGGATACTGGTCTTTGATCATACCAATGTTACAAATGTGCTTTAAAGTGTGTGTACAACATTGGTAATTGCCAAAGACCTGTATCCACACTTGGTGTGACCTAACATATAGGCCTAGTACTTGAAATAACAACCCTGTGAAAGTATGTCATGAGAAAACAGTTAAAAAACCCATTATATGTTTTAACTTTTTTTTCAAAACATCGGATTTTATCCTGCAGGTAAAAGACTATTGTTTTACTCATTTCCTAAAAACTATGGCATTTCAAGCAAAACTATTTCAAGGGAAGTTTTCCACTTTGACCATTTTATATACCATGTAAGTTATGTGCAAATCTGTGAACATTTATATTTTCAATCTTACCAATGTTGTACACACCCTCTGAGGGGGACTCCAAATTCAGTTTTGTGAATCACTCACTTTCCAATAGAAAGAGTCTTTATGAAGTCTCCAATCGAAATCTCACTATAAAATTGCGTAAAATATGCCACTGTAAAAAGGTGAACTTTTCTATAAAGAGTGAAAGGCCCAGCCCCATTCAAAGTGAGATTGCAAATTTATTATTTCCAGCTTGCATCAAGGATTTACAAAAGTGTGACTTGAATTATCCCGCTCTCACCAACACAATACTAAAGTCATTGAACTTTTGCCGGTCGAATACAACTACACAATAACAATAATATTAGCACTCAACTCTCATTCCAAAGGAATGTGTGGTGGCCGCGCTCAATAAACGAATATTACCGTTATTTGGGGGTCGCTTTGTTTGCAACTACAGTGTTTACGAGGGAGTCCCAACATGTAAAAAGGGGGAACCGGACAAAATAGGCATGCGATAAGCTGATTGTTGTTATACATGTACATGGTTGTGAATATACACGACAATAATATTGACAGAGTCAATCGTAAAATGATAAACACAATCTATGATTGACAAGTCATTGCATATAACGAGTGTTATAAGCAGTAGTATAAGTCCCAAAAATGTAATTCGGTCACCTTATAAGGAAGACTGTTTATTACTCAAAATTTTAATTAACATAAAAACTTACTTTGGTAAAGAGCACTGAAGAGCTGATGACGTTAAAAAACATTGTCCGAAACAACCCCTTTTAAATTAAAGTATTGTAGTTTTAGAGGAAGTGCTATTTTTTTACCCCCAAATTGTAATGTAATCTGAGAACGGCTTCAGGCATAGCCTTTCTCAGGCACGTCACCTGAAAGCTCATCACAATTATACGCAATAAGAGTGTTTTTTCTCTTTCATTATACTCTTGCGCAATTTCGATGACAAATTGAGCCAAAGTTTTCACAGGTTTGTTATTTTGTTTGCATATGTTGGGATACACCAAGTGAGAATATATTGGTCTTTGACAATTACCAAAAGTACATTATACCCTGCCTTTAAACCAATGTCTAAACGTGTACAAAGGTTCCATTCGCACGATGATTTCGCACACGTCCTTTATAATAAAAAGCCCGACAGCAATTTAGCAGGTGTCCCTTTAGCACAGTTGCGAAATTTTATAAATTGCACCTCCCGTGTGAAAGGATAATGGTGCTTGTACTGTTCAAGGTCCCTTGTGAAATCCTCTCAAACATTGCTTAATCACATGATTGGCATTTCGGACACCGCAACAAGTATAAATGGTGAAGTTAAATGGATTTCCTGCCGGCGATCCATTTTTATTCTTAACATTATAGCAGTTAAAATAAAGGCAAATTTTGATTTTTGCAACCGTTCGATTGTTTTATTCCTATATAAATGTAGATATATACAATAAAAAAGGAGTGTTTCTGAGACATCGCCGAAAACCAAAAGCGGTTAGGCCTATGTCCGCGCAGGTTGAATAATCCGTTTTTTGAACACACAATCTGAGAAACGTTTCATGCAGAATCGTTTCCCAGATTGAAATTTTTTTAATCACTCTTTCTAAAACCACATTCCTTTGAAGGGAATTGTTTCTCAAAATGTCATACATTATCAACAGCTGCAGTGCTTCTTACCAAGTGATTTTGTTATGGTAGTTAATTTTAACCAAAGGTAAACCCTCACTTAACTCTAGCAGTTAACTCAAGCCCGTTTCAATAATTGTATTTTTCCAGAACAGTTTAACTTATACGAAACTTTCACAGTTTGTGCCCGAATTGCCTCCCATATCAACCGGTCTTTTCTGAAAATTATTTTACCCATACCGACTCAAGGAAACTAAGGAAGCAGAGATAATGACATAATAGGGCCCTACAGCTAATGTTTAGGTTTTGGCGCATTCTAAGTGGGATTTTATGACCAGTAAATCTGGTCATAAGAGGGCGGTATATGTTTTTGTATAGAATGAAAATTATTGCCAATCATTGTCTGTACATAAATGTGGCGAGTAAAGAAAAATACCTCGTATAGACTAAACGTAAAGGAAAAGTAAATCAAACAACCTCCGATTTGATCGAGACGAAATGTTTCGTCAAATAAGCAAAATCATTAAATCTTTGTCAAACATAAAGGAAACAAAATACCGGTCTAGCCCATTCAAAGGTTATGTTCTTAAAAATTACGTTGCGTGGGCGTGCATCCTCTTTTAACAAAAGAGAAAATATGTAAAAAAAATAATAATACAAGAATTCAACTTACAAGGTCGAATTGAGTTTTGTGTCACAATTTTCCAATCGAAAAGTCATTATGAAAGTGGGTGAAAATTACAAGTCTCTAGGGTATGTTTTTGTGTAGAATAACTGTTAGTTGAATTCTATCCTGAATCTGGATGTCGAAAATGCATTGAGTTTGACCTTTTGACAGACGCAGAAATTCCTTTATATATAGACCCATTGTTGTTGATATCCGATGACGTCAGGCTTGACATTTAGCTCTGAAAGTGTATAAATTACACAAATTTAACTTTAGGTTAGAGATTTGCAAATGTTCCCCACTTTTATTTGGACGATCTATTTATTTAAAAATAAGTGTACCACAAAACCGAGTTATGACCTTGAAGCCCTTTAATTCAGGCATGTGATTTCTTTAAAAAAACTTCTCTTGATTTCAAGATTTTCTAAATCACATTGAAACCTTTCACAATTTTCTTTAAAAAAGTATACATAAAGCAGTCACCAAAGAGAGAAAGAAATCCACGTTGTGTCCCAACCTGCAGTATTGTCTTTCTGGTGATACACAGAGTCTGTAAACCTCCGAGATTGTAACATATGGGATGTTCTGGGGCTAGACTACGGGGAATCCCAGGCCTTCAAGCCACTTGTCAGCAATTTTTCCGTCTATCAAAATCTCATCCCTGTAATTACTTGTAGAAGTGCATTCAACATCAATTATCGAAATCTGTATGCGTTGGAATTTCTACCACAAAAGTACAAGGTCTGTATTTGCACTGGGCTACCGGTATGCATTTTTGTGGTCACTTGTGAATTTTTACTAAAATTGTTGAATAGTTAAGCAAGACAGACTGTACAATGGTGGTGTCTGGTAGTTTACAATTGGGTTTTTTGTCACTACACCTCCTAATACAATGTCTAGCAATTTATTGTTACTTGAAAGGGTGGTAAATGGGCGCCAGGACCTATTTATTATAATGTCAACCGCAGACTATTAGTTTGTTAAGAAAAGCATTCCTGTGTTTTTGTTGGGGTTTTTTGTGTTCTTTTCATGTAGACGTTTTAAATGTTGACATTTAAAAAGTGGATTAGCAGAACATACATCGGAATGCTGTCCACTAGCACTCCCCTCCCATCTTCAGAATTAAAATGTTGGGTGAAAATTTACCTCTTTTAATTTCTCTAAACTTGCATTTCTTAAAAGTGGGTCGTATCTGAATGTTTTATAATCTCAACAGCTCTCCAGTGCTCTTTAATACAAGTAAGGTTTTTGGTCATTAATATTTTGAGTAACTATAGACCAAAGGTATACCATGCCTTCTCAAAAACTATTCAACTTATCTAGATGCAAATAATAATGTCAGGATGCCTAACTCTGTTTGTAAACTTCCCCTTCAAACCAACTTTAAATATTGCCAACCAATTCCATTGAAACTATCAGAAAGGCACAACCGCCTGTAAATCAACTCACAATATTGTAGATTTATTATCAAATAATAATTCAAAAGGTAAACCGATTGGGTTATTTTTATATGATTTGGGGTTGAACAAAGACAAATTTTCAAGAACTCCTGATTAACGTGCCGGCTCTACCAACTGAGCTATCTAGCCCTATGGCGGCTCCCTATGTTTGTCAATCTTTAATTAATCGACGGAAAGCATACCGCTGTCTCCACAAACTTCCCCTTTAAATAACCCCAAATAATATTTCAACTAATTTAGTTGAAGTTTACCCCCAACGCTGTTTGCGCATAATATTTCTTTCTAAATCAACTCCATAATAATAGTTATAACTAATCTAGTTTGAAATTGTATCAATAACCTTGAATTGACTTGTGTAGGGGTTTTACTGTTACTGTGTTAGTGCTGAGAGAAGGTCAAACCCATGGTAGAATTTGCCCTGGAAACGATTACGTCATTTTGCTAGGTCCCCTTTTTCGAAAGTGGGCTGTTATTTTCTCCATTCAAACACAACTCCTGACCCCGCCCTTGTTCAAAAAGATGATACTTCCCGGTTCATATCTTGCTATATTAAACATTGTGACGAAACCCTGGGTTGGTATTGTCACCTATTGAATTGTGGAGGGCGTACCTGGCCGCCATGCGGACATCCTTGACTGATCCAACTTGTACTTTGTACCACTATCGTTGTTTTGGATGGTGGTATATGTATTTAAACTTAGCGATTTGAGGTATACATCTTTTGGGCGTATCCTTGAACATGATGAGAAGATGTGGTAATTATTATGATCTGGGTGAACGATTTGTCAATAACCATGCGGGTTTTCAGTGGTAAATTTTGTGTTCGCAGCCCGGATGTTTATTAAGTTTGTTTTCGGGGGGGGGGGGGGCGTTGATGTTTCATTTGGTTGACTATTAGTTACTCTGCAGCTAACTGGTTATTTTTCACACAACTTGAAGCTTTGAAGGTTAGCTTCTTAGTAATTTACCCGAAATAAACTGTTAAAAAGACACCTTGTTGCATAGTAGAGTTGTGTGCTTTCAGATGCCTGGGAAAGGCTTCACAAGCCCTTCTTTTTTTTTTTTTTGAAAATATGACCTCTCACTCTAAAACTATTCAATATTTTAATTCAATTCAATTAGGTTTATTATTTATATCTCAAAAAAATACACGACAGAAGTTAAAAGGACTTAAATTGCTGTGTTTACATTGTTTAAAAACTACAAAAGGGTATCGTTTCTAACAATGTTTTCTAATAACCAGCAGCTCTCCAGTGCTCTTTACCAAGTAAGTTGTTATGGTCAAATGTCATATTATGGAATATTTTAGCGCCAAATTCTTACAAAGATTACGTTTTAGCGCCCAAAACCGGGACTAGCAAGCCAGCCCACTGCGCAGTGGCGTTTTCCTCTTTTTGGGGGGGGGGGGGGGCAAAGAAACAACGTGATGACTTTGATGTATTGATCCATTCATGTGCAATCGCATTTGGGGGGATCTCCCCTCTGCTGGTTACCGCTGTCACTGCGATCGAAATGCCACCACAGTACCACTTTCCCTTCATAAAACACCCCACCAGGATGTCGCAGATAAACACCTCACTCCGTCACCTGTATACAATTATTACTCATTCTATATCCTGATGAAGACGCTGTTCACAATAATGAAACACTTTTCAACAAAAATCTACTTTGTCTGTGATGAGAAAACAAACAAATAAAACCAAGGATATTAACAAGGATATTGGAGCACACGTGGGCGTTTCAGAAGTACATTTGCAGACGCTAAGAGGCAGTTTTAGATAGCGGATGTAGACGTCAAAAGTCTTCAAATTTGCACAATGACTTAATCAATGTATGCATGCTCATTAATAGCAGTGGTTGACGACATGATTCATGTTTGTTCGTTATTACGTAGGTACGTAGGCGTAAGGGAAATGTCACGTGCTTCACGGACTTAGAAAATCTAGCGCTCCCCCTCCTCCCGGATATTTTTATGCAGAATCTTGTCAAATTTAGATAGTGAGCTCACACCTGCGTTTTACCTCAAAGGTTTTGACTTTAATATGACCGTTTTCAAGACCATGGCTTACGTAGGCTTTGGTTGTGGCTTACATTGATAAGCACAAAGCCTCTTTGAAGTCCCGTACCAAAGGTGGGGCTAAGCTAGCCCCACAAACCAGGGCTAAGCTAGCCCATAGAAACCAGGGCTAAGCTTGCCCAACAAACCAAGTCTAAGCTATCCCCACGAAGCAGGGCTAAGCTAGCCCAGAAACCAGGGCTAAGCTAGCCCCACGAACCAGGGCTAAGCTAGCCCAACAAACCATGGCTAAGCTAGCCCCACGAACCAGGGCTAAGCTAGCCCAACAAACCAGGGCTAAACTAGCCCAACAAACCAGGGCTAAGTTATAGCCCCACAAACCAGGGCCACAAATCAGGGCTAAGCGATCACACTGAAGCAGAATTTCATGCCATAAAATATACGGCGTCCGCAAGACTGAAACACAAATGCACTGTCCTCTGACTCGTGTTCAATGTTCTTCTGAAATTGAATTTTATTCTTTTACAGAATGACAGGTGAGCCATTCTATAAGTTTTTCAAAGAGAATAAGGGATTTGCATATTTAAAAGTGCACCAACGAAATTCCTCAACACATTGCCGGTGGCAATCTCATTGAAAAGTAGATTAAAATCATACAAAAGACCAAATAACCAATAAATAGTTTTAGAAAACTAAATGCATTTACAACCTCAAAGACCCAAACATTGTACAATTTATTCGTCTCCGAATTTGTTTTGGTACAAAACTTACAAAAATATGAAATATCGCGGTTTCTTTTATAAAAATAACAATTTTTGCGGGAAGGGAGCATGAAAGAAAAGACCACAATAAATCCACAATTAACACTGTACTCAAATTCAATGAATATAAACTAAGAATTTCTGTAACCATGGTCTAAAGTGACAGTTTGTTGCTCTAATTTGAGATTAATCGGTCAAAAGTATCAACCACGGTGGCAGGAATGCATCGCTTTGTTCCTCCCATTCAAAAAGCTATTCGAGGCAAACGGAAGAAAATCGATCACTCGTTGAACAGAAAAATTGCCTGACATATTTGGCCACACATAAAACATATTGTGACCCAAACAATTGTGAATAGAGGGGGATAAAACGTTCCGAAATCTGTACTGTAATAACCCAGTTTTTATTCTTGTATGAGGGGCATAATTCGTGGGTGTACTCGAGTTGAAACCTGTTTGTTTGTTCAGGTGAGAATCTTAAATTGTGAGCTAAATATTTAAAGAATTTATGATTTTCAGCAAGGAATGTTTTGTTTTTTTATCAAGAATGTGGCCGTGTAGCATTATAGCTCGAACTTGTTTATTTATTTAAGGTAGAAGGGAGAAAACGCGATTGTTCAGGATGAATTTTTAAAACGAAATGATAAGAAAAGCATTTTTGCTTTCCGCAGAAGCCTGTTGCTCGAAACGTTCGTGGGAGCACTTGAGTCTGAAATGTGTTTATTTACATTACAAGTGATTGTTCGATTATGTTGAAATGTGCATTGTCTAATACACCCCCTACAGGTTCTGACATCAAAAGTCCACTAACTTTCTTTTCTAACTCCCCCCCCCCCCCCTTCAACTTACTCAAAATATAAGTTTTAAGCCAAACACAACATTCAAACAGATTTGACATCAAAATTACTTAGATTTTCTAATACGCTTGATGTTGTGCTCACTCGAAAATGCGTGGGCATACACTAGAGCTTTTTACACAAGAATGTAGGCCTGTGTCCTTGTTCGTTGGTTGTAGTGGAGATCCTGGGAACCCAGTTATCAACAGAACTAATAGAACCAAAGTCCAACACAACAAAGTCTGTGTGTGTGTGTGTTTTAACGCTTCATACGAAGTGTGGACCTGAGAACAAAATGGGTCCACATAATGTAGGGACTTGAAACACTATGTGGACTTACACAGTCCACACAGTGTTATTTACAGTGTTGAGGAATAGGGATTTTCCTTAAGTGTATAGAACAAAGGAGTTTCCACACAGTGATTGCTCACTTTCGGTACCTTATGGAGACCAAGGACAAAACAAAAAAGGGAAAATAAAAGGTCTCCACATGGAATTACTAAAGACCAGGGTGCTCCACAAGGAAATTTGTGTACAAAGTCTATGGGAAACTGTTAAGTGCAGGGGAAAGAACAAAAGAACAAAAGAGTGCTCCACAAGGATGCATTTTCAGTCTGTGTGTAGTGTATGGGGACATCTCTAAAAAAAATCTATCTCTAAAAAAAAAACTATCTCTAAAAAAAATCTATCTCTAAAAAAAAAACTAAGTCCAAACAATGGGAAAACAATGGGAGAACAAAGAGAATTCCTCGGTAAGTGGGATTCACAAACATGTGTGTGTGTGTGTGGGTAGGTATCCACATTCAAACCGTGGACCTATAACAAAAGGGACAATAGGTCCACGGTTGCTATCACAAAGGAAAGCATTGTGGTCCACGGTTGCTATCACAAAGAGTTGAACAAAGGAGGGTCCACGATTGCCGGTATTTACACACTTCCGTGTCTGTGTGGACCACAGTCATGAGTCAGCCATCTTTATTTTCTCCTGTTCAAATCAATGTCACCAAACCGAGGCTGGGAGTGTTTAAACAATATAGTCTGTCCCCGTTTTGATACACCGAGAATCAGTATTAAATGATGTTGATATGTCAGGGAGCATGACAGAAGGTTATGGTACCATGACAAAGGTATGTACCCAAAAGGAAGACAAAAACAGAAATTGCTGCTGAAGACCATATTGATCGAAATGTCGGTGTTGCACCATTGATTCATTTAAGAACATCACAGTTCAAAAAAGATACATTACATCTTTACATTGTTCTTCCTCACTGCAAAGTTTCAAATCTTACAAAATTATAATAGATTTGTTTAACGCATGCACCACAAATTGAAATTTATCCCTAACCCCCCCCCCCCCCAATTCAAAATTGAACTGCATGTTTTTGTTAAATTCTGTTGGACTGAGGACTGCACCAGGAAACTGATCATGCAGTACATGGTATCAAATATCAGTGTGAGTTTTTTGTGAGGAAAGATCATACTACATCACTTAAAGGCACTGGACACGTTTGGTAATTACTCAAAATAATTGTTAGCATAAAAACTTACTTGGTAACGAGCAATGGAGAGCTGATGATAGTATAAAACATTGTGAGAAACGACTCCCTCTGAAGTAACGTAGTTTTTGAGAAAAAGGTAATTTCTCACTCAAATAATAAAAGACTTCAGTGAAGCCTTTTATTATAGGCATCTGAAAGCACACAAATTTGTGCAACAAGGATGTTTTTTCTTTCATTATTCTCTTGCAACTTCGATGACCAATTGAGTCCAAATTTTCACAGATTTGTTATTTTATGCATATGTTGGGATTTGGGATACACCGAATGAGAATACTGGTCTTTGACAATTACTAAAGGTGTCCAGTGCCTTTTAAGGGCGTTAGGATTAGTTAATGAGTTATAATATAATTGCTTTTACCAAATTGACCCTGACATTTACTAAATTTATTACAACTACATTACATAGCACTCAGTTTGACCATTTCATCACACAAACAGAACCGCGATACAAAAATTCTTCTCTCTCCTTTTATTTACATGAAATTCTAAAATTAACTTTTCTTATTTTATTTACATTTACAAGCTATTTTTTTGACTTTAAAACAATATTTAACAGACCTAGCCCAGTTTCATAGAGCTGCTTAACTCTGTGCTTAACACATTTAGCAGGATACCAATCAAATATTGTGCATGTGACATGGTATTTTGGCTGGTAACTTTATTCTGGTAAGCATAATTTTGTTGTGCTTAAGCAGCTCTTTGAAATTGGGCCTTGAATATCACATATCAAGTGTTTTGACAATAATAAATAAATAATAATAAATCTTATATAGCGCAGAATCCGCCTAAAAAGGCGCTCAAAGCACTTCACACAAACAATAATAGCAGAAATTAAAAAAGCACAAGCAAATGACAAGAGGTTACTGTCAATAACACCATAAAACATTAATCCACAGAGAAAATAAAACCGACAAGAGTAATAATTAATCAAAATAGAATCCACCACTCAAAATACATCAAGAAAATCACAATAAAAACTTGGAGCTGACAAGAACATTATCAATTCTCAATTTGAAAGCACATGACATAATTTCCTACACCCCCATCCCTTTGGTATTTCACTACATTCCCTTGTAAAGACCAAGTATTGATCGCAGAAAGGAAATTGATCCAAATTGCTGATAAAATAAACAAACAAATATCAAACCCGTCATTTTAAATGGCAGGAAAATGTGACTTTTTCAAATGCCACCTAGGAAATCTGTTGATGAAATAAAACCGCAGGTAAACAAATTACTCACTTGCCCTCAAACGAGACCCGAATTTGGGGGAATATCCACAAGACTGAAGAGCTTGTAGCTCAAATGTTTCTAATGGACAAGAATTTATTCCACATGACCAGAATCAAAATGAGTTGAACAAGCACTAAGAGAAAATCTATCTCATTTGTCTCATATGTAAAGTGTACTTCGATACTCAACCGAATTAAAAAATGTTTGTCGGACTCCTAGTCAACTAGGCCTGTGGTCAAGTGTTAACGTCAAGCCCCGTCAAAGTTCATGCCTAATGCATGGGGAAACAGATTAATTCTTACATGTACAATTAGGACTCTCCCCCCTCCCTATGTTAAAGTGACAACTGTCTTCCTGGAATCCCCTTCCCCACATGCTGATGTGACGTATGTCCACCCTAAAACTTATTCATAGAAATGTTATTGATTTAAAATGATGTAATTTATAGATTTACTGTGGTCTATAATTTACGGAAGCCACACCGGATTGGCGTCAGCAGAGTGTCAACAACCCCCTCTTTCTATTGACTCGTCTTCAATTAAAATCCGTGTTATGATGTAGGCTGGTCTATAATTATGACCGTGTGGGTTGACAATGTGTATAAATATCAAAACCGGAAATTCATTGATGTAACGACCATGGAGTTTACAATCTACGTAGGTCTGTAAAACAATTAAGGCTGATGAACTGGTATACTGAATCAAAACACTTCCAATCTATTGATTCAGTGGCTTGTTTACATGGGCTTTGTACAGTTTATGTCAGTCTAAGGTAATTGTGACAACTGATAAAGTATCACAACGTTTCAGCCTATATTATATTTCATTTTCTAGGTAATGCCACGGGATGGTGGTTTCCCCCTTAACTTGTCATTCAGTGAGAAAATTTCTTTGTTCGTCTTCCTTCTGTTCTCGTTCTAATAGTATACGACCCTCGTCTTTAAAAGAAGCATCATGGATTGAATGGTTTCATATCTAGCAGTATTTTGGGAATGGAATTTAGAGTATGAATACACTACCCAACAATAGGGTAGACTAACAAAGAACTAGACTTGTGGACAAGTCGTTAAATGTCTGTCGCGGTGATAGCGGAACGGCTTTCTCGCAATATCCCGCGAGAGGGCTGCTCTGTGCGAGATTATTGCTCTCACGACTGGTCGCATTTACCGACTTGTGAAACCCGCTGGCGGTTTGTGCACGGCCTATGGCCACTTCAGCCGAATTCGTACGGACGCATCTGATTGGTCAATTTCGTTATATCTATGAATATTCAAACTGTAGATGAATATTAAACATCAAATCCTGTACTGGATGGAGTTTTATGTTGCTTTGATCATGCACGATCAAAACCAAACACTGAGTGGTGAGAGTGATTGTGTTCATGAATATTTTGACACAAGAAAATACGTATTCAAATTATGGGTACAACTTGTAAATAATTACAAAAAATCGAACGTAAGATTTTATTTCAGTGTTTGACAGTGCACAGCGTGTGGGGACATGACGTAAAACACACGGGCAAATCGTGTAGCTGCATGCCATGGCGCGCAGAGTTTCTCTCGGTGGGGCTCAGCATGACGGAAACCCCTACCCTAGCATGCCAAGAGATAGCTGTACCTGGAAGCTCATGAACATGTGGGAGGGGTTAGGGAGCCAGACCACCAACTACCTTGTCATTGCGGGTTTGTTAGTCGGTAAACCTCGCTGATCGAATCCGCTGTTTTAAAATCGTTACGTTTCAATGTTCGGTGTACGTTCCTTTCCCCCGATTTGGAAATTAAATAAGATTTATGTCAATAAATAGGAAAACCACTCTTATATTGACGGTGCAATTAAGTTAAACAATTTGTGAGACAAAAACGAGCCCCCCCCCCCAAAAAAAAAACAACACACAAAACCAGAGCCCCTGAAGGAACAGGTGAAAAATAAATTACAAATTAAAATGTGAAAAAAACATTCTCACTCTGAATTTCTTTTTCCACTCTCGACACACAAAATTCCAACAAAGTCATTTCGTTTCCTCAAAATATTATATAATTCAATCAAAATATAATTTTGTCACATAAAATTAAATTTTTTTAAATTTGTAAACAAAGTTGTGTTTTTCTAGGTAGCAAAATAGATTTTTCCTAGAAAATACGTTTTTGTTCCCTCGAACACGCCTTCTCCACCCGAAATACGATTTTGTTACCCAGAAATACGCGTTTGTTCCCTGAAAGATACGCATTCGTTTCCTCGAAATATGATTTTGTTCGCACAAAATATAATTTTGTTCGCTCTAAATATGCTTTCGTTCAATAAAAATAATTTTTTCCACCGAAAGGAGATTTCTTTCCCTGAAAACAAGCTTTCGATTCATCAAAATACGACTTTGAATTAGTTGCCCGAAACATACTTTCATTCGTCCGAAATATGCTTTCGTTCTATAAAAATATGAATTTTTTCCACCGAAAGGAGATTTCTTTCCCTAAAAACAAGCGTTTGTTTCATCAAAATACGACTTTGAATTAGTTGCCAGAAATATACGTTCATTCGTCCGAAATATGCTTTCGTTCCCTTAATATACGCTCTCGTTCCTTCGCAATGAGATTTTGTTCCCCAAAATTCCTCTTTCGTTCCCTTAAGATAGCTAGCTTTTGTTCCCTTAAGATAGCTTTCGAAGCCCTGTAGTCCAATCACACAAATTTGTTAAATTCCCTTGTGAGGGGCGACTATGAGAGGGGACGAGTTTGTTGTCAGGGGCGACTTTGCTAGGGGCGACTTTGTAGTTGGTGACTTTGTACATGTGTTTTTTGAAATTGGCGACTTTGCTAGGGGGGCGAGTTGACTGGTTTCCGTGTCTGTTGTTTATACACACTTAATACACACAATCACTGTAGAACACATCGGGTTAAATGATTGGAGCGATCAGTAACTATTCACGGAAGGCATTATTTATTTTTATGAGGCAAAACACACATCTTAAACAATTATTATAATAATGAATTTTAAGATAAGTTTACTTTATTTCTTTAGTTACTAAATTAATGAAGGAGTTAACACCCACAAAACACACCCACAGATGTCTCAAGCGCAAGCATTCAGTACATTTACAGTAACTAAAATTACTACTACCCTTAGATAAAATGGACTCGTCTTCATGATCGTCGCTACAGCAACCGTAATGTACACTGCGTTCGTACATGAATAAATGAATATGAACCGCCGGCGGGTTTCACAAGTCGTTAATGACGAAGAAGAGTTGGCAGCCAGCAACTTCGCGCGAGAGCAGTGATCTCGCGAGAGCATTCTTTTACGAGACAGCACCAGATGCGACTCGACTCACCGCGACCATCATTAACGACTTGTCAACAAGTCTAACAAAGAACCGAAACGGATGTGATTTAATTGTTGCATCTCACCAACAGAGGGGGCTGTTCCCTGTTTAGTTCCTAACTGGTTTGTTGGTTTCTGTCCGAGCATTCAATGTAATCCAACGTGGTTTTGAATGATAGATAAACCATGCCAGCCCGCGATATGATGTGGTAAATGCATTGACACAGTACACCGCAACCCTCCTACTGTCTGACCATTCAATATCATCCACTATGATTTTGAAATTTGTAGGTTGTGTCGCATACTAAACAATAAGGCAACATTGGGGAAAATGGTAGATTTCAGAAATCACCCAAGTTTACCCATACAGATAATAAATATAAATTTCAATTGGATGACTTGTGTTTAAAATTTCTGGAGTCTAAACTTATGAAACCAACAAAATCTTTGAGTACTTAACCCTCCTACTGTCTGACCATTTAATAATGATCCACTATGGTTTTAAATGATTGATCAACCAAAAAGCTATAATAGCTCTATGGATCAACTTGTATACAAACCTGTAATGTGATAACATGTGGTCAATGCATCCAAACAGTGCACAAATAATTATACACAACAGACGCCCTATGTCATAAAGCCTGTTAGCACAAAAACTTGCTAAGCACAGACAAATCTCGCTTAGCAGAAACAGGTTACCAGCCGAAATTCCATGAAGTTTACATTGTTACGATTGGTGCCCAACTCATTTGTTGCTTAGCAAAACATTTGCTAAGCAATATTACTGCTTTATGAAATCGAGCCCTGTGCAGTTGAAGGGTTTCAAATGGTTAGTCAAATCGCTGGAATTGGAAAATGGTACCAAGAGTAGGAAGGTTAATGTACAGAGTTTTGTTACCGGCATCTATACAGTATTTTACATAGTACTCCAAAACTGTTGTCCCTTCATGACAAAACTAAATACAAAACTACCAGAAACAAAGGCACTTATAACTTCATAATCAGTGGCATAGCCAGGGTTATAAACTTCAGTAGGAAATCCTTTCAAATCATGGATCTCTCCAAATGATACCCAGCACCGCCCTCATTGTCCCCCCTAAACTCTGCCACTGACCGTATTACACAAATGCTATGATGTTGATGCGTTGTTTGCAAAACCAGGCACACCTTTGTCTTTGAGAACGGAAGCTTCCCTCTGTAGAACGTTGAGTAATGAATGCGAGCTCTCTATGATCTGTGAAGACAAAAGTACTTGGATGTCAGCAAAGACGTTGGTGCTGCATCCACACTATCAATGAATGTGCCTCTATAGAAAAACTTCAGTTGCAGCTCTCGTAATTTCAATGTCTGCCCGCCTCTGTCTTTTCTACAGATATTTTCATGGGATGTTTCTTATGAGGATGTTTGTGTGTGAAACAAGACTTTCTGCTTCTTCTCACCCTTGCACTCTCAGCTTTATTCAACATACTGCATCTCTTTGGAACTCCTTGCCAAATTGTTTTAAGAGGAACATCAATTCCTACCTTCAGCTCCACTGAGTTATTTTCGTGGAAGATATATTCTTCTCGTAGCCCCTTACCAAGAGTCCCTTTTAGCCTTGTTTGGGGCAAACTCGGGAACTTACATTCCATTTTTTTTGTTTCAGTGTAACAATGTCTATCAAGGAAACCGGACAATAACATTTGTTTGCTTTCACATGAAGGCCTGCTACTTCTTGGGGCATTGCTCTGTAAAATTTTGGTTTTTTTTCCTCAAAAAGGTGCCGTCTACTGAGGAAGGTTTGCCCTTCAGGCATTTATATGGATAAGTTGTTGTTCATGTGATAAAATTATTAAAATACTAATGATTATGCTTGGCTCTGTGCCGAGCAAAGACACTGTATCCGGCCTGGAACTTCTTCTTTGATAGGGCGAGGCCATTTTTATTTTTCAAAGGGCACTTTCATTGGAAATTGTTTAAGTCTACGGCAAACTTTTGATGGGGGTCAAGCAAAGCCAAAACCAGAGCAACAGAGGCCATGGCCTACATGGACTGGCCTTAATAAACCATAAACTGCTTTGTCCTGGATTGTTAAATAACTAGGTTTAAGAGTGAACCCAGATAATGATGTGTGCATAGCTATTTGTCAATATCTTTGTTTGGGGGTGCCAGTCAGAAGCATTAACCGTTAACTGCCATGTAGCCAACGATCACAACCAACAAAAGGCTAGATAGCTTAGTTGGTTGAGCGCCTGCATGTTAAACGGGAGGTTGATGGTCCAAATCCTGCTCAAATCAATTGTTCTTTCTTCAACCCTTAATTATTATCATTATTATTGTTATTACAAACCTTCATATAGTTATTATTGTTATTACAAACCTTCATATAGGCCGCTTCCGTCTCCGCTATCGTCTTGTCGTACTCATTTCGAGTAGCTATCTTCTTAGCCAGGCTCTCGTTGACCTTTGTGAGTTTCTCGGTCAGGATGCGGATATCGCTCTGTATCTTCTGCTTCTCATCTTCTTCGGTTATGATGAGTTTGTGAAGACCATCTCGCTTAGTGCAAAGCTCCTCAATACCTGATCAAATAACAATCGATCCAATTTACCTTCGAATTGTAATTGGGCTTTTTATTTTTTTATTGGGGGGGGGGGTTCTGCCTCTTCTGAATTTAAATGTGAAAGGCTACTCAAAATAGCTCTCAAATTTCAACCATTAAATCCAGTTTTGTTGATCATCAGAGACTTGTTGCTGTAGAAGTATGATTGTATTTCAACTGAGAAATAAGAATTAGCAGTTTGCAAACTGCTTTCCAACAAAAAAGGACCCGTGGTATAATCAATGCAAAAAATAGTTACTGGCCTGACGTTTCGACCCTAGCACAGCAGAGACTAGTCTTTCTAACTCTGCAAGGGTTGAAACGTCTGCGACCATCGGGAGGATGGTGGGTTACGATTATTGCAACTAGCTAGTCACTACAGAAGAAATGTTACGAGCAAACCCTGTCCTAATTGCAATTCCATTCTCTCGACAGTTGCAGACCAGGCCTTTGGGAGGATGGAGGGCTATGAATGATTATAATCTTTAGTATAGGGACTATACAGTAGAAACTTTAGAAAGAACACCAAACAAGACTCTCTGTCTCTGACTCCCCTGACTCAGTGACTGTGGTCGTGGAGCCGCCGAGTAGCTAGCCCACCTTGTTGGGCTGATGGCTCTTGTTACTTGTTACTTGTTATAATAATCCCCTTGCAGCCCAATTTGGGCTAAACTGGGATGTTTGTGGAAAGTGACGTCAACAGTCAGGTGGATAAGGTGCCAAAGAAAAGAGAAAAGTGCACTATTTACAGGTGCAGAAATAAGGAAAAATATTTGTTGTTCAGAGAACAGTGTTGCCATACAGAGGCTGCATTACTCTGATGGCAGGGCTGGCTGCTGTTAAAAAGGCCTGTATGGATGGGGCTATGTGCAGAACAGCAGATGGTGGTAGCCTGTTCCAAACTGACATAGTTCTTGGGAAGAAAGCAAACTTGTATGCATTGATCGTTGGGATGATTAAAGAGGTGTATTTGTTATGGCTCTCTTTTAACTTCCGTCTTATCATAGTCACCATTACCATGATTACAATGGCGACTACTAGATAAGACTGAAGAGTACTAAGACCGATGTTAAAAGAGAGCCATAACAAACATTAATACATACCTCGGAGAGTTTGTGCATTCTGATTGGTCGAGGACTGGTCACGTGGGAGTGTATTAACATGTGATAATAGACCGGCTCTGTAAACTAGCAAATAAATGGCCCCTAAACAAGCACAATGTTGTGTAAAAGTTCGTTTTGCACCGTGCTTGCTGTGCGGAAACTATCAAATCTGTTTCTTTGCGCGTATTGTTTTTGGTTATTTTTACGAGGACAGGATGGTGCCGCGTGTACGCGCATACCACGCGTGTTCGTGCATACCACGCGCGTATGCATAAACGCGCAGACAATGTATCATTTTGGTAGCTGGTACGTGCATGAAGCCAAGGTAATGCAAAGCATAAAGCCGTACACCAACCAAAGTGTTTCTATTTATAGTGCTGTTACTTTAAAAGTCTGGTTCTTCAAAATATGCACATTTCTGATATAGTTAATTAAGTGCAGGGGACTAGGAGCCACGCAAAAGTTGAACAGCCAAAAGAATGGCCCCTGAACATGAGTGGATTATTTCCAAAATTTACGGCGAAAGAAAAATCACAAATTCTGATGATTACTACCCTTTTTCTTCGTTAATGGCAATAACAGTGTGGGTAGCCGGTCTTCACTGCGTGGTAAATGACCTTGGTTGGTGGCTGGCCGCTGTTAATGGACCTCGCCTTCGGCTCGGTCCATTAACAGCGGCCAGCCACCACCCCGGTCATTACCACGCAGTGAAGACCGGCTACCCACACTGTTATTCCCTAATTAACAGCCCAACAAGGTCACAAGGTGGGCTAGGTCGGACCGGACTCATCGTAGGAGTGTGCGAGTAGGACTAGGAGCCGAGGAGATGATCATGATTTTAAAAAACACGTCATTTTACGTTGGTCATTAATAAATGCACTAGATCCAGAATTTAGTATTGATTCCCAATGAAATAAATCTCCCCACTAATCTATTAATAGTAATTTCAATTCAAAATACAACTCAATCCTAACCCCCCCCCCCCCCCCCCCCCGACATGCCCGAGCCGCCCCCACCAACTCATCACACTACATTGTCACTTGTGATTGTACCGCCAACCTGCCAACGACGAAGAGCATACAAATATATTTTTAATTTGTATACAGCGGGTGTGTAGAAGAAATTCCATGCAACTGACGTTGATATGCCCGGTAATCAAGTAAACTTACATTTTACAAGTTCATTATTATACGACTGTAAAGCTGCTCCTTGCTGAGACATTACGGTAAATCAGTATTTTTTCCCACCAACAAAACAAACAAAATTAAGTCCAAATTTGCCACAGTCAACCTCCAGCCCCAGTGAACTCGTGTTAAATGTAAACATTAGTGGAGAGTGCGCGTAGCACAGCGACTTTGACCCCTGGTAAATTGACTGGTAGACTGCAAATATATCGGCAATCATTACGTATACGATAACCAGCGCCATTATAGTTTCCCATGACTACTTCAACCTCGTTTCCATTTTGGAATTTTATTATTCGAACAAAAATGGCGGCGCCCACGGAACTTCAAAATTGATTGCCAACCACTTTCGAGAAGACGTACTTTCAACGTTTGAGCATAATGACAAAGTTTGTATTTTTTGTAAATAGAGATTAATGACTACTAGATTGTAAAATAGGGCTCGTTTATTTTGTTCTTTTTTGACCAAAAAGAATAATTTAATGTTTCTCTTTCTTTGTTCTGTTTTTGTTATTGCAGAAACTAGAAATGTATTGAATTCATGATATAGGCCTAAACAAATATAAAAAAGAAACTTTATCTTTAACTTTTTTAAGTTTAACTCAAGTTTTGGCCGTGGTTTATACTTCACGCGAAAGTGAATGTGAAGCAAATTTTTGTGACATAATAATCGGTAGGCCTATACACGCTGTTTTTCCAATTGTGGCGCAAGAAAATTTGCTTTTGCATGAAGTATGATCTGGGCTTTAAGCATTTGGGCTCTGCCTCTATCCTAATCTGACTGAGTCTGAGTTTAGTCATGGTTTTAGTATAGAGCCCTGCATTGGCCGCCATAGCTCAGGTCAAACAATGGAAACATGTACGCGCTGCGCACAAGTTTCAGCCAATGATTGATTGGTCTTCCTCTGACCTCAGTGAGGGCACTGTTTCGGCTTTTGACGTCAAATGCAAGGGGTCTATATAGCTGCATGTCATGAACAGTCTCCTCAGTAAGCATAATAACCTCAATCGTAGCCCTTGGTCCTTGTGACGGTTGTACACAGAAGGTTTTACGACGGACCATGTTGTAAAAAGAATTGGCAGATATTATTGTTTTGACTTATTCAACAAATAATTATAATTTACAAATGTAAAAACTGGTTAGTGGCCTGAATTTTTACCTTACTAGAGAGAGGCAAAAAGCACACTGAAAATGTATTGGATGAACAATGAAGATGACCAATTCAATTGGTCTGGTTACATGTAAAAGGTCTCGTACTCTAGTCCTAGCTCACAATAGGTCTTGAGTTTTAAGGGACACGACCAAGAGCTATGAATATTAATAGCCTATAGGCCAGGATCCCTAGCTCACTTTTTATCATCAAATTAAATAATCAATAAGTAGACACTAAACATACAGAACAGCTAGTCCGAGTTACTAGACCTCAATGAGATGCAGTAATGCTCTATGTCGGTATAGAAAAATTTGGCGGATACCTCTATCTGACATGAAGTGTTTAAACCCTCCTCGCAATTGGGAGAAGACTTAAAATCATCACAACTACTTTTATGCTGTTTTAAGATCTTTTAAAAAATCATAAACTTTTATAAATGTTGTGTTCATTACAGTACCACTCTCTGAAGACAACTTTCACTTTGCATCATCATGGCCAGCAAGGAAGTTAACCTGTGGGTCCGGGACAGCCTTCATGACATCCTAGGCATCAGTGATCACTACATAGCAGATTATCTCATCGGGCTAGCAGGGAAAGCCAGCAGTGGAGGGGATTTCATCCGGAGGATTAAAGATACAGGAACGATCGATGTCAATAAATCCATCACAACCTTTGCTCAGGAGTTGTTTGAGAAGGTGATTACTGGCACGAATGTTAATCCCTAGGTTTTTATGTCCCCACCGTCTGGTTTAGGGGAAACCCCCTCAGAAGTTTTTGGATAGATAGTTATTGAAAATTAATAGTATTTAATGAAATACTGAGCGCTTTGAGATGCCCATCGGGTGTGATAAAGCTCTATATAACAACTGCATTTTTTCATAATTAGTCAGTTTCCCTTATGGTTTATTATTTGATATTATAACTATTATTATTATTATGGAAATTGTAAATTTATAAGTTTTGTGCCTCCTTTTATACCCACTGTCTTTTCATCTGTGCTTTAATGTTTGTCTTGATGAACAGCTGCCAAGAAAGACATCAAGCAGGGTGTTGAACAGAGCCAAAGAGCAAGCTGCCATAGCCACTAGCAAACACAATCAGAGTTATGCTCTGGTATCTGATGACGATCAGGATATCATTGACACTTCAACATCTCCTATAAAGGTAAGATGGCGTTTCGTGGCTAAGCGGTCTAATTCACCGGACTCAAGCTCTGGTGTTGCAGCGGGGACTGCAGTTTTTCCCATGCTGGCCCTACTCTCTCAAACAGTCTTCCACTTGCCCTTTGTCAAGCCTCCTCACTCGTCAGCCAGTTCTTTCAAACAATTACTCAAAACCCGTTTGTTCTAATCCAAATTGAGTACATTTTCTCTGCTCTTCACTTGTGCATATTGTTAAGGGCCACGAGCATCACTGCATTACAGAATTGTACACTATGTCCTCTTAGTGGGTTCCTTGGTTTCATTGATAATAACATCAAACCCCCCCCCCCCCCCCCCCCCTCGATCCACAAAGCAAAAGTAGTAGTCCCGGCCGATTTCCTACCTCCCGCCCAGGTAGTAGTTAATAAGCAGGACAGTTTTTTCAGAACTGAGAAGTCTCCCGAATTCCAAATAATCTGCTCCGGGGCAGTAGAATAAATAGCAAGTTCTCAAAGAGCAAAATCTACCTAGCAAGTAGATATACACATGGTGTTACCGCAAACCAAAAATACAACATCACCCTCCATGTTCCTTAATTCCCCTCTCCTCAATCTGATTCACAGAGAAGAGACAAGCGTGAGAAGGGAAGCAAACGGAAACATATCAGGAAGAAGAAAGAGGAGAGCAGTGACAGCGAGAGTGATCCTCAGCCTGACAGGTATGTTACCATCATTCATAAGCACAGTCAAATTATGCTTTCCAGAATAAGGTTACCAGCCCAAATACCATTCCTTGTGTACCATTTGTGGCTGGTATCATGCTTATTTTTGCTTAGCAGAAAATTTCTAAGCAATATTAGCTGAGAGTGATCCTCTGCCTGACAGGTATGTTACCATCATTCATAAGCACAGTAAAATTATGCTTTCCAGAATAAGGTTACCAGCCCAAATACCATTCCTTGTGTACCATTTGTGGCTGGTATCATGCTTATTTTTGCTTAGCAGAAAATTTCTAAGCAATATTAGCTGAGAGTGATCCTCCGCCTGACAGGTATGTTACTGTAACACGTAAAATGGGTGTCACTAATACTATTGTAGGCTGGCCGACAAAGCATAAAAATAAAACTCCAATAAACTTGTATCTTTGGGCTTGAATACAGAAGATAATTTATTTAGATCTGTATGGCTTTACAAAGATGTGTATCAGACGAGAAGTAGCAGGAAAAGATGAAGAATACTGGATCGGGCCACAGTGCGAGATTTTGCACTGGGCTAACCAGGAGGGTCTGTCTAATAAGTCCAGAACAGAGAAGAATGAACTAGATGGGACATAAGGGCATTTTATAATAAAGTTGTGGGAACAGACTAGGTGGGCATTAAGGTCGTAAATTTGTCAAGTCCCAGACAGCCAGTCTGGACACTGGTGTCTGGGTGAGCATTGGATTAATTAGGATGGGTGCTTGTGAGATTGGGGGAAATGCCTGGGGTAAAACAAAATTTCCAGCTTACATTACTTCCATCTGGGGGAAGAAAATGTCCCCATTTTCAACATAAGTAACACAATTAAAATGAGCCCATTCGTTGAAGAGAAAAATGAAGATTATAACTATACTAAGTTAAAAAATAATAATTATGAAAAAACAACAATAATTAAGAGTAGGCCCTAATCATTTTAATGAAATGAGTAATATAAAACGAAAATTTTAAAAAGAAATTGAAGGATTATATGTTGAATAAAAAACCTTAAAAAACCCCTCTAAACTTGTAAAAGTGAAGAAAAGTGTAACCATGGTAACGAAAAAGTTAACAAAAACAAACAACTATTGATTTTCAGTCGGTATGATGACCATCAATTGTTGAAAAGTAGTGGGATGGCCATTGAAAAAAAAATGCTATACGCGATAGCCTCTTTCTCAGATTGAGATAACTTGCCATGGGAAAGTGAGACATCGCAAAAACGCAAAGCATGTATAAGCAAAGAACACAAACAAAATAATGCTACAAAGAGCTCTAAGAACAAAAGTCGACAGAAATAACACCTCTATTATTTAGTTCGCATTAGCACTATAAACAAATGAGGGAAGGAGTACGATTGGTCAAAAAGCATCAAGAAAACAGTGAAACAAAATTTGAATGCATTAACAAAAGAAAACAATATCACCTGATCACGGGAAGCATTTAAGATGCTATATTAATTTGGCTGGCTGTAGCATTAATTAAATCTCCTAAACACTAGACAATGGAAGTCAAATGTATGGATTCAAAAAGCGCAATTTAACATAAGTTTAACAAAGAAACACAATAAAGTTTGAAAACGAGTGCTGATGCTATATAAGCCGATTGATAAGCAAAAAATAAAAATAAAAATAAAATAAGCAATACAATCTGACAAGATTACAAATAAATGCAACCAATATGAAAGTGAACAAAACGAAAACTTGCGTGAACCAGGTATCAAGGATCAGACCGATAGAAAAAATACAGCAGTGAAAACGGCAAAATTAACTGTTCGTCTAAATTTCAAAGAAAAGAAAGCAAACTGTTCAGAAAGTCTGACGAACTTGAAGAACGGTAGAGATGAAGAGACGGGGGCGCACGCTGGAATTCACACACAATAAACACAACATAAGTCCGAAGAAACTGCAGGCTATGAAGCGTAAAAGCTGGAATCAGTGGCAGAGGAGGAGGAGGGAAAACAGGATACTGAAGATCAGGATAAGACACACGGTCAGTTGGGAGGATAGATGATTGTCAACTGAAGAAATGTTCAGATAAAAGTTGAAATACTCCTGAGCTCAGTGTGGAAACAAACGAAGGCAGTCCGGGGTCAAGCGCGAAAACATGAAATGATGACAAGAAAGGACGATCCGATAGCAGGGCGTCTTGGCAACACAATAAGCTGAAAGTGTCACTTGGTCAGTAGAACAAGTCCGAAGAGGAAAACAGGAACACGGGAAAAGGCAGGAGCAGGGGAAAGGAATAACAGGCTATCCTGGGCTGGAACGGTGACTGTAGGGTGAAGCAAAATATGGCTTGACAACAGCACGGCAAGAGTTCCTGGTGCAGGACAATGGAGGAGATCCGATGGCCCAGTACTAGCAAAAGGTGTACCAGCAAGGTGAAGAAGGTATCCACGAGTTTATGGAGAAGACGTAGACGAAAACAGTCGGTAGACGGCTATGCGAAATGCAGAGTAGAAACAGGAAAGATGATGGACGAAGCAAGCAGAGAGACGACGTCGGGAAGAAAATTGAAGGATCAAGATTGTAGAAAATAGTTCACTTCGATGGCTTATGGCAGGTAGTAACCGCTGCTACCAGTGTAACACGTAAAATGGGTGTCACTAATACTATTGTAGGCTGGCCGACAAAGCATAAAAATAAAACTCCAATAAACTTGTATCTTTGGGCTTGAATACAGAAGATAATTTATTTAGATCTGTATGGCTTTACAAAGATGTGTATCAGACGAGAAGTAGCAGGAAAAGATGAAGAATACTGGATCGGGCCACAGTGCGAGATTTTGCACTGGGCTAACCAGGAGGGTCTGTCTAATAAGTCCAGAACAGAGAAGAATGAACTAGATTGGACATAAGGGCATTTTATAATAAAGTTGTGGGAACAGACTAGGTGGGCATTAAGGTCGTAAATTTGTCAAGTCCCAGACAGCCAGTCTGGACACTGGTGTCTGGGTGAGCATTGGATTAATTAGGATGGGTGCTTGTGAGATTGGGGGAAATGCCTGGGGTAAAACAAAATTTCCAGCTTATATTACCATCATTCATAAGCACAGTAAAATTATGCTTTCCAGAATAAGGTTACCAGCCCAAATACCATTCCTTGTGTACCATTTGTGGCTGGTATCATGCTTATTTTTGCTTAGCAGAAAATTTCTAAGCAATATTAGCTGAGAGTGATCCTCCGCCTGACAGGTAAAATGCCATCATTCATAAGCACAGTAAAATTACGCTTTCCAGAATAAGGTTACCAGCCCAAATACCATTCCTTGTGTACCATTTGTGGCTGGTATCATGCTTATTTTTGCTTAGCAGAAAATTTCTAAGCAATATTAGCTGAGAGTGATCCTCATCCTGACAGGTAAGATGCCACCATTCATAAGGAAAATAATGCCAGGGCCCAATTTCATGGAGCTGCTTAACCACAGAAAGGAGCTAAGCACAGTAAAATTATGCTTTCCAGAATAAGGTTACCAGCCAAAAGTACCATTCAACATGTACCATTTGTGGCTGGTATCATGCTTATTTTTGCCTAGCAGAACATTTCTAAGCAATATTAGCTGCTTCCCACAGTAAAATTATGCTTTCCAGAGTAAGGTTACCAGCCAAAAGTACCATTCTACATGTACCATTTGTGGCTGGTATCATGCTTATTTTTTGCTTAGTAGAAAATGTCTAAGCAATATTAGCTGCTTAAGCAGTTCTATGAAATCGGGCCCAGGTATAAATTAGTGGCTGTGGCTGTTTCTAAGGGGGGGGCTGATGCTTCAATGCATGTTGACATGGTGAGCCAGCCGTAGCCGTAGTCACCAATTCAGACATAGCGTAACTGTTTTTGCTGTACTTGAATTGCACAAAGACCTGAGGTTCCTATGATATTTTGAGGAGGTACCTTTTTTCATTGCAGAGGAAGTATTCCTTGTGATCTGTCCCTGTAAAAAGTTGTACTCCAATTGTAGGCCAGTAAGTTGTTTCCCTGTGTGCAACTATGGACAAATCTCAAATCCACTTCTGTCCTTGTGATGACCCCTTCATCCAATATACCCCTTAACCCTCCTACTGTCTGACCATTCAATATCAATCACTTGGGATTTGAACGATAGGCAAACTATGCCAGCCTGCAGTATAATATCAAGTGGTGAGTGTATCAACACAGTACACAGTCAACCCTCCTACTGTCTGACCATTCAATATCAATCACTTGGGATTTGAACGATAGGCAAACTATGCCAGCCTGCAGTATAATATCAAGTGGTGAGTGTATCAACACAGTACACAGTCAACCCTCCTACTGTCTGACCATTCAATATCAATCACTTGGGATTTGAACGATAGGCAAACTATGCCAGCCTGCAGTATAATATCAAGTGGTGAGTGTATCAACACAGTACACAGTCAACCCTCCTACTGTCTGACCATTCAATATCAATCACTTGGGATTTGAATGATAGGCAAACTATGCCAGCCTGCAATATAATATCAAGTGGTGAGTGCATCTACACAGTACACAGTCGAGCCTCTTACTGTTTGATCATTCAAAATCATCCACTTTGGTTTTAAATGATAAAATAAACTATGCCAGCCTGCGATATGATATAATGTGGGGAATGCTTCTACACAGTTCACACGTGCCCAAATTGTACAAAGAACATACATGTGAATAAGCTGCAGTTTGTTGATTTGCTGCATTGTACCTCTTGTGTGTTGCACAGTGCAGAGCGGGGGCTCTTTTGAGAAACAGCTTCTGTGGTGGGAAGGTTTAAATAGTAGAATCATAGATTGGTTTTTGTAAAAGGTAGTGCTGATTTAAAGGCACAATTACAAAGAAAGATACAATGAAAGTCACATGTGAAAATTTCAGGTGAATACAGTGTCTACTTGCTGAGGTAACAGAAAATAAACTGTCACAGTATTTTCACATTTAGGCGAGGTAAGAACAGGTACCAACCGCATCTCTGGTTGCAGCATTCACGAAAGGACACCATGCATGAATTGTTTCTCAGATTCAAATGTTTATGGGTGAAAATTATCCAAACCATATTACTTCGAAGGGAATCCTTTTCAAAAAATAGTTTTTACTATCAAGAGCTGCAGTGCTTCTTACCAAATAAATTGTTATGGTCGGTACTTTATGGAGTATTTACCAATCTATGACCCTAGCTTTAACTGATTGGTCTATTGGACATGACCTATGAACTTCACATTATTTTTTGTGTGAGACAGGTCCAGCAAGCATGCCAAGCAAAGCGGGGACTCGGACTCGGAGTCTGATGAGTGGGACCGCGAGGAGAAGAAGAGATTGCAGGATCTGGAGGAGAGGGATGCATTCGCTGAACGGCTGCGAAACAAGGACAAAGATAAGACCAAGAATGTGACAGACAAAGGAAATAAAAAGGTATAAACTCTCACACATTTTACATTTGTAGAAGTTTTATTTAGGTTAGATTTTTCCTTTTGTAGTAAGATTTAAAAAATCAGAGAAGTAACTGAAGAAAATAACTGTGCTTCTTTCTTGCTCAAAGCTTAAAAGTAAAAGGCAGCAGTCCAAAGGTTGTGGACACAAACTTGAATGTTTGACAGTAAATATGTAAATAATGAAGTTACATCAGGCCCAAGTATGCTAATTATGTATTATCTCTGGTCTATATTATATGTCTTGTGTCAGTGATATTTGCCCTGTCCAATGTTTGTCTCTCCTCTTGTTTGCGTGTCTGTCTGTTCGTTATTTTGCTTGTTAGTTTGTATGTCTGGCTGTTTTCTACAAGCTTCTGCTTATCAAAACAGCCTCATAATCTATTTATCACATTTGTCCAGCTTATTACTGCTTATTGTTACTTTTGCTTTACTCCATAATTACATATACTTGTCATTATTTTTCATAGAAGTATGACAAACAAATGTGTTTCTTAATTCAATTGAAGATTGAGGGCGCACTTGAGTTCACTATAGACCATGTTACCTTTGTTTACAGAAACAGTTACCTTGTACATTCTAATGCATTTTCTGACGGGCAAGATACTACACAGGCCATATGGGAAAATTTAAATTTGGTGTCATAATTTTCACATAAATTCAAGAGTTACAAAAGAAACAGCTGTACAGATTTTGAGATGTCCCCCCTTTCTCATATCAAAAGTTGAGAAAAATCAGACAGTGCAATCTCCATAAAACATAAGATTTATTGTATTCTTCCATTGAGCTGCGTACAAACTGTGCCTGCAGGAAGTCCAGGCTCTGTGGCTCTTTTGTCATGTTTGCAAACATGTGATGTCACGGGTCACATGGTCTATAGTGACACAGTTCTTTTTTCATAATTGTTCATGAGGGCGCTAGACAAGGCTAGTCATGTTGTAGGGCAGGACCTATTTATTTTTTAATTTTTTAATTTTTCCTGTTTTGGTTTTGTAGTTCTTAGATTTGCCTGGTATTATATTTGTTGTTCTTGTATTGTTGAGGTCGAATAAATAATAACAATAACAATAATAAACATCTTGTGTCGTGGACATTTCTTCATCCCAGGCTTACGAGGAGGCAAAGAAGAGACTTGAATTGGCTGAGCAGGACCGGAGGAAGATGGTTCCAGACCTGAGGAAAGAATCAAGACGAAAGTACGTCAAGAAACGAGAGGAGGACAAGCTAGAGGAGATTGAGGCGGATATCATCGATGAAGAGTATCTATTCTCATCAACGGAGTAAGTTATCACCCGCTAATCATGGAACTTCACTGTTTTCATGACATGATGAATCTACCCCACAGCCACAATTTAGAAAAAAATGCCTGTGAACTTGTTTGCCATGTCATGGCCCAGCAGTCAAATGCACCGAATTTAACATTTAGGCTTGATCAATTGTTCGAGAAAATAGTGACTTGCCATGCACAATTTTCAGCATGAAAATACATTGTCCTTGATTTTGGTTGAACCAACGGCAATCAGCTGTTTCTCTTTTTTTAGGTTTTCAAATACAGTTTTCTCGAATATGACTTCATTTCAGAGGGAAATATTTGCCAGAAAAAATTGTTATAGAATGAACTTCATAATCAGTTAACTTTCAGACTAAAATTAAACAATGCTGTTTTTTATTCTAAGCAATCCTGCATAATACCTTTATTTTTATTTCCTTTTTTGTGTGTGTTTTAAACCTGCAGCTTAACGAAAAAGGAAAAGCAAGAATTAGACTACAAGAAGCGGGTATTAAAGCTTGCAAAAGATCACAGGAAGGCAGGAGAGAAACAGAAAGAAGGGCGTTACTACATGCCTAAAGACGATGAGGTTAGTTGACCCCTTACCAAAAATGGGTGTTACTATATGCCTAAAGACGATTAGGTTAGTGACCTCTTTACCAAAAGTGGGCGTTACTACATGCCTAAAGATGATGAGGTTAGTTGACCCCTTACCAAAAATGGGTGTTACTACATGCCTAAAGACGATTAGGTTAGTGACCTCTTACCAAGAGTAGCTTCTAGCCTTGTTTTTGGCGTTACAGAAATAATAAAAATGCTATTATTTCTGAAATGTCTTATTTTTTTCTTCTTGCTTTAGAAACCATCCGACAAGTATGTGGAGCCGATCTTTGAGGAGCTGGAGGTGGCACCACGGTCCGAGCAGCAGAGATGGGAGGAAGAGCACGTCAAACTTGGCTCCTTGAGGTTTGGGGCTAAAGATGCAAAACAGAAACACAAGGTAATCAAAACTTGAGTCCAATGCACTAGACCACTGGGCTATAACCAACACTTATCACTAGTAAGCTTTCATTTTTAATAGTAGGTTTTCATATTATAAATTGTTAAGTAGACCATCACATGACCAAATAACAGCTAGTGTTAATGAGCAATTATGAAGCAAGGTATGCGATTGGCTACCAATTTCTACCTAAACTTTGTCACACTATACTAATATGAAACATATTAAGTAAACCACAACTCAAACTCACAAGGAAAATTTTCCTTCAATTTTGAGATGAACAAAGAAAAACTGTCTAGAACAGGATTTGAACCTGCGACCTCTAGATAAGAGTGCCGGCGCTCTCGCAACTAAGCTATCTAGCCCTAATGATGGCGGTTTCCTTATTTTGTCAATAACTTTGTTCGGGGTGCCAGTCGGAAGCCATTAGCTTTAGCACATTGCATTTTTACTACCTGTTCATCAAGTCCTAAGCATTTCTGAAACCATGTCAACTCCTTCAGAGTATGCAGCGCCGGCAGCCAAATGGGCGCACAGAGTACTCTGGCCCTAAGCATTCCTGAAACCATCTCAACTCCTTCAGAGTATGCAGCATCGGTAGCCAAAAGGCCGCACAAGCTACTAGTTAATCACACCAAGAATTCCTACCCTTGCACTTGCAGGTACCCATTTACTCGTGGGTAATGAGAAGCAATTATAGCTAAGTGTCTGGCTCAAGGACACAAATGTCACAACCAGGGCTCCACCCTACACTCCAATAACTCAGCCACCAGAACTTGAGTCTGTGCACTAGACCAATCAGCCACTACACAAAACCATGCATTCATCTGGACGTTTATATTGCTCTCTGATTTGTCCTTGCAGGCCAAGGAATATGATCTAGTTGTGGATGAGCTGGGAGAGATTGAATTTGTCAGCGCAATGCAGATGCCTGGAACTGGAGATAGGGTGAGTACATTCCTAATATAAATAATAATAATAATGATGCGCAGTTCTTATATAGCGCTTTATACTCCCAATGGGTGTCTCAAAGTGCTCAGTGTTTTTCCTACAAGGTATGTGGAGCTAAGTGTTGAAGTATGAGACCTATTCCTTTACATAGCACCATGTAATGGTTTAAAAGGTGCTGTGGCGCAATATGCAGCCAATCAAACCAGGAACACCGGGGCGAACCCCTTTTTACGAGAATTGCACTGGGCTCTTTCACGTGCATTGCACAACACACCGGACCAACAGCTTTACGTCCCATCCAAAGGCCGAAGCAATAATGGTTAAGTGTCTTGCTTAAAGGCACTGGACACGTTTGGTAATTGTCAAAGACCAGTATTCTCACTTGGTGTATCCCAACATATGCATAAAGTAACAAACCTGTGAAAATTTGTGCTCAATTGGTCATCGAAGTTGCAAGAAAATAGTGAAAGAAAAAACACCCTTGTTGCACAAATTTGTGTGCTTTCAGATGCCTGAAGTCTTTGTCAGATTCAAATATTTTAGTGAGAGATTACCTCTTTCTCAAAAACTACGCTACTTCAGAGGGAGTGGTTTCTCACAATTTTGTATACTATCAACAGCTCTCCGTTGCTGGTTACCAAGTAAGTTTTTATGCTAATTTATATTTTGAGTAATTACCAAACGTGTCCAGTGCCTTTAAGGACACAAGTGTCACGACCGGGACTCGAACAAACACTCTGCTAATCAGAAACACCATAGCTTGAGTTTGGTGTCTGGTGCTCTTATCCGCTCGCCCTAAATAAGTGGTCAACTGGCTAGAAAATGCCACCAAGAGTAGGAGGGTTAACATTAAACTTTCTTTTTTCATTTTCAGTCTGATGAACCAGAAGAGCGTGAGTTATCAGCCGCTCAGAGGAAACGGCAGAGTATCGCAGAAACTCGCAAGAGTCTTCCCATCTTCAAATTTCGGGGGGATCTTCTTCAGGCCATTGAGGATCATCAGATATTGATCATTGAAGGGGAGACCGGATCAGGGAAGACTACCCAGATACCACAGTACCTGCATGAAGCGGTAAGTCTTATCCACTTCACGTCGGATGATGCTTTTTCCGCCAAACTTTTCCAATCTTGCTTACGGTGGACATTTTACAAATGCCGGGAGCAACTTTGGAGCACCTTTTTATTTTGCGGTCAGTTGGACAGCTGAAGTGTTTATTCACCGGGACATTCCATTTTGTAGCATGCACAGCAATGCACCTACCGTGCTATTGTGTAAAGACGGACAGGTGGTACTGGAATTCATGCTCGAAATCTCTCTATTTCCAGGGGGGTTATTGTGTTGTCCCCAATTTCAGACATTTGTCCTTTTGTTATACTAATAAGGGTTACAAGAATGGACAGGCTACCCTCATTGTTTACCATTGTATTGGGCTTAATGGGAGGTAGGTCCGGGTTGTTCGAGATTCCAGCAAACCTTAGCGGATTATCGGCCGTGGCTTACAGCCAAGGTTTTCTGATTCACATACTCAAATTTTTCTCAGAAGGGAAAACAATATACGTGCTTACTATGAGAACTTTTGCTGTCTTTCCTTTGTCAAAAGTCAGGGTTTCATTGTGACAATGATATTTTCGAAGGAAATTTTGTTTACTACAGAAACTCCTAAAGAATTCAGGAAAATAATACCGTGCAGATCTTTTGGAATACCGACCCGTAGTGGTTAAGCATTCTATAGGTTGAGAAATATTTACCTTTTAGGCCCTAATTAGGTGTTATTCGAAAGCTCTTGTTCTCATCTGTGTTTTGAGCAAATCAACCAAGTTTTGAGTTTTGGCGGTGCCTTATTATGGCATGGAGTATCAGGCAGGTTTTGTCATTTTGTATTTTAGGGCTACACTAAGGATGGGAAGAAGATTGGATGCACGCAGCCAAGACGCGTTGCCGCAATGAGCGTGGCCGCTAGGGTCGCTGAGGAGATGAATTTCAAACTTGGAAATGAGGTTAGTAAAGAAAATGACAGACCCTTGAACATGAAAATTGTTTGTGTCTTAAAACAATATTGGGTGAACAAGGATAATCTTGCCAAAAAATAGTTAATGGCCTGACGTTCTGACCCTAGCAGAGTCTTTCTCGAAGGCTTAATGACAACACAAAACACATAAATAGGTGTACTGGTGTAACAGAAGCGGTCAAGTGGAAAGAGATGAAGAGAGAAAGAGAAGCAAAAGGCACACAGAAAAAGCAAGAGAAGAACAATGAAGAGGATGACAAGGGGTGGGTGGGTATAGGGAAGGGACTGGTGTTTGACCACAAGAGCTTGTGAAAGCAGAAAGGACAAAATCAACAGTGGGAAGAGGGAGAACATTTTATTAACTACTGAATGAGGCAGACTAAAAGGAGGATATCTGTGGGGAAAAGGGAGGGAGAAACTGTGGATAAGGCACCTTCAGACCATTCAGCCCCATCTTCTTAAGACCCAAGAAGGACATTACTTCAAACTTGATGTCTTAGCCTGCTCCTCTTCTAAGGTTTTGCTAAGGTTGTGACGTCAGGCCATTGTAATAACAACTACTTTGCTGTGTAGAATTGTCCCATTAAAAAGTTGTCCTGCTATTTATCTACCGCTGTGGGGTAGATTGTGAATTAGGGGACTACCTAGTTCAAAACAGAACTTGTCTTGCTGCATGTCTATCGCCTTGGTTTAGATTGAGAAAATCGGGTGACTACTTTGTTCAGATAAGAACTTGTCCAGCTTTTTATCAGTCAGGAAACTGGACAGTTTGAAAATATTGAATTAGAAATGTGTGTGTAGTTGGTATAAACATTCATTGGAAGTTGTGTATAAGCAATTCAGCATCTCTAGTTAAAGGTATTATACAGGATAAGTAAGTGTAGTGCCCCTCCCAGAGATTACAAAAGGAGTAAGTAAATTTAAGTTGGAGTTCCCATTTCCTAGAAAGAGTGGACATGTGGATACTGTCCATGTAGCCTACATAGCTGATTGGCTGGGTTTGATCTAAAGTACCATGGTCACCGCCTTTTGATTGGGTAAGGCACCCAGTAGGAAATGCAACTCCAACCCAGTGGTTCTCCTTGCTGCTCATTCTTATGCGAGCAGTGAGAGAATAAACACCAAGTTCACTCTCTTCAGCCAACACATACTGGTGTACTGATGTGTTCTTCCTTTCGCTCCTTTTCTAATCAGATTTAACCCACTCCTTCGGATAACAAACATCATTGTTTATTTTTAGTCTGTAAGCTTACTGATTATGAAGTTCATACTAGAACAACTTTTTCCGCGAAACGTTTCCCTCTGAAATACAGTTATATTTGAGAAAACTGTACCTGAAAACCTCAACAAGAAAACTGCTGGTTTTGGATGTTCCTACCAAAATGAGGGACAATGTGATTACATGCTGAAAACTGTGGATGGTTTTTCACTATTATCTCCCGACTCACCAGACGGATTAAGCCCAACTTTTCACAAGTTTGTTATTGCATGTATAGACCTTTCTTTTGTTGATAAACAAAGTGCGCCGGTTGGCATGGACGGCCGAATGTTAGCAAAAAAATCAATCGTGTTAAAAGAAATTGTGACAAAATTCAACATTTTCTGTAAAGATTCATGAACTGAAATACCTCCCATGATTGGTTGATTTCTTTCCAACAAATTCAACACCATTTTTGAATATTTGTGTAACATTGCTACAAACTATGGCCATCTGTTTTTGATTTGCAGTTATGGCTTTCCATAGTTTTCCAACCTCGGTTGGCAAAAACTCGGGGCTGTGACGTTGCAATAGAAAGGTCTATATGGTTGATCACACAAAACATGAACACTGTCTGTGACCAAGTGAGTCACTGTACCAGACATTTAACAAGAAAATTACTTGGTGAAATGTATTCCTCTGCAGGTTGGTTACAGTATACGCTTTGAGGACTGCACATCAGATAGAACCATCTTGAAGTACATGACGGACGGAATGCTGCTGAGAGAGTTTCTTGGTGAACCTGACATGGCTGGCTACAGGTGAGTTGTAAAATAATCTAGTAAGATTTGTGGTAACACCACAGACATTAAATCTATCTTCAAGTTATTCAGAAAAGAACTGACGTTGTAAGAACTTGACTTTCGATCGGTTTGTTCCAACAGTCTTCATGAGAAAGCTGGACTCAGATGCTGCAGGAAGTGTAAGTACTGTATAAGAGTTCACCTTTCTCCTGAAGACAACGAGATCATACTCATCGAAACGTCAACTCATGAGCATATTCATTGAACCAGCTATTCTCTAGAGAATTCCGCGGAAAAATACGGCATCTGATGATGGAAAGCAAAGGAAAACCTACCTAGCCCTTAATCTACAGCTTTAACATCCCAACAGTGGGACAGAGCAAATGTGGTTGACTGTCTTGCTTAAGGGCACGAGTGTCAAGACTGAGACCCAACCCTGTTTGCCCTCTTTTCAAAAGAACTTTAAAAAAACACTCTTCAGAAATAATGATCCTGTAATAATAAGCCACTGAATATTTCTCTCCTTGCCCGCTCAGCGTAATCATCATCGACGAAGCCCACGAGCGTACCTTACACACAGACATCCTCTTTGGTCTCGTCAAGGACATCTCACGCTTCAGACCGGATCTCAAGTTGCTCATATCAAGCGCCACCTTGGACACCGACAAGTTTGCCGAGTTCTTCGACGACGCTCCTATATTCCGTATCCCTGGGCGTCGTTTTCCAGTTGATCTCTTCTATACAAAGGTAATTGAAGGTAATCCCCACACAGGGATTTTTATGTACAAGCACGTTCACAACCTTCTTCCTACAGTGTTTTCCTCTTATTTTTCAGCAGTTCAAACCATTCACAGTCATAACACCTGATCAAACCACCATTTTTTTGTCTACCATTTACGCACACCACCTATTCTCTAAACACCTTGAGATTCGTCTTTGGAATAGCATTGATGGCAAGATTAGGTCAGAGTCATCTGTGGGTTGTTTTAAAAACTCGTGCAAAATACATTTTGAGTAGCTTTTTATCTTTTCATTCTTCACCTCTATGAGTTTCTAGTTTTATGATTAACCATCATGTTCTGTCCTAGCTCGTTATGTTTGTTTATCCTGTTCCGTCCCTGTCTGTACGTTCTGCTGTAACTTAAGTTCAGTTCAGAAGTCCAGTATTACCATAACACTTTAACATAATTGCATTGTCCTTTGGATGGGACACTAAACTGTAGGTCCCACCTACTGGAATTGGTTGTGCACGTAACAGAACACAGAAGATGAAGCCAGAACACTTATTGTGGAAGAGTAGGTGCTAACCCCTGTATTTCTGGTTCACATAGCGAGCACCCTTATTACAGGTTTCCTCAGGCTTGCGAGCTACAATGATTAAGTTCACTTATGAGGCATCCTTGATTTTATTACCAGAAATTGATTATAATAATAATAATAATGGGAAACAAACTGGGGGAAGAATCACTAGTTCAAAAATCAAAAAGGGGAGGCTTGTTTTTCCGATCAAATTTTAACAAAATTACAGGGAGGAAAACTTCACACTTATGACTAAATAATAACTAAACACAAGGTAAACAAGGATAAATAATCAAACAAGATTTTGTTCGAATCTTATCTTTAATGATTTTTTTTGTGTGTGTCTGATGTTCCACCTTTTCTAGGCACCAGAGGCAGACTACTTAGATGCTTGTGTCATCTCAGTTCTTCAGATCCACGTCTCACAGCCAGAGGGAGACGTCCTTGTGTTCCTCACTGGTCAGGAAGAGATTGAAACATGCATGGAGATCTTACAGGTAAGAGAGATTACCAGAACTGGATATCACAAAGAGCTAAGATTGATCTGAACTTTTGAGTCAATCTTAATTGCTAAGTTTGACGCACAATACAAATCACTATGGCAATATTGACAACTTGTTTTGCAGCCGTTCAGCGAATGCATCCCTCTCCTCCAGATCCTGCAATCTCTTCTTCTCCTCGCGGTCCCACTCATCAGACTCCGAGTCCGAGTCCCCGCCTTGCTTGGCATGCTTGCTGGACCTGTCTCACACAAAAAATAATGTGAAGTTCATCGGTCGTGTGCAGTAGACCAATCAGTTAAAGAGTTAAATCTCATCTTATCCTTTCGATCCCACTAATCAGACTCCGAGTCTGTGTCCCCGCCTCGCTTTGCTTGCTTGCTGGACCTGTCTCACACAAATATAATGTGAAATACATTGTTCATGTGCAATAGACCAATCAGTTAAAGCTAGGGTCATAGATTGGTAAATACTCCAAAAAGTACCGACCATAAAAACTTACTTGGTGAGAAGCACTGCAGCTGTTGCAAGAATAAACTATGTTGAGAAAGAATTCCCTTTGAAGTAATATGGTTTGGACTATTTTTCACCCCAAAACATGTGAATCTGAGAAACAATAGGAACTCAATACTGTAAAACACATAATGGGCCGTAAGCGTAGAATTTAGCAGTAACCACAATCTTGAAATTGGGCCCAAGTCTGGATTTCACAAAGAGTTAAGATTGATCTTAAGTGCAAATCCATCGTAGTTGCTTAGCAAAGAGTGATGTCACAATACAAATCACTATGGTAATACTGATAACTCATCTTAAGATGAATCCTAACTCTTTGTGAAATCGACCCCTGGGCTCGATTTCACAAAGAGTTAAGATTGATCTTAAGTGCAAATCCATAGTAGTTGCTAAGCAAAGAGTGATGTCACAATACAAATCATTATGGTAATACTGACAACTCATCTTAAGATGAATCTTAGTGCTTTGTGAAATCGACCCCAGGGTCTGGATTTCACAAAGCACAAAGATTCATCTTAAAGGTAGGGTCATAGATGGGTTTTTGTCAACGTAATGAATGATGTACGGCAAAATTATCAAGAAAGATACAATAAAAGTCACCTGTGAAAGTTTCAGCTGAATACAGAGAAGACAACAAAAACCTTCAAGGCATCTTCACAAGAATGTTTAATCCATCAACGTTTATTGAGGTGACAGCGGGTACCAACTGCATCTCTGGCCCCAGCATTCAGTCCCAGTCGTGACACTTGTGTCCCTGAGCAAGACATTTAACTATAATTTGCTTCTCTCCACCCAGGGGTAAAATGGGTACCTGTGAGGGCAGAGATGGTTCTTGTGATTGATTTAGCCTAGTAGCGCTTATTTGGCAGCACAGGCTGTATACTCCCCAGGGAGCTGAGATGGTTTAAGGAATGAAATAAAATGGCCCAGTGACGAGGGGTAATAATGTTAAGAAGCGCTTTGAGACGCCCTTGGGTGTGTAAAGCACTGTATAAAAATATCTCAGAAATCATTCATGCATGAGTTGTTTCTCAGATTCAAATGTTTATGGGTGAAAATTATCCAAACCATATTACTTGGAAGGAATCCTTTTCAAAAAATAGTTTATACTATCAAGAGCTGCAGTGCTTCTCAAAGTAAGTTTTTATGGTCATTAAATGTTGGAGTATTTACTAATCTACGACCCCCCCTTTGACTGATTGGTCTATTGCACATAGTTTCTGTACTACTTGCTGAGAAGACGGCAAAAACCGTCCAGGTATTTTTACAAGAATATTGAATCCATCAACGTTTAGCGAGGTGACAGCGGGTACCAACCAACCGCATCTCTGGCGGTAGCATTCGCAAACGGACACCAACTCTCAGAAATCTGAGAAGCATGAACCGTTTCTCAGATTCAAATGTTTCTGTTTGAACAATTATCCGAACCATATTACTTCGAAGGGAATTCTTTCTCAAAATAGTTTATACTATCAACAGCTGCGGTGCTTCTCACCATGTCAGTTTTTATGGTCATTAACTTTTGGAGTCGTTACCAATCTATGACCCTAGCTCTTTGTTTTTTTATTATTATTCTCTAATAAATGCAAATCAATTAAAAACTACATAATTACAAAAAAATTAATTAATGCTCAAATAATCCATGACATCAACTGGGCATGTAAAGAAGTCACTTAGATGTGAAAATCATGGGGAGGAAATGCAAATGTATAACAGTGTTTTATATCTTGGAGGGGGTGTCAGACACAGTTGGCAGTGTCGAACAATTAGCAAGTTTCTGGGGATGTCCCTCTTAAACAAACAAATTATACTCCACATTTTTTCAATTGTTATATTCAGGAGAGAGTCAGGAAACTAGGCACCAAGATCAGAGAGCTCATCGTTCTCCCCATTTACTCCACCCTCCCCTCCGAGCTCCAAGCCAAGATCTTTGAGCCCACCCCGCCGGGGGCTCGTAAAGTGGTCCTAGCCACCAACATAGCGGAGACATCCCTGACTATAGACGGCATCGTCTTTGTCATTGATCCGGGATTCAACAAGCAGAAGAGTTATAATGCCAGGACTGGGATGGAGTCCCTTGTCGTGACCCCAGTGTCAAAGGTCAGTGTTGGTTAGGTCACAGAATCTATGGGCTATCATTACGGGATTGCTCCATTTAAGAATTTCCGAGTTTGGCCACAAAATCTTTGGTAGTGAACATCCTTTTCACCCATTACGTGTGTTTACATTAGACTTAATGGATTAGCAGTTAATCTGGTTGGGGCAGTCAGCAGCCCTACTGGGTTGTGCATAATCCAAGTAAGTCCACTGTTTGGAAAAGGAAATTACATGAAAATAACAGGTGTGAGCTGTCAGACAAAAAGGATGTTTCATTTGAGCACTTGTTCCCTTGAGCAAGGCACTTAACCATAATTGCTTCGTAAAAAGTTGGGAAGGTAGTGCATTCTGCTCTACCAGCCAGGCTCCTAGTGGATGATACCCATGCCTACATCCTTACGGACTGTGAAGGGGGTAACCCTGTTTCAGCCCCAGGAGTAGGTGGCAACGTACCCCTGGCGACAGTTGATTTGGGTTAATAGCCCAAATCAGTTAAGTGTAGCCCTCACCTTGAAGCGGCCGCCCGGCCTTGTGATGTTAGGAGATATCTCATTTTTATAAAAGTTGACAAATTAAAATATAAATGTTTTCTTTTAATAATAATAATAATAATAACCAGTTCTTATATAGCGCATTTCACAATAACGTCTCAATGCGCTTTACATTAGTGCCCTGGTCATTGGGCCAATAACATTCCTTTAATCTTTCTCAGCTCCCTGGGGAGTATACAGCCCGAGCTGCCGTGGCGCTCAGAAGCTTTTTCAAACACAATATCAACCTCTACCCTCGCAGGTACCCATTTATACCCCTGGGTGAAGAGAAGCAATTATAGCAAAGTGTCTTGCTCAAGGACACAAGCGTCACGACCGGGACTCGAACCCACACCCCGATGACTAAACCACCAGAACTTGAATCCGATGATCTAAACCACTCGGCCATGACACCCCTCTTTTAGATAGACTCTAGGGTAGAAACATTATGCCATTAACAATGTTTTGTCAACTAAGATTGTCAAATTACTTCAATGGTTTATTCATTTGTTATCATGTGAATGCAGGCCTCAGCTAATCAGCGAGCTGGTAGGGCAGGCAGGGTGGCTGCCGGCAAGTGCTTCCGTCTCTACACAGCCTGGGCTTATAAGAATGAACTGGAGGAGAACACCATCCCTGAAGTAAGTGAAAATCATTCCTTTTTCTAAGACTATGTTTTTTTAGTCACAAAAGAGCCACAAAGCCCCTTATTTCATGCAGGCAAAATGTTTACTTCGTACATTTTATTGAGATTGAACCATAAAATTTGTTGTTAACACTTTAGATACACTTCGCTTACTGTATAATCATCACATAACGCCCAGACATAGCTTTAATCAAATTTTGTCAGTAAAAAATTTCAACAGAAATGACATGAAAGAGAAAAATTAGTTTTGTGTTCAGAAATTGGGATACTACGAATAACATACTACATTGGAAAATGTCGTATCCGGACATGACCTTTATTTTACCGGCCATTCAACCGTTAACTGCCGTGTAGCCAGGGATCACACCCAGGGAAGCGGCAGCCAGGGGGTCACCTTAAGGAAATGCAACTTATTATTTCAGGTATCAAATAAAAAACCACGAGGGAAACTGACTTTGTTCAATCCCAAATCATAAGAGGAACCAGTATGAGGGAATTTACCAGACCATCTCAACTGAAATTGTAAAAACTAACGGCATGGTTCCACTTCAGATCCAGAGAACGAATCTCGGCAACGTGGTCCTCCTCTTGAAGAGCCTTGGCATCAACGACCCGATCCACTGAAATTGTAAAAACTAACGGCATGATTCCATTTTAGATCCAGAGAACGAATCTCGGCAACGTGGTCCTCCTCTTGAAGAGCCTTGGCATCAACGACCTGATCCACTTTGACTTCATGGATCCACCGCCCCATGAGACACTGGTTCTGGCCCTGGAGCAGCTCTATGCCCTGGGGGCGCTCAACCACAAAGGAGAGCTCACCAAACTGGGCAGGAGGATGGCGGAGTTTCCTGTGGATCCAATGACGTCTAAGATGATCTTAGCTTCGGAAAAGTAAGACAATAATAACAATAATAATAATAATAAACAGCACTTATAAAGCGCACAGTATCTGACAAAAATTGACATTCAAGGGCGCCGGTTCACAAAGAAAAAGTCCAGGATTTAAAATGCTTGTTTGACGAGATGATTCTTGAGCAGTCGTTTTAAGATTGATGGATTATTCCGCGTTCTTAGGTCAAGTGGTAAGGAATTCCATAGACGAGGTGCAAAGTTAGGGAAAGCTCTGTCTCCATAGCTAGCGAGGCGAGATATATGGATCCTTTATCATGAGGCAATTATTATCATTCTTGTTATATATTCCTGGTAATGAAGCCAAGGATGCCTCATAAGTGAACTTAATTATGATAGCTCGCAAGCCTGAGGAAACCTGTAAACAAGGGTGCTTGCTATGTGAACCAGAAACACTGGGGTTAACCCCTACTCTTCCACGATATTTATTCTGCACTATCAATCCTAGTACACAGGACCTACAGCTTATTGTCTCAGTCGATTGACAAAGCAATTATGGTATAGTATCTTGCTCAAGGGCAAAAGTGCCACAACCAGGATTCGAACCCACACTCTACTGATCAGAAACACCAGACCTCGAGTCCGGTGCTCCTAACCACTCGGCCACGACTTGCCACGTAACTAGTTCACTTCCCTCACATAGCAACCTGTATACTGCAGCCATGTCACTCAAACCTCTTATTCTGTGCACACACTTCGCTTTTATGGTCCTCGTCTGTGGAACGACATTGACAACCAAATCTAAAATCGGCCTTCTGTGGGTCATGTTAAGCTTCGTTCAAGAGAGCCCCACTCTCTCATTATAACTTAGCTTTCTCTCCCGACTCCACTGCTCGTCTTCAGCTCTCTTTTTGTTTATGCCTCTAGCTGGTCCTAAGTTTGTCATTATTTCTTGGGCATTATCTGTATAATTATCTCATTACTTGTACATTATGCATTCTCTCTTGTCTGTTTGTTGTTCTGTTATGTTGTCTTTGTTTGTTGTTTTTGTATTTTGTCTAGGGCTGTTCCCCACAAGCCTCGGCTTATTTGAACAGCCTCCTTACTCACAGCCTAGATTGTTAAAGTTTTTCAGTATCGTTTTCATTGTGGGGCATGGTTGGCTTTTGCGTAAAGCGCTCGCCTCTCACCAAGGTGACCCTGGTTCGATACCCGGCCAAGGCCATATGTGAGTAGAGTTGTGCGTTGGTTCTTTGCTGTGCCACGAGGGTTTTTCTCCGGGCCCTCCGGTTTTCCTCCCTCCGCAAAAATCAGACACTTTCGGTCTCTGGCTGTGCTCCGTGGTCATAATGGGTTGATGTGGCTGGCTGCCAAAGGCGCTCTTGCATGCCTGCTTCTCGAACACGTTGTAGCCGCGTCCTTCGCAATTCAGCTTCCCAGCTGCTAGTAAGGATGATTAGCCTCCCAAATTATTATTATTATTATTGGTCGTGTTTACTCTTTGCTTGTATTGTACTACTATAAATTTGTCCAAATGATTCCGTCTTTTCTTCTTGTGGCTACGGAAATAAATGCTACATTGAATCGAATTTAATTTCCAGCACTAACGTTGTTTATTTCTACCGTTAGGTACCAGTGTACTGAGGAGATTCTCAGTATCACAGCCATGCTGTCAGTCAACAATGCCATCTTCTATCGACCCAAAGATAAGATCGTTCATGCCGATAACGCCCGGGTCAACTTCTTCACTCCGGGGGGAGACCATCTGACGCTGCTCAAAGTCTACAATGAAGTAAGTGAACATCAAGTATTTGCCATTGAACTATTTCTACAACCAGGTGAGGTCTGCGGTAGCACCATGTGTAAGTCTCTCCCACCATGCAAAGTTTCAAATCCTTCGTATTTCTGCTTTCTGCTTCTCTCTCGCTATTCATATACTTCCACTTGACTGCTCTTGTTACACTTGTATACATGTTTATGTGTGTTGTGTTGTCATTTAGGTTTCGAGAAAGACTCTGCTAGGGTCGAAACGTCAGGCCACTAACTAATTTTTACATGTGCATGCATTTATTAAGGGACTTGGGGGAAAAGCAATCGTATTTATCAGAAACATAATAGAAAACTCGTTCTCTTTTTAACTTTTTCTCCCTTATCCAACCTTCTATTTTGTCCTTTGTGTTTCCAACTTCTTGTGGTCAACCCCCCCCCTTCCCTCCAAACCCCCCCCCCCTTTTGTCTCCATAATCCCTGTTTACCCCCTGCCTTTTCTGAATGCTTTCTGCCTCTCTCTATTCATGTATTTCCAATTGACTGCTCTTGTTACACTTGTATACATGTTTATGTGTGTTGTGTTGTCATTTATCCTTCGAGAAAGACTCTGCTAGGGTCGAAACGTCAGGCCACTAACTAATTTTAGTATCTCTATAACATCACACTTTTGAGTAAAATGTTTCTATTACAAAACTACATGTAGGTTTAAAGCACAAATAATAGTATTCTTTATCCCAAATCAAATATAACATCTATTAAATTGTTGCAGTACCCTATATATAAAATATATATAAAATATATATAAAATATATATAAAATATATAGGATACGAACTGCCTCTAGCTACCGGGCAAGCTCGGTGGTCTAGTGGTATGACATCTGCTCTAAAATGTCAAAGGTCGCGAGTAGTAATAATGCCTGTGGAGTTTGTTTTAATTGACTCAGGAAAGTACTTAGTAAAAAAATATTAACTGGTTCTTATATAACGCACATGTCCTAGTAGCTAAGTCAAGACGCTTCACAACATTATTACCCCTAACATCTATTCAATTGTTGCGATACCCGCTGCCATGGATTCAAACTACCTCTAGCCATCGGGCTAGCTCGGTGGTCTAGTGGTAAGACTGCTCTAGCAATGCAAAGGTCGTGGGTTCGAATCCCACCCGAGTGATTTGCCTGTGGATTTTTTTTCACAGAACTCGGGAAAGTACTGAGTATACAGTGCTTTACACACATCGGTGTAAGGGTAAAAACCAAATGATACTATTATTTCTGTTCATCAGGCATATCTTAGACCATCCCTCTATCTTTCTCAACTCCCTGAGGAGCGTACAACCCGAAGCTGCTTAAAGAAGCGCTGAGGGGTTAATCCAACACAATACTGTCTCAGCCCTCTCAGGTTCCAATTTATACACCTTGATTAAGAGAAGCAATTATGATTAAGTGCCTTGCTTAAGGACACAAAAGGGTCATGACCGGATTCGAACCCACACTCTGATGATTCAACAATCGGAACTTGAGTTCGATGCAGTAGACCGCTCGGCCACGACACACCACAGTGCTTAACGCTCATCAGTGTATGGGTAAACACAAACAATGCACCGTGATGTCTTGAATATGGTAAGTGCCTTGCTCAAGGACCCAAGTGTCGTGACCGGGATTCGAACCCAAACTCTGATGATTCAACAATCGGAACTTGAGTTCGATGCAGTAGACCGCTCGGCCACGACACACCACAGTGCTTAACGCTCATCCGTGTATGGGTAAACACAAACAATGCACCGTGATGTCTTGAATATGGTAAGTGCCTTGCTCAAGGACCCAAGTGTCGTGACCGGGATTCGAACCCACACTAGGATGATTCAACAATCAGAACTTGAGTTCGATGCAGTAGACCGCTCGGCCACGACACACCACAGTGCTTAACATACATCAGTTTACAAACAGTGCACCTTGTGGTCATGAATATGTTTTCTTAATAGTTTACTGTACTTTGATATCAGTGGTTGGAGACGGACTTTTCTACCCAGTGGTGTTTTGAGAACTTCATCCAGCATCGGTCAATGCGAAGAGCGAGAGATGTCCGAGATCAGATCAAAGGACTGGTGGAGAGAGTCGAGATTCCTTCTACTTCGTCGATGCATGATGACGTTTCTATCAGAAAGGTGATTACGGCTTTAAGTACCTGTTGTTTGTTCTGTCCCCACTGGCAGTTTTATTTCTCATTACTGTTTGAAGTTTCTCGGGAGACCACGGGCAAATGCCTACGTTTAATAGAGAGAGAAAGTACCTTATTGGTACCTTATTATCAGGGCTCGAAGTTGGGTAAAATTCCACAAGACCGCAGGACTTGTTGCTTAAAAAAATTATCGGCCCAGAAACTATTTTACAAGAACAGAATCTAAATGAGAAAGAACTTTCTACGAAGTTTAACATGAAAACTGTTTTTATTTGAATAAGCACAAGAGAAGATATACAACAGAATTGAATTGTATTTACCGGACTCAAAGTCAACATTAAAAAAAAAAAATTTCTTTATTATTATTACATGCAAAAAATAAGTTAGTGGCCTGACGTTTCGACCCTAGCAGAGTCTTTATTACTTGGTGAGATAGTATTAAAAGTGAAAAACACAAGACCGCCGGACTTGTCCAGTCGTGAGTTTACCGGCCCAATGCTAAAATCACTGACCTCAGGGCATGCGGTCCAGTGTACAATTTGAGCCCTTCTGCTATAGACCCATTGCACAACGCGGAACGCACGTTCGAACATGATGTTCACCCTTCCATTTTGGGAGTCAAACTGTACACAAGAATCATAGAGTTGACTCCCAAAATGGAAGGGCACGCATCATGTTCGAAGGTGCGTTCCGCGTTGTGCAATGGTGCTATATAAGACTACACACTCTTTGCTCCCTGCTTGCCCAACAGACTTTCTAGTTATGCTACTGGCCTTTCCAGATCCATATCTGACTTGTTGCTCTCTTCTGTACCTAATGCTACTCAATCTTCATTCACTTAATAACCCACAAACTGTCTGGTTGGTTGCTTTTGTACAAGGCTATCACAGCGGGCTTCTTTTACCACACGGCCAAGTTCAGTAAAGGGGGTCAGTACAAGACGGTGAAGCATCAGCAGACGGTGTTGGTTCATCCCAATAGCAGTCTGTTTGAAGAGCAACCTCGATGGCTCATCTATCATGAACTTGTCTTCACTACCAAGGAATTCATGCGCCAGGTAAGGCCTAAAAAACTAATTGTTATATTGGCGTAACAGGGCAGAAAAAATAGGGTAGGTAGGTAGGTTTTTCTGAGTTTTTTTTTAAATCTAGGTTAAGGAAAGCCCTATACAGGACTCTCCCTCTGTGTTGTACACAGATACAGAGTCCTCATATCCAGGACATCACTGTAGTATAATCTGAAAGTGAAAGGCCGCCAGGGCTAGGTTTAGGATAGGATAGGATGGGACATTCCAGCAATATTGACCTTTCAGCGTTTAAATAGACTGTGCAAGTCTCGCGCATATCCGAACGAGAAAACACGTCAAACGAAGAACATGTTTATTTCTGAAATTAAATCTTTGTTTTAAATTATATTTCATGACAAAATCTGAAGAACAAAAATAAATCATTACAATTTTATGAAAAGTTTTAGCTTTTGAAAAAACAATCACAATAGTGTGTATATTATTATTGAAAAAAAAATTGAAACTCTGGGACAAGGATGCCTATTTGATGTTAACTTTTTAGAAACCCCTTACGCGGATTCGTGAAGGTCAAACGGGTCTTAAATGGACCCGTATCGCAGTTTAAAGAGGATGCTGACGCCTCAACAACCATAGACTGCAATGAAAAGGGTTTGCTTTGCAATTACAGCATCTGGCGATTATAATTGCGCATCCAAAACAAGCGTTTACGTAAGTTTTATGATCGGAGGCGAGCACAAAATTCTTAATTTTTTGCAATAACCGGAAGCTGAGGTCAAGTTTAATTCTTGGGTTTTCTTCGTTATATTGTTGAATTGGTTTTACTTTCATATGTTGTTATCACTTAGTATTACATTCCCAACAACATTTATACTTTTCTAGGTCATAACCTACGTTAAACTAAAATAATTGACGAAACAAAATCTCGCCCACGTAAAACTCCATATGGTTGGGACCACTATGGTCCCGGAAGTTCGATTACGCGCGAGACTTGCACAGTCTATTGCCTAGATTTGGGAAATCTATGATGAAACAATGGAAATGCACAGATTTGTTGGCGCGGCACACGTGATTGGCTGATGAACAGTGTCCTTTAGACCTCTAGCGAGGGCGCCCTACTCAAATGACGTCATGTGGGTAAGGTCTATTAGGGGAACTGGAAGAGGAGGGAATTTTTTGATGTTTTTTTATCATGTCTGTGTGGTCGGGCTAAAACAGTGAGTAATCGTGCATCAGTGTGCATGGGAGCGTGAACCGGTCTGAATGGCGTCAGGTGGCATATATGACTGATGACTGGTTTCCCGTACTCAGCCACATGTTTTAGAAGTCTTGTCCCCCAGAATGACAACTTGAATGTATGAAGTCACAAAACTATTCAGATAAACCAGAAGTCGTTGAAATCTGGACTGTTCCATTTCACACCTCGTGAAATGGAACAGTCTAGATTTCACCTCTGCTGTATTGGGTACGTTCGATCATAGAGCAAGGATGAGCTTCCCTGGGTCGACCCCATTGTGCTCATTCGGGTGAGCCCCTGACATGAGCTAATCTAACTCCAACTTCCCCCAGCATTTATTCACACCAATGCATCTTGGGACAGCCGACCAGAACTCCTTTTTTTTTTTGCATTACGTCCAAAACTTTTCGTGGATTCACAAAAAAGATCGTCAAATAATTATTCTCAAGGTAAAACTGCAACGTTAAATAATTTTACAAGCCCACAGTGATACAAAACTACCCGGCTTCGAATTAAAAATTACTTATTGCTCACAAAAACGCTGCTTTAATGGTGTGTCAAACTTCCTGAAAATGTCCTGTTGATTTACAAACAAAATGGTGGCCATTGAGAAAGTTTCTCGTCGTGAGGTCATGAACAAGGGTCAGCCCCAAGTAAACCATTCCACAAGGTTCAGTAGCTGGACCTCTTGAATTTATAATGTTCAGTGCACCCTTACAAGACCTCATTGCTGCCCATGGTATTTCTAGTGTTGCTTATGCTGACGACACCCAGCTTTACGTTACATTTGATCCAGCTGATCGTGCTTCTGCCATTGCTAAAGTTGAATTATGCATTCAAGATGTCAAATCTTGGGCTTTGTCCAACAAACTCGCTCTGAATGACTCCAAAACTGAGATCTTATTTTTAAGATCTCGTTTCACGAAAAAGATTTCTCCGCCACCCTTACATATTTCCCAGTCTGTTATTGAACCATCTGAATTTGTCCGTAACCTCGGTGTAATTATGGATTCTTCATTGTGCATGATAGACATGTTGATAACGTTTGCAAAGCAGCTCTCATGGCTATCAGAAAAATAGCACAGATTCACCGCTACCTGGATGAAGCTACTACTCTTCGTCTTGTTCACGCTTTCGTCACAATTAGACTTGATTCCAGCAATTCTCTTCTGTATGGACTCCCTGATAAAGATCTCGCTAAAATTCAACGTGTACAAAACACTGCTGCTCGCCTCGTTTCTTGCTTGCCTCATTCTCACCATATTACACCAGTACTAATGAAATTGCATTGGCTCCCAGTTAAGTTTCGTACAATTTATAAAATTCTTTTGTTAACTTTCAAAGCTCAAACATGTTAACCTCCTGCTTATTTATCTGAACTTGTTCACCATTATTCCCCTACTCGGACTTTACGTTCATCTCAACAGTCATTGCTTACCACAACTACAAGAGCTTCTTCCATTTTTTATGGTCAAAGATCATTTTCTTACGCTGCTCCATTTCTTTGGAATAGTCTTCCTGTGCATATTCGCCAGGCTAGTTCTTTACACTGTTTTAAGTCTCTGTTAAAAACTCATTTGTTTGAAGCTGCTTATTTGTAATCTGCTTACTTGTAATGTATCTTTCACTCTTTGTATATTTTATTGTTCTCTTTATGCGCTTAGAGGCTTTTGCATTAGGCGCTTTACAAATGTCTTTATTATTATTATTAAGCAGGAAACTTGGGTCGCACCCATTGTACTCTAATGCATCCGATACTTGTATAATATTTTGAATTGTGTATTTACAGGTGATTGAGATTGAGAATGCCTGGCTCCTTGAAGTAGCCCCTCATTACTACAAAGCCAAGGAGCTTGAGGATGCATCAAGCCGTAAGATGCCCAAGAATACTGGCAAGAGTAAAGAGGAGACAAGAACGTGACGTCCCACACTCTGATTAGATAGAGATAGGTTATGTACTTAGTTCTTATATAAAGCCCTTTATCTATGGGGGTCTCAAGTGCTTATTATTTGAACGACAGGTACGCAAAGCCAAGTTTGAATTATGAAGCTGATTTGTATAGCACCTTGTAAAGGTTTATGTGGTGATGTGGCGCAATTTGCAGCCAATCATGCAAGGAGTATCAAGGCAAACCCCTACTCCTAACAACAAGTGGGTTCTTTGTGCACAAAGTGTATGAGTGACAATATTTGTTTGTCTCCCCAAAAAACTTCTTTATTGTACCTTATCTTATTGTGGCGTGTCGTGGCCGAGCGGATAAGAGCGCCGGACTCAAGCTCTGGTGTTTCTGTTCAGCAGAGTGTGGGTTCGAGTCCCGGTCGTGACACTTGTGTCCTTAAGCAAGACACTTAACCAGTATTGCTTCGTCCTTCGGATGGGACGTTAAGCCGTTGGTCCCGTGCGTTGTGTAATGCACGTAAAAGAAACCAGTGCACTTATCGAAAAGAGAAGGGGTTCGCCCCGGAGTTCCTGGTTTGATTGGCTGCATATTGCGCCACAGCACCTTGTAAACCATTACATGGTGCTATGTAAAAGGAATAGGTCTCAAACTTCAAAACAAAGCTCCACATATATACCTTGCAGGAAAATACTGACTGTTGAAGCGCCTTGAGCGTCACTGAGTGACGGATATGAGCGCTATATAAGAAGCCACTATTATTTTATATTACTAGTGGGAGACTTTGAAATGCCAGGTTGAAGCAGACTTACCAGTAAATTGTCATTGTTTTTGTTGTAGTTCTGAGCGTGTGCACATTTTTGAAAATAATGGATGTACCTGGTAAGTCTGCTGCCATCTATTGCCCCCAAAAGTCCTTCATTATTTTACCTGACTTGGGTTGAGTGGTGCTTCTACTTCTCCATAAGGCTTGATATAAACGCCAAGGAGCAATTATAGTAAAGTGTAGGCCTGGAATTTCATCTTTGAGAGGGCAAGGCCACTAAGGGCACTTCCATTGGAAATTCTTAAACTCTATGGGAAACTTTTGAAGGGGCACCAAGGCCTCCGTGTAATTCTAGGCCTCTAAGTTGCTCAAGGACACAAGTGACAGGACTGAGGTTTAAAATTGTGATGATAATAAAAAATAATAATAATAACCAGGTCTTATATATAGCTCATTTTACAATAACGTATCAATGCGCTTTACATTAGTGAAGTGACTTACTGAAAGGTAGTGGAAACTTTTGGTAATCACTCAAGAAATACATTACCATCAAAACTTACTTGGTTAGGAGCACCTGAGAGCTTCTGACAGTATAAAACAGTGTGAGAAACGACTTCCTCTGAAGTAATGTAGTTTTTCAGAAGGAGATAATTTCTCGCTACAATATTTGAATCTGAGAAAGGCTTTAGCATGAAGTCTTCCTCAGGCATTTGAAAGCACAACATTCTGTGCAACTTGTTTTTTTCTTTTCTTGCAACTTCGATGACCAATTGAGCCAACATTTTCACAGGTTTGTTATTTTATTGCATATGTTTGGATACACCGAGTGAGGATACTGGTCTTTGACAAAAAGTATATGCTGCCTTAAAAATAAGCTAGAAATGTAGACCTGTATATAAGCATTATAATGGTGTATAATATAAACAAGTTTCTGAGAAGTAAACCAGTGGGTTTTAATTAATAATCTGAAAAACTTCCAAAAAGGGTCAAATTGATATGGTTACATACATGTATGGTGTACAGAGCAGTGCCAACCCAGTGGTGGTGGAACATAATTTCAAATATGTGTAAAATATAAATAATTGAAAACTTAAATGAACAAAAACAGAACACCCAAATATGAATACATTTTTGGAAATATTGTTATATAGAATTGTGTTTAAAATATAGCCCCCCTTCTCCCTTCCCAACCTCCGTTTTGTTCTTATTCATTGCTTGTCTTACTTTTATTTCGGGGTTAAGTTTTTAAAATAAACATTGAGCTCACTTATCTGTCCAAAGTCATATTTTTGTTTTCATTTTGTCTCTTTCTGTTTGTTCATCTGTCTCTCAGTTTCCCCCGTCTAAAAAATAAGCCAGAAATATAAAAAACATAAGGGGTAAGTCAAGCATTTTTATCAAATTCGAGTCAAAATTTGACAGGTAAAAATTAGGGGTTAGTCCAGCATTTTTATTAAATTATGGTCAATGAGTAAGGCTTACCCCTTGTAAGCTTTGCTGTCCATTTCTTTTGACGTTTCATGACATTTGAGCTAAAATTACAAGTGGTAAGCATTGCTGGTCATTCCTTTTGACGTTTCATGTAATTTGAGCTTAAATTACAAGTGGATGCCTACTGTCCTACCACTCCTTTTGACAATTCATGTAGTTTCAGCTAAAATTACAAGGGGTAAGCCTTACTGTCCGCTCCTTTTGACATTTCATGTAATTTGAGCCAAAATTACAAGGGGTAGTAAGCCTTACTGTCCGTTCCTTTTGTTAGCGTTTCATGTAAAATGAGCCAAAATCGCAAGGGATAAGCCTTGCCGTTCTTTCCCTTTTGACGTTTCAAGTAATTTCAGCTAACATTACAAGGGGTAGGCCTAAGCCTTGCTGTCCATTCCTTTTGACGTTTCATGTTATATGAGCCAATGTTTGAGGCTAGTAATGAGTACACGTTCAGTTTAATTGAACATGAGCAGTATTTCCATTTTTATGGACAATAATTACAGCATTGCTGTCGTGGTTTTAAACTTAAGAGAACTGCTCGGGCAAGACTAATTATGTATACTCGTCTATTTTGGTTTTATAGTAATATAAGACCCTTTAGGGCACTGAAATTATCAATTTTTGCGCCTCAATGGCGTTTTTAGAAGTAGCCGATTTACGTTTATACACATTAAGAAGACAGTTGCCAAGTTATAGGTGCTTGGGATAAGGGGTTGGGACCACAGATGCATTTTAATCTTGATTTTGAGGCATCGTTATATCGAAAATCAGGCAATATCTTAAAAAGTTGCCAACGTAGACGACTCAAACCAAGAATTTCCTGCTCCTCGCACTCCGTTTTACCTCTATACCAAATTTCAGGCGATTTGGAAACAACATATTTCGGCCGATTTTGGCAAAAACGGCAAGGGGGTAAGTCCAGTCATTTTTTCAGTCTCGAAAACTGTTTATCTCCGATTTTCCTCAAATTTAAACCAAAGAGACTCCGTTGTATGTAGAAGACGGGCGCCGAGTTACAGGTGCTTGGGATAAGGGGTTGGGACCACAGATGCATTTTAATCTTGATTTTGAGGCATCGTTATATCGAAAATCAGGCAATATCTTAAAAAGTTGCCAACGTAGACGACTCAAACCAACCAAGAATTTCCTGCTCCTCGCACTCCGTTTTACCTCTGTACCAAATTTCAGGCGATTTGGAAACAACATTATTTTGGCCGATTTTGGCAAAAACGGCAAGGGGGTAGTCCAGTCATTTTTTCAGTCTCGAAAACTGTTTATCTCCGATTTTCCTCAAATTTAAACCAAATAGACTCCGTTGTATGTAGAAGACGGGCGCCGAGTTACAGGTGCTTGGGATAAGGGGTTGGGACCACAGATGCATTTTAATCTTGATTTTGAGGCATCGTTATATCGAAAATCAGGCAATATCTTAAAAAGTTGCCAACGTAGACGACTCAAACCAAGAATTTCCTGCTCCTCGCACTCCGTTTTACCTCTATACCAAATTTCAGGCGATTTGGAAACAACATTTTCCGGCCGATTTTGGCAAAAACGGCAAGGGGGTAGTCCAGTCATTTTTTCAGTCTCGAAAACTGTTTATCTCCGATTTTCCTCAAATTTAAACCAAATAGACTCCGTTGTATGTAGAAGACGGGCGCCGAGTTACAGGTGCTTGGGATAAGGGGTTGGGACCACAGATGCATTTTAATCTTGATTTTGAGGCATCGTTATATCGAAAATCAGGCAATATCTTAAAAAGTTGCCAACGTAGACGACTCAAACCAAGAATTTCCTGCTCCTCGCACTCCGTTTTACCTCTATACCAAATTTCAGGCGATTTGGAAACAACATTTTCCGGCCGATTTTGGCAAAAACGGCAAGGGGGTAGTCCAGTCATTTTTTCAGTCTCGAAAACTGTTTATCTCCGATTTTCCTCAAATTTAAACCAAATAGACTCCGTTCTATGTAGAAGACGGGCGCCGAGTTACAGGTGCTTGGGATAAGGGGTTGGGACCACAGATGCATTTTAATCTTGATTTTGAGGCATCGTTATATCGAAAATCAGGCAATATCTTAAAAAGTTGCCAACGTAGACGACTCAAACCAAGAATTTCCTGCTCCTCGCACTCCGTTTTACCTCTATACCAAATTTCAGGCAATTTGGAAACAACATTTTCCGGCCGATTTTGGCAAAAACGGCAAGGGGGTAGTCCAGTCATTTTTTCAGTCTCGAAAACTGTTTATCTCCGATTTTCCTCAAATTTAAACCAAATAGACTCCGTTGTATGTAGAAGACGGGCGCCGAGTTACAGGTGCTTGGGATAAGGGGTTGGGACCACAGATGCATTTTAATCTTGATTTTGAGGCATCGTTATATCGAAAATCAGGCAATATCTTAAAAAGTTGCCAACGTAGACGACTCAAACCAAGAATTTCCTGCTCCTCGCACTCCGTTTTACCTCTATACCAAATTTCAGGCGATTTGGAAACAACATTTTCCGGCCGATTTTGGCAAAAACGGCAAGGGGGTAGTCCAGTCATTTTTTCAGTCTCGAAAACTGTTTATCTCCGATTTTCCTCAAATTTAAACCAAATAGACTCCGTTGTATGTAGAAGACGGGCGCCGAGTTACAGGTGCTTGGGATAAGGGGTTGGGACCACAGATGCATTTTAATCTTGATTTTGAGGCATCGTTATATCGAAAATCAGGCAATATCTTAAAAAGTTGCCAACGTAGACGATTCAAACCAATAATTTCCTGCTCCTCGCACTCCGTTTTACCTCTATACCAAATTTCAGGCGATTTGGAAACAACATTTTCCGGCCGATTTTGGCAAAAACGGCAAGGGGGTAGTCCAGTCATTTTTTCAGTCTCGAAAACTGTTTATCTCCGATTTTCCTCAAATTTAAACCAAATAGACTCCGTTGTATGTAGAAGACGGGCGCCGAGTTACAGGTGCTTGGGATAAGGGGTTGGGACCACAGATGCATTTTAATCTTGATTTTGAGGCATCGTTATATCGAAAATCAGGCAATATCTTAAAAAGTTGCCAACGTAGACGACTCAAACCAAGAATTTCCTGCTCCTCGCACTCCGTTTTACCTCTATACCAAATTTCAGGCGATTTGGAAACAACATTTTCCGGCCGATTTTGGCAAAAACGGCAAGGGGGTAGTCCAGTCATTTTTTCAGTCTCGAAAACTGTTTATCTCCGATTTTCCTCAAATTTAAACCAAATAGACTCCGTTGTATGTAGAAGACGGGCGCCGAGTTACAGGTGCTTGGGATAAGGGGTTGGGACCACAGATGCATTTTAATCTTGATTTTGAGGCATCGTTATATCGAAAATCAGGCAATATCTTAAAAAGTTGCCAACGTAGACGATTCAAACCAAGAATTTCCTGCTCCTCGCACTCCGTTTTACCTCTGTACCAAATTTCAGGCGATTTGGAAACAACATTATTTTGGCCGATTTTGGCAAAAACGGCAAGGGGGTAGTCCAGTCATTTTTTCAGTCTCGAAAACTGTTTATCTCCGATTTTCCTCAAATTTAAACCAAATAGACTCCGTTGTATGTAGAAGACGGGCGCCGAGTTACAGGTGCTTGGGATAAGGGGTTGGGACCACAGATGCATTTTAATCTTGATTTTGAGGCATCGTTATATCGAAAATCAGGCAATATCTTAAAAAGTTGCCAACGTAGACGACTCAAACCAAGAATTTCCTGCTCCTCGCACTCCGTTTTACCTCTGTACCAAATTTCAGGCGATTTGGAAACAACATTATTTTGGCCGATTTTGGCAAAAACGGCAAGGGGGTAGTCCAGTCATTTTTTCAGTCTCGAAAACTGTTTATCTCCGATTTTCCTCAAATTTAAACCAAATAGACTCCGTTGTATGTAGAAGACGGGCGCCGAGTTACAGGTGCTTGGGATAAGGGGTTGGGACCACAGATGCATTTTAATCTTGATTTTGAGGCATCGTTATATCGAAAATCAGGCAATATCTTAAAAAGTTGCCAACGTAGACGACTCAAACCAAGAATTTCCTGCTCCTCGCACTCCGTTTTACCTCTATACCAAATTTCAGGCGATTTGGAAACAACATTTTCCGGCCGATTTTGGCAAAAACGGCAAGGGGGTAGTCCAGTCATTTTTTCAGTCTCGAAAACTGTTTATCTCCGATTTTCCTCAAATTTAAACCAAATAGACTCCGTTGTATGTAGAAGACGGGCGCCGAGTTACAGGTGCTTGGGATAAGGGGTTGGGACCACAGATGCATTTTAATCTTGATTTTGAGGCATCGTTATATCGAAAATCAGGCAATATCTTAAAAAGTTGCCAACGTAGACGACTCAAACCAAGAATTTCCTGCTCCTCGCACTCCGTTTTACCTCTATACCAAATTTCAGGCGATTTGGAAACAACATTTTCCGGCCGATTTTGGCAAAAACGGCAAGGGGGTAGTCCAGTCATTTTTTCAGTCTCGAAAACTGTTTATCTCCGATTTTCCTCAAATTTAAACCAAATAGACTCCGTTGTATGTAGAAGACGGGCGCCGAGTTACAGGTGCTTGGGATAAGGGGTTGGGACCACAGATGCATTTTAATCTTGATTTTGAGGCATCGTTATATCGAAAATCAGGCAATATCTTAAAAAGTTGCCAACGTAGACGACTCAAACCAAGAATTTCCTGCTCCTCGCACTCCGTTTTACCTCTGTACCAAATTTCAGGCGATTTGGAAACAACATTATTTTGGCCGATTTTGGCAAAAACGGCAAGGGGGTAGTCCAGTCATTTTTTCAGTCTCGAAAACTGTTTATCTCCGATTTTCCTCAAATTTAAACCAAATAGACTCCGTTGTATGTAGAAGACGGGCGCCGAGTTACAGGTGCTTGGGATAAGGGGTTGGGACCACAGATGCATTTTAATCTTGATTTTGAGGCATCGTTATATCGAAAATCAGGCAATATCTTAAAAAGTTGCCAACGTAGACGACTCAAACCAAGAATTTCCTGCTCCTCGCACTCCGTTTTACCTCTATACCAAATTTCAGGCGATTTGGAAACAACATTTTCCGGCCGATTTTGGCAAAAACGGCAAGGGGGTAGTCCAGTCATTTTTTCAGTCTCGAAAACTGTTTATCTCCGATTTTCCTCAAATTTAAACCAAATAGACTCCGTTGTATGTAGAAGACGGGCGCCGAGTTACAGGTGCTTGGGATAAGGGGTTGGGACCACAGATGCATTTTAATCTTGATTTTGAGGCATCGTTATATCGAAAATCAGGCAATATCTTAAAAAGTTGCCAACGTAGACGACTCAAACCAAGAATTTCCTGCTCCTCGCACTCCGTTTTACCTCTATACCAAATTTCAGGCGATTTGGAAACAACATTTTCCGGCCGATTTTGGCAAAAACGGCAAGGGGGTAGTCCAGTCATTTTTTCAGTCTCGAAAACTGTTTATCTCCGATTTTCCTCAAATTTAAACCAAATAGACTCCGTTGTATGTAGAAGACGGGCGCCGAGTTACAGGTGCTTGGGATAAGGGGTTGGGACCACAGATGCATTTTAATCTTGATTTTGAGGCATCGTTATATCGAAAAACAGGCAATATCTTAAAAAGTTGCCAACGTAGACGACTCAAACCAAGAATTTCCTGCTCCTCGCACTCCGTTTTACCTCTATACCAAATTTCAGGCGATTTGGAAACAACATTTTCCGGCCGATTTTGGCAAAAACGGCAAGGGGGTAGTCCAGTCATTTTTTCAGTCTCGAAAACTGTTTATCTCCGATTTTCCTCAAATTTAAACCAAATAGACTCCGTTGTATGTAGAAGACGGGCGCCGAGTTACAGGTGCTTGGGATAAGGGGTTGGGACCACAGATGCATTTTAATCTTGATTTTGAGGCATCGTTATATCGAAAATCAGGCAATATCTTAAAAAGTTGCCAACGTAGACGACTCAAACCAAGAATTTCCTGCTCCTCGCACTCCGTTTTACCTCTATACCAAATTTCAGGCGATTTGGAAACAACATTATTTTGGCCGATTTTGGCAAAAACGGCAAGGGGGTGGTAGTCCAGTCATTTTTTCAGTCTCGAAAACTGTTTATCTTCGATTTTCCTCAAATTTAAACCAAATAGACTCCGTTCTATGTAGAAGACGGGCGCCGAGTTACAGGTGCTTGGGATAAGGGGTTGGGACCACAGATGCATTTTAATCTTGATTTTGAGGCATCGTTATATCGAAAATCAGGCAATATCTTAAAAAGTTGCCAACGTAGACGACTCAAACCAAGAATTTCCTGCTCCTCGCACTCCGTTTTACCTCTATACCAAATTTCAGGCGATTTGGAAACAACATTATTTTGGCCGATTTTGGCAAAAACGGCAAGGGGGTAGTCCAGTCATTTTTTCAGTCTCGAAAACTGTTTATCTCCGATTTTCCTCAAATTTAAACCAAATAGACTCCGTTGTATGTAGAAGACGGGCGCCGAGTTACAGGTGCTTGGGATAAGGGGTTGGGACCACAGATGCATTTTAATCTTGATTTTGAGGCATCGTTATATCGAAAATCAGGCAATATCTTAAAAAGTTGCCAACGTAGACGACTCAAACCAAGAATTTCCTGCTCCTCGCACTCCGTTTTACCTCTATACCAAATTTCAGGCGATTTGGAAACAACATTATTTTGGCCGATTTTGGCAAAAACGGCAAGGGGGTAGTCCAGTCATTTTTTCAGTCTCGAAAACTGTTTATCTCCGATTTTCCTCAAATTTAAACCAAATAGACTCCGTTGTATGTAGAAGACGGGCGCCGAGTTACAGGTGCTTGGGATAAGGGGTTGGGACCACAGATGCATTTTAATCTTGATTTTGAGGCATCGTTATATCGAAAATCAGGCAATATCTTAAAAAGTTGCCAACGTAAACGACTCAAACCAAGAATTTCCTGCTCCTCGCACTCCGTTTTACCTCTGTACCAAATTTCAGGCGATTTGGAAACAACATTATTTTGGCCGATTTTGGCAAAAACGGCAAGGGGGGTAGTCCAGTCATTTTTTCAGTCTCGAAAACTGTTTATCTCCGATTTTCCTCAAATTTAAACCAAATAGACTCCGTTGTATGTAGAAGACGGGCGCCGAGTTACAGGTGCTTGGGATAAGGGGTTGGGACCACAGATGCATTTTAATCTTGATTTTGAGGCATCGTTATATCGAAAATCAGGCAATATCTTAAAAAGTTGCCAACGTAGACGACTCAAACCAAGAATTTCCTGCTCCTCGCACTCCGTTTTACCTCTATACCAAATTTCAGGCGATTTGGAAACAACATTTTCCGGCCGATTTTGGCAAAAACTGTTGAGGCTGTGAGTGCATGTTCAGTTTAAGTGAACATGAACAGTAAAACACCGGTGTTGGTCATGATTGAGGCTAGTAATGATTACATGTTCAGTTTAAGTGAACAAGAGCAGTTATACAGCAGTTTTGGTCATGTTTGAGGCAAGTAATGAGTACATGTTCAGTTTACATGAACAAGAGCAGTCATTACCCCCTTTAACCGGTGTTGGTCATGTTTGAGGCTAGTAATGATTACATGTTCAGTTTAAGTGAACAAGAGCAGTTATACAGCAGTTTTTGGTCATGTTTGAGGCTAGTAATGAGTACATGTTCAGTTTAAGTGAACAAGAGAAGTAATACAGCAGTGTTGGTCAAGTTTGAGGCAAGTAATGAGTACATGTTCAGTTTACATGAACAAGAGCAGTCATTACCCATTGTAATTTTGACTAAAATCAGATGAAACACCAACAGGAGTGAACAACAAGGCTTCCTCTTGTAGTATTGGCTCAAATCACATGAAACATCAACAAGAATGAAGGGCTTACCCATAGTAACTTTTGCTAAAATTACATAAAACATCAACAGGAATGAACAGAAATGCTCATATTGTAACTTTGGCTAAACATCAACATGAATGAACAGCAAAGCTTACTCCTTGTAATATTGGCTAAATTTAAATGAAACGTAAAAAGGAATAAACAGCAAAGCTTACCCCCTTGTAACTTTGGCTATAATTGTATGAACAACCAACAGGATTGAACAATTTACCCCTTGCAGTTTTTGGTTAAATCACATGAAACACATCAAAAGGAATGAACAGCAAAGCCTACTCCTTGTAATTTTGGCTAATATTACAAGAAACATCAACAGGAATGAACAGCAAGGCTTATGAGTTGCGTTTTGTAAACTTTCTTATAAAGTTATATAGGTAATTAAAGTTTTTATATGCGTTACCGAGACCATTCTAAATCCTAACGCAACATTGAACTGGATTCCTTAAAAAGAAATTTGAAGTTAAAACAAATTTGTGCAGAAAGTTAGTCAGAGTGACGACCAAGCGTTCAGGGGACTCAAAGTCTGGTCGAACCAGCAGGGTGATCACCCATGTAGTTCCCTTCAGGGATTGGCTAGTTCCCGGTCCCTCCTTGTCCTTTCCCACCCGGAATAATCACCCTACCCACTTTGGGGAGAGACATGACGGAACCCCAATCCATTACAGCGGCCAGCAGTAAAAGTCATGTCCCTTACATTGATAGGAGTAGGGCTCGAACCGGGTGTACCAGCTCTGGACCGCACGCATGCGAACAATCCAGTGCACCGCGGTGCCCGTTGGTGTTTGAAGGTGATTTTAAACACAACTTAAATAATACAATGTGAAAGGGTTACTTAATAAAAGAAAATAATAGGCAGTAGTGGGATTCGAACCAGGGTCAGTACGACTGAAAACCTGCCCTAGCCACACAGGCAGTGTTCCCTTTACAAATTATGCAGAATTCTGCAACATGAATTAACGAATTGGTCATGTCATTATCCGTCAGAATAAAGACGGGCTTCAAAGTTTTTTGTATACAGCAGCCTCCCCCCAAATCTGAAGTTCTTAAGACAATAGTTTTAAAATCAGTATCAATATTTCACATAGTTTAACTGACCAAGGGTCAAGCTTCATAAAAAGGCATCAATAGCACTTACGCATAATGCTGGAGCCTAAACTCAAAACATAGAAACATGGTCCAAATTTGATAAACGATGCCGGACTTACCCCTTACGATTTCTTTTAATTTGTTGCCTATTTTTAAATTGTCAAGATTTCCCATAGTATAGCTCATTTCCTAGGTCAAGTTAAGTAAAAACACGGGCATCGGTAGAGCTTACTGTATCAATTTAAGGCCTATACAGTTGCAACCTAAAATTTCCCAAATTTAATAAACAATGCCGGACTTACCCCTTAATTTATTATTTATTTTTGCCCTATTCGTCACTAATTTCCAAAAACACATATAGCTTTTATCCTAGGTCAAGTATATGTATAAATATATTTTTTCCCCCTCAAACTTGACACGGGGGCACGTGCCCCTGCCACCAACCCCCCCCCCCCCCCCCCCCGCATCCGCGCCTGATGATAGCTGCACCGATGTTCGTAGAATCTTCTAAATCAGGTAAAATGATTGATGTGTCGACGAAAACGGGGAAATTTGAAGGGATCTCTCCGACGAAAGATTCTGGGGAAATTTACCACGTCGTTGGTTATGCTGCTGTCTTACTTTTAAAAGTCAATTTATTGTCAGCTAATATCCAAGACAAACATAGACTGTGTTAAAATGTTTTTGAAACCATTGAATTGTTGTTTTAATACACAAGCATGACAAGCATGACATAGGGGCCGACATATTTGTCTTAGATTTTGTTTCCTGAGGTGAATACATCTGGCGGAAACTTGAAGGGCCCCTGAAGTAAAACTTTCTTATAAACATATTTTTGAGCTACTTCCTAATTCCTCATGTATGAAAACTAAATTGACATCCATATAACTATATATAATTTGGTTTTCTTTCAGAGCTCATGGAATCTGATGCCTCCCTTTCACCCAGTGTTATGCTCCCCGAGTCTTCCAAACCCAACAGTCACCGAGGATCAACACCATACCTTGCCAAGCTTCAAGCCTCAACCAGTGTAAGACCAACCAAGTGTGTTCTCATTACAATACCAGCTGTAGGCCAGTATTTACCAAAATCCACTCAATGAAATTTTCATAGGCCCAAATATCATGCCTGTATTATAGTCATTGCCAATTTGATAATATTTCAAAGAGGCATTTATAGATTTTTACCGTATTTTAGGTCCCCAAAAGGAACTATTACACTTTATTTCTGTACCTGCAAAACATTGAATTGCTGTTTATGAATTTCAAGTCTACAACCCCCTACTGAAGGATTTTAATAAGCCCAGCTTTTTAAATTTTGAATGAATCCCCTTATATCAAATATAAGAGTTTATCTTATCATTCTGATTATCATTTTTAAGGAGTTAATAATTTATATAAAAATAATAACACTGGGTTCTTATATAGCACTTTATAACACCCCTAGGGGCGAACAAACATTTTTTTGAAGTTATTTTCAAGAAGCACAACACCACCCAAAACGCACCATCAAAGTTATATTTCGCCATAAGAAGCAATATCCTAATAAAATTTAGGATTCATCAGAAAAGAATTAAATACAAAACCAAACTAAATTGTTTGTTTGCATTTCACAAGACTTCCAGACTTTATTCGCACAAACTATTTTCCAGCAAGATAGACAACTTTTTTGAAAAAAAAATGAAATAAAGAAAATTACATCAATAGTACATCCACACTTTTAGACATTACCCCCACCCCAACAACCAAAACTTGTTCGATCAGTTTAATTCTATATTCATAAATACCCCAGACAGTTTCGCTATTCCTATTGGTGGAGAGCACGTCACGTGGGGGTGTTTAAACGGCTGATAAAGACATAGCTGGAGCTGTTTAAGACCGGTTGTTTTCGGATAGCATTTGTGCGGGTTAGCCCACAACCCCATTCTCAGGGGAGATCGATCTCGCCGCGCCATTTTAGTCCATGGACACGAGGGTGCGTTACTACGCGCACAATGCATATCCGAAAACTGTCTCACGTACAGAGCTCAAGGACGTCGGAAAACAGATAAGTTTTTACAGAGTTTCCTACTTTATTACGCCTTTTAACCAAAAGGGCATTTATGAATGGGAATAAAAGGGTAGCGACTCGTTCTTAAACGGCCGTTTAAAACCTTGCAGGGTCGTGGCCGTGCGATAAAAGCCCTCGCCTTCGGCTCGGGCCTTTATCGCACGGCCACGACCCTGCCGGTTTTAAACGGCCGTTTAAGAACTCGTCGCTACCCTTTTATTCCCTTAATTATGCCAATGTATGTTATGTTTACTAAATTTTTAGATTAAAAAGAAGTTTGTTTTTGGAGTGCTTTAGCACTCCTATTGCTTCCTTACTGTTCATTTGATAGTTGCTCAAATTGATGGTTGGAAATATGCCAGTTGATGTACACATACTCTTTGAAAACCTCATTGAAAATCTTTTCAATTTTTTTTGTTAATGCACTGTGTCATATTATCAATCATGCCAAAATTCTAAAAGTTTTGAAAATGTGCGATGTTTCAAAACGGAATTTATCTGCAAAAATTAATTCACACTTTATCGGGAAAAAGCATCAGCTGGCAAATGACAACCATTTGGAAATATAAATGATCAACCGAGGAAGGAAATGTAACCTGTTGTTTACAAATGGAGTCCACATGCCTAGAATAAATTACTGCTTTCATGAAAAACATGAATTAAAATTATTTTTAGTAATGTCAAAAAAAAAAATGATTTTGATTCTTAGGAAAATGATTGAAGATATGCCCACTCTTGGGGAAACTAGAATTGATAGTTTTTAAAGTGAGTAAAGTTTTAAAAATCTGTAATAAAAAAACATTTGCCGAGAGAGTTTTGAAGAAAACAATTTTTAGGATACATTTCACTGTACTTGGAAAGTAAAGTAAAAAAAAAAAAAAAAAAAATTGAAATATTTGACAAGTGTGTATTTTTTACAAAATCATGTGAACCCGTTTCATGGGAATGTCTCAATAAAATAAAGTTAAACGTTTTATGTAAAATACACAAATATTAAGCAGTTGTGACCCAAACTGACAAACAAGATAAATCGTTTCACAATGTTTCTATTTTCTGCCCCATATAAGAATACATTTTGCTCCAAAAAAAAAAACTTTCTGCCTAACAAAGAATGATTTAAAGTGTTATTTTTCTTGTGATGATTTTTATTTTTGTTTGGTCAAGTTGGGTCACTGGTGCATTGAAAGGCACATAATCATGAATAAATAGAAACAATTTTTAAGATTTATCATTGTGGTTTGCAACAAATACGCCAGGCATAAAGGGGCAGAGGTCACATGGCAGGTGGCCATTTCTAACATAAAGTACCTAAGTTTGCAGCGACACTACCCCAGGCAGGAAGGGGCATAGGTCACATGGCAGGTGTCCATTTCTAATATTAAGAACCAAAGTTTGCAGCAACACTACCACAGGCAGAAAGGGGCAGAGGTCACATCACATGGCAGGTGGCCATTTCTAACATAAAGTACCTAAGTTTGCAGCGACACTACCCCAGGCAGGAAGGGGCAGAGGTCACATGGCAGGTGGCCATTTCTAACATAAAGTACCTAAGTTTGCAGCAACCCTACCCCAGGCAGAAAGGGGCAGAGGTCACATGGCAGGTGGCCATTTCTAACATAAAGTACCTAAGTTTGCAGCGACACTAGCTGCACCTCTATCCCCAACAGAAAGGGGTAGGTGTAAGCATGGCAGCAGTGGAACAGCGAGCCATTATTTATTAAAACTTAAGTACCAAGTTTGCTGTGACACAATCCCTAGCAGAAAGGGCAGAGGTCATGTACGATGATAGTGGCACAACAGTAGGCCACTATCAACGAAACTTAAGTATCAAGTTTGCTGTGACACAACCCCTAGCAGAAAAGGGCAGAGATCATGTACGATGGTAGTGGCACAACAGTAGACCTTTATTAACTACAAATTTAGTACCAAGTTGAATCCTAAGCAGAAAGGGCAGAGGTCATGTACAATGATAGTGGCACAACAGTAAGCCACTATCGATCAACTAAACTTAAGTACCAAGTTTGCTCTCACACAACCCCTAGCAGAAAGGGCAGAGTGGTATTGGCACAACAGTAGGCCACTTTTAACTTAAACATTAGTAGGCTACCAAGTTTGCCGAGACCCAATCCCTAGCAGAAAAGGATATTTTTCAAAGGGCAAAGGCACCAAGGCGTTTTCTCCTTAGTAAAGGGTGCCTCTATGTTGAAATTGTAGATTTCTATTGGAACATTTCAAGTGGCACCAAGGCAATGACCAGGGGCAATGGAGGCAGTTGCCTACGTGAAGTATCAGGCCTGTTGTAGTAACTAACACTATTGAGCATGACGATGGCCATGACCCATTCTCAGGAAAAAGTGAAATTGGGTCTCGTCATGACCCAACTGTACATTTAAAAAGTAACAAAGCATGCTATGATCCTAACAAGCGCAGGAAGGATCGGATCATAGAAGATGTGTCCTTAAGTGTCTTAGTCGTTCTTTCATTTGATCAACCCACCCCCGGGGTAAGGGGTGGATCAATCATTAACAAATAACCCTGAAGGTAAACAAATCAATTTAGATACTCTTCTGTTAAACAGCTATACAGCCTGAGTTACATGTATCACAAACTAATGTAAGCACATTGACAGTTGGCCATTTTGTCTGGTTCCCCTTGCACCAATCAAAATCCACCAGAAACTCTCAAAGTTTGACAGGAACCAGACTAATTTTGATGCCAGCCTCATTTTGCTTCTTGAGACGATCTGAATGGCACTGTTAGTGATAAAGGATTCTGATCTTACTTAAGTACCCATACTGTGACTATTGCCGACGTCCGGCCTCCCCATCGATAAGACATCTCTCTGGCGTCAGGTGGTCGTCGTTGGTGATGATGGCACCTCCTTGATCCAGTGAGCTCTGGCCTTGAGTTCCTCTCAGTGTAGACTGATCTGAAGACGTTGATTCCCTTCAGCAGGTTCCTCTTAGGAGTACTCAATCTCTTGATGCCTGTAATCCGAGAAAACAAAAATCAAAACATTACTTTTACATACAAAATGTATCCTTAACCCTAACCACCCTGAATCCATCAAAAACCAACTTCATGTTTTGTTTGATTCTGTTAGACTGATGACTGAACTAGTAACCTGATCATGCTTTACACAGATCAGGCAAACGGCCGTAATCAGAGTCCAACAGCTCAGGTGTTGAGTTAGTGCAAGGCTTTTGATTTTGTTAGAGCGAGGAAGGATCCTAGTAAACAACTCAAGGGAGTTAGAGGCTTAAAGAAAGTACTTGGAGTAACAGGTGAATCAGATTCAAAGATGGAAACTTATTTCAAGTTTTTGTGATTTAGTGAAGTACAGTAAGGATGTTAAAGCACTGATAATACTTTATGTAGTTAGTATCCATAGTCCAAATGGACTATCCACAATCCATCCATAGTCCAACTGGTTCAAGAACATGAGCCTATGACAGTGCCCAAGTTCATGGCTCTGCTTACTGTAAGCAAAGAATCGGCGCTTACGGAAGCAGGAAATTCCGCGCTAACGTCAAGCGTCGGCATAATTTTGTTACCCTTAGTTACTTTTTGTGCTTTAAAAGCAGCTTTCATGAAATTGGACCTTGTTCACAACATAGCAAATGACTGCTCCACCAGACTGCAATGTATTCATGGTATTAGTGAACCCTCCCACAATTGGTGCCTTTTTCGAACAAGTTGATACACCATTCAAAACCATTCACTTTTGTGGTTTTGAATGGTGTGATAACTGTGCATATGGTTGATTCCCCAAATGGTTTTGAATGGTGGTGCAGCTTATACACTGTGGGGTTTATGCACCATCTGAAACCATTCGGCTATGATAACACACACAGGTGTAGTGTATGCACCATTCAATACCACTTGAATGGTTTTGAGCGGTAGTACAGCTCACCATCAACACTGTTCAAATGGTAATGCCATGTGTGTACAATAGCAATGGGAAAGGGTTAGGGTTGGAATGTTGAATGGTAGGAGGGTTAATTAACTTACTTGCATGATGGGCAGAAATAGAAGACAGTTTGTCCTTCATCAGCTGATCGCGTCTGTCTGGTGTGGAAATGAAGTCCATCGTGACCGCACTTAGCACATGCCCTGTCAATCTGAAACCGACCAGAAACAAAAACGAAAAGTGCAAACTATTTATATTAAAGGTAGTGTTATAGATTAATTTTTGTCAATGTAATGCTGACTTGTAGACAAAATTATCATGAAAGATACAATACAAGTTTCATGTTTCAGCAGAATACAGTGTCGACTTGGCCGAGAAAACAGCAAAAAACTTTCACATTTTTTTCACCCGAGCATCGAATCCATCCAAGTTTAGCGATGCGACAGCGGGTACTAACTGCATCTTTAGCCGCAGCATTCATGAATGGACACCAACCCTAACAAATGATTTGTGAATCATTTCTTATAGGCCCTATATTACTTTGAATAGATTCTTTTCTCAAAATAGTTTATACTATAAACAGCTGCAGTGCTCCTCATCAAGTAAGATTTTATGATCTTTAATTTTTGGAGTATTAACCCGTACAGTGCCAGCCTCGCTTTGGTAATTCTGTATCCACAGGCCGGCCATTTTATTTTTATTTTTTGGTCGAGTCGTAGAACGTATAGGAACGTCGGCGGCCTGTGTATCGAGATTCAGTATGACGTTTCAGAACGTTGGCGGCACTCCAAGGGTTAATGGAGTATCAATCTCTGTTTTAGTTGATAGTTATTGTTGACTATCCCAACCCTACAAAATCCATCTGCATATTTTTTAAATATTCTATGGCACTAAGGACTGCACTAGTAAACTGATCGTGCTTTACATGGGATCACATGGGTGCTGATTTTTGCTCCCTTTTTTTTAAAGAGTTAAAAACAAAATATCAAAATCTTTAAATCAAAAAGTGAAAACAAAAACGTTTTGTGAAGTAAAACTGATTTGAGGTGTTTCTTTTAACAGATTAAAGTTTAAAACCTCTGAAATAAAAACAAATTATAACAAAATACTTCAGGGTTTTTTCTCTTTCAAAACTGATCAATAGGCCAGAGCGACTAGTGAAATTTACTACCCAACTAGTTGTGCTTTAAAAAGTTACGACTTCGCAACATCAGCATTTATACCTACATGTAACAATTTGACATTTCCTATGATAATACTCCATGTATTACTCACCAGTGGGCCAAGGTCTTTCTGGCTGACGACCTCGTGACGACCTTCTACTTTCTTCCGAGAGTTGAGACGCAAGTAGGAATGATAGACCACACCATGTAACGCAGCTATAATGAGAAGAAAGAAAAGCGGTGAGTTTTCATTAATTCACAAATCTGCTGATGAATTTTTTTTCTTTCTGACAAAACAGGTCTGAAACTACATGTAGTGTCAAAATTTGAGGGAGGCACGTCGAAAGGATACCATTTCCATCTTTTAGGTACACTGCCTTGAACTTCGCTCTTTTTAAAGGGCGTGTACAACATTGGTAATTGCCAAAGACCTGTACCCACACTTGATGTGACCTAACATGTACATGAAATAACAAACCTGTGAAAGTTTAAGCTCAATCGGTCTTCGGAGTCATGAGAAAACAGTGAAAAACCCTATTATTTGTTTTTAACTTTTTTTCAAACATCGGATTTTATCTTGCAGGATGAAGACTATTGTTTTACCAACTTCTTAAAAACAATGGCATTTCAAGCAAAACTATTTCAAGGGAAGTTAATGTGCAAATCTGTGAACATTTATATTTTCAATCTTACCATTGTTGTACACACCCTTTAAGGGGCACAGCAATTTTCACATACAGTAAGGGGCATACTATGAGGGAAAATAAAAATTTGTGTTGGAACTTTGCAAAGGGCACCACAGCAAAAGCAAAGGGCACCACGGAAAAGCACAGGGCACCACGGCAATCAGTGTTGTTGACTCGAGTCGGTGACTTGGACTCGAGTCAGACTCGAGTCGCCAATTTCATTGACTTGCGACTTGACTTGACTTGAGCAAAAATGACTCGTGACTTGACTTGACTTGAGCAAATATGACTTGCGACTTGATTTGACTTGAGAAAAAATGACTTGGTTACAACACAGGAATATTAAATGTGAAGTTATACATTTACATTTTTAGGGTTCGGATAAATTAATGTCGAAACAATTCACTCGGAAGTTCCGCAAAACACGGACCACATTGCGATCACAGTTTACAACGCACGCGGTCACGTCTTTTCCAATTTAGAGGCTGCTAGTCTTTGTTATGTCGTTCCTTTATGCGCAACAATAAAGATAGGAAACATTGAACGCTAGAGGGCGTTTCAAAACAATGCGATACCATTGGAGTAAAAGCCCTCTATTGGTGAAATATCCCACAACACCTGTTTGAAACGCCTTGACAAAAGACTTTACGTGTCTGCGCATGCTCGGGGAAAAGGGTTTTTCCCTCGAATTGCAATAATCACCATCGCTGGTGCGCGAAAAAAACGTGTACAGAGCAATGAGCCACTGGTATTCACGCAAAAGCCGTCGACAGTATGGTCTTCAAAGCACATTTCCTCGGAAATGTTAGCTTGTTTACGGAAAACTGCACAACTTATAGGCTTTATTTTACAAAAATGACACCATTTTGGACATTTTGGATCAACAGAAAGATTATTTAAATGTAAAACGTAAGATTTGTTTCTTTTTAAATATGTTTTGTTTTGTTGTTTTGGGGAATTTTTTGCGGGGTGTTTGTGCATAGGATAGTCAAAATGGTGTGGTGGTGAAGACGCATTGCTTTAGATCACATCCGTGGTTGTGTTCAACCTTAGTTTTTTCACCTGACACCTGTCGTGTTAAATTTTGTAAAATTAAGTTTTTGCCATGATACCCCCCACATTCGACAAAAATGCCGTGGTGCCCTTTTTACACTTACGAAATTGCTGCGATGCCCTTCAAATTCTAAAAAAGCACGGCAATTATTGCCGTGCATGTGGTTCAATGGATGTATTTTTTAGTCTGTCACAACATCATCATGGGATCGAGTGGGCTTATCGGGACATTATGTGACTTGTGACTTGACTTGACTTGCGAAAATTTGACTTGTGACTTGACTTGACTTGTGAAAATTTGACTTGCGACTTGACTTGACTTGAACAAAAATGACTTGTGACTTGACTTGACTTGACCAAAGATGACTTGCGACTTGACTTGACTTGACAAAAAATGACTTGGTTATAACACTGACGGCAATAGATCGATCCATTAAGCCCCGCCTCCTTACGAGTTGACCAATCACAGCTGCGAAACCCCATCACCATTAGTGCAAAGATCACCAAATGGCTCAAATGGTGATCAGATTTCGCGTTGTGATTGGTCAATGAGAAATGGGCGTGGCTTAATGGATCGGTGTATTGCTGTGGGTGCTGTTGGTTAATTCGAGAGTCTGTTATTAATATTTTTCAACTGCTGAAGAGCAGGAGACTACTGGACTTGTTCAGTCGTGAGTTTCTTGAGTTTCAGGATGTCACAACGGAGGCGCCAATTTCCATTTCATTTTCACAAATAATGTCATCCAAGGATAAAATTAACAATTCTGAACCCAGCAGGCATAGAGTTCAGGACACAAGGAATATGCGAGTAAAGTTTCAGCTTCCTCAATAAGGTAAACTATGACAAAAAATGTGTATAGCAAACAAAGAAGAGTCAACAGTTAACTTCATTTACATAAATCACAGTCAAAGTAATTGAGTTAACTTTGTAATTAACATAATTAATAAACTTTGGCGTAATCAGCTAACCTGTCTCCCCCCCCCCCCCCCCCCCCAGATCAAGTCCCCACCACGCCTACCCAACACATGACAAGTCAAAGCCACATAATCATTCGACCACACAACATTTTACAAGCCTCGGTTTCCACAAGATATATTATACTTCAAACTTACTTTTTGCATCAACTTCATATGGACATGTCTTGCATTTCATAACTACCGTTCCCTTCTCAGGAAAAGGTAAAATGGAGCCACATTGCGCGCAAAATTCCCTCGAAGAAGCAAATGCTCCGTTTTCTTCCATCCTTTCCATAGCTTTTTCCGCACGTGATTTATCAAGCTGAACTTCATCCTATCGTTAAGCGTTGAGTCAGGTTTGGGGTATCAGACTAGTTATTTAAAACGGACTTCCGCCCTCTGTCGGCATAAAAGAGCATAATAATAAAAAAATCTACAACATAATTCGTCAATACAATCAACAGTTAGGGATAGGCGTGTGCTGCAGAACAAAAATTTGCATCCCGCCTCCATAGAACCCGCGCAAAGTTAACGAGTTCTTTTAATTGATTTACTTGCTAAGTAATTAATTAATTCAGTTGAAAACTTCAACCGCGACAAGATAAATAATGAAAATAAACAAACAGTATCCCCAATACGAATCACCTCACTATAAAAAAAGGCAGTACCTCCACTCCTCCAGCCTTCCCAAAAGTCATTGCTACTGAAAAAAATTAGTACGGTATAAATCCCGTGGTATATAGAAAACAAAAACAAATAATTAATATACATTTTTAATCCATGAAAATGTTTACAAAGTAGTTTTGTTATTGTGCCATTAGTTGTAGTAATTTTAGTTTTTTTCAAAACCATATAATATGAGTGTTTGCAATTATATCTGTTTCTATTTTTATGTTTACAATTGTCTTAATTTAGGGCCTAGCCTTTGGCCTCAAATGCGACGGTTTTTAATGAACAGTATGATAATAACATAAACAGGAGGGGGAGTAAAAAGTCACACATTATTGTGTTTTTGTTGTTGTTTGGGTATAATGGTAAAAAAAAAAAATGTAAACTTCAATATGCAAAAAACCCAAAAACAAAACAACAGAAATAGCATAATTGGCATCCAACAGCATGGCACTAAACCAGTAGAACCAAAACACTAATAAACGAGACAATCCAAACAAAAGACAAACAGAAAGGGACAGAAAATACAAAGAACTAGACAATACCAAACAAATACCTAAACAGTATAAACGGAGGAGGGGGTGGGCTTATTTCAAAAGACTCACCCATTTCTGTTGAAGGTTATCAAGTGACCCTTTTCTTGTAGCAATTCCCTTTTCCGATTTGAAATGGATAAAAACAAACTCTTCAAAGGCAGTTATCGAAAAAAGAGGCAAATCTTGACACTTATTATTAAAAATGATTTTGTTTTGCCAGAATAATAATAAGGCAGATAAGATCTTTTTCTGGTAATAAACCAAAGAAAATATCTATACAGATTAAAGTCATAGGATAAAGGTGTCATAAATATTGCAGCTAAGAATCTTTGGTAATTCTAAAAGAAACTTGATGTACCTCATCCCATTGCGGGGAGAAATCAGTGGTCTACTTGTGCTGTCATTTAGTAGGCTCTTGAGCTATAGTTTTGGAAATTGAATTGTAAACGAATTTAGAAGGCTTCCTCTGACCTGATTACAATTAAAGCTCATGAACCAGCAATAGACCTTATGCATATGACGTCATTTGAGTAGGGCGCCCTCACCTAGAGGTCAAACGGAAGATGCTCATTGGCCAGTCTTGTGCGCCGCGCGTACAAATCAGCACGTTTCCATTGTTTCATCATCAGTTTACCTCTAAGATGGCGGCTTGGTGACGTCAATGCATAAGGTCTATTAGTCAGATTCAATCTCTTCTGTCAAGTCACAGCCAGACAGCTGTTTCCAGGTCCTTGGTAATGCTTTAAGTAGACCACAATACTTGATAAAGGTACACTTGATGTTGCTATATTTCAGTCGAAAATCATGGAAAGTAAGAATATCCCAATCTTCTGAACAAATATCCCTAACTTTTAAAACTCCTTCAACCTTCCAAGAACGGTACAAAAATACATTTGTTATTGATTTTAACATTGGAATTTAACCAGATAATTTCGAAGAAAAAAAAATGAGTAGCACGATCGATTTCTGCAATACTAGCCAAGCCCTGACAACATCTTTAAAATATGGAACGGGAAACCAGAGAGAAATAAAGGGGTGATCGATCTCGCCGTGCCATTTTTTCCCGGCACGCGCTGCTCGCTTATATATATGACCCCAGCTGGTATCAGTGAAAGGGGCTGTGTCGTTTTGATCAAAGCATATTTCATGGCGAAGTTATTAACAACAAGCAATGGTTTACATCTGGGAACAATACCCTCAACCCGGAGGTATACAGTGAATCAGTTATCCAAGAACTACAACTTTCAAAATAAACAGAATTAATATCAGCAGCAAAACTTACAAAAAAAATTCGCAAAAACAACTTTCTATTTTAATTCATCATCATACTTAACAAGTGAAATTATGCATATAATTCACATCATTTTTGTTTAGTTATGCAAACAATGCCCAGATCCGATGTATAAATATATATACAACATTGTAGAAAACATTTCCTTCAAAGATGTACCAGTACAACAACCCCATCAAAAATGTAACCAGAAGAAAAACAAAAAAACACAAAAGGCTACACTAAAATGTCACTGTGCATCAGCATGTAATCTGTAAAAATATAATATTATATACTATATTAAGCATAAAAATTGACTTCTGTTATATGGTATCTCATCTAAAAACAAAAACTCCCATAATTAGGTTCTGCTCTTTTTCAAGATTTAAAAAAATAATTCCTATAATCTGAAAACCTTAACGATCTAAATAATAAATTTGTTTACTTTATAGACAAATTTGACACAATTCTGAAATTTTACAATATTTCATCAATTTTTTTACTAAGAGACATTGTGTAGTCAATGTTGTGACAATCAAAAGTGAATAAATTTGATTTCGTTGCGAATAAAAACCTAACTGCAGTCAATATTTCTTCCCTCAGTTATGTGACCACTCTTATAAACGTGTTTTGATTACATCCGTAGGGTGTCATGGCCGAGTGGTTTAGAGCATCAGATTCAAGTTCTGGTGGTTAAGTCACCGGGGTGTGGGTTCGAGTCCCGGTCATGACGCTTGTGTCCTTGAGCAAGACACTTCACTATAATTGCTTCTCATCACCCAGGGGTATAAATGGGTACCTGCGAGGGTAGAGGTTGATATTGTGTTTGAAAAATCCTTCTGAGCGCTTCGGCAGCTCGGGAGCTGTATACTCCCCAGGGAGCTGAGAAAGATTAAAGGAATGTTATTGGCCCAATGACCAGGGCACTTACGTAAAGTGCATTGAGACATTGTGAAATGCGCTATATAAGAACTGGTTATTATTATTATTTATAAAAAACATTTTTTTTTTCTACAGGATTATGTTGACAGGATTATGTCCCCCCCCACCCAAATGTAAAATTTCTATTTAACATTAAAGGTATTATACGAGATTGGTAGAGCTGACAAAATAGTCGCTTTGTGTGATCAACCAAAGGCACATATATGAAATAATAAACGTGTGAACATTTGGGCTTCATCCGTTGTGTGAGTCAGGAGAAAGTAGTAAAAAAAACATGCACAAATTTCAACATAATAGATGTTAATTTTTGCATCGGGGATAATGAATACAATTTTGTTTTTACCCTTACACCGATGTGTGTTAAGCACTGTATACTCAGTACTTTCCCGAGTTCTGTGAAAAAAAATCCACAGGCAAATCACTCGGGTGGGATTCGAACCCACGACCTTTGCATTGCTAGAGCAGATGTCTAATACCACTAGACCACCGAGCTAGCCCGATGGCTAGAGGCAGTTCGAATCATTGGCAGCGGGTACCGTTGTTAGCACATTCTCCTTAATTTTGGTTGTAACAAAATGTGTTAAGCACTGTATACTCAGTACTTTCCCGAGTTCTGTGAAAAAAAATCCACAGGCAAATCACTCGGGTGGGATTCGAACCCACGACCTTTGCATTGCTAGAGCAGATGTCTTACCACTAGACCACTGAGCTAGCCCGATGGCTAGAGGCAGTTCGAATCATTGGCAGCGGGTACCGTTGTTAGCACATTCTCCTTAATTTTGGTTGTAACAACCGAAATCAGCTGTTTTTTTGTTTTTTTTCCAGTTTCAGATAATTTTCTTGAATATGATTTCATTTCAGAGGGAAATATTTCACAGAAAAAATGATTAAGTACAAACTTTGTAAATGGGTAAGCTTTTAGACTAAAGTGAAAACAAGTGTTTTGTGTTTTATCCTTTACCAATCCTTCATAATAACTTATCACAAACATTTCCGGAAACAAACTGTTAGAAAAAGGCCTGTTTCTGAACCTTAAACTGCATTCTTTGAAGGAAAATAATTACCGCTATTGAATCAGGCAAAAAAATTGTAATGGTAAATTAAAAGGAGAATCTCAAAATCCGGGCACATTCTAGGCGCAAAAAAAAACCGTTCCCATGGCCCAACACCTGGAATCCTCTGGACCTCCAGAACGATCCACTAGACTCCATTCAATGTGCCGAAGTACGGGAAAAATCCGATTTTTAAAAAGGAATATTAAATATGTATGGACTAAGTGGTGTTTGAAGCTTTGCATTGGTGTGGAAAATAAGAAATAACTATAAATACATGTAGTAAACTTGCGGGTACAACCATGTGTAAAGTCTTTTGGGAGGAGTGTTGGCTCTGAAAAGAGCCGGTGTTGTCTCGACGTTTCAAACGTTATGCTTGTACGAGCAGAGTATACTGTTCGAAACGTCGAGACCACACCGGCTCTTTCCAGAGCCAACACTCCTCCCAAATAAGATTTACACATAGTTGTACCTGCAAGTTCACTATCTATAGTTATTTCTGATGTATGGACTATTAAAACTACAACATGACTCAGAAACTTGCAGTTTGGTTCGTTTTGATTTTTACAAAACACCTGTGATAGAGTCATTGGGAGACCTTTCTGTCTGCATTATTGTAGTGCAACAGTCTCTACTCTATTAGTGTATCAAATGTAAATGCTACCAAATCCTTGCTGGTTATTGCACGAAAACAAAATATCCTGTACATTAATATTTACTTCTACAATAATTGTAAAATTCCAAGAGCCAAATTTCAAAACAAGGTATTGTAATACATGTGATAAATTAAAGTCGACATGAAATTTCATTTAATAAGATATTGTGTGTAAATTCTTTGGTCCAGATCGACCACACGGAGTCAAATTTTGTGGATCTGCTTAGCACATAAAAACACATGCTTAGGAGAAATAGGTAACCAGCGAAAAGGACATGAAATGTATGATCGTGACTGGTACTCTGCAAATTTTTGCTTAGCAAATGGACTTGTCTGAAATCTTTCTCACATTATGTCCAGGGCTGCACTCCACATCTATTATTTCTAATATACTGATAGCTATTCAAAAGTCCTTACTCTCCCCACCAACAATTGTAACACATTTAAGAGAAAGCTAGCCATGGGCTTGACTTTATAAGTACACAGCTCATATTCACAACAGTATTCACAGTACATTATTAAAGGTTTTCCCGCCCAATTTCAGCAAAAACAAATTCAGTTTCATTAACAAGGATTCAAATCATTCAAAATAGGTTTTGTTTTTAGCTACTATTGCATTCAATTTCGCTTTCGTGCGTACATGATTTCGTTTTTCTCATTAAGATTCGTGTCAGACATTCTGTATCATTTATAGACATTCAAAACTACATTTTCACCATTCTTCATTTGAATTTGAATGATCTTCTTCTGTGAATGCTCAAGTATTGAAATTGAATAACTCCTTATGACTGTTAAATACTGATCCAACGGAGCAATCCTTTTCCAATGAAATTGAAATGAGCTGGATAGTAAAGGCAGGGTGTACTTTCGGTAATTACTCCAAAAATTCACGACCATAAAAACTTACTTGGTAAAGAGCACTAGCGAGCTGTTGATACTGTAAAACATTGTTAGAAACGACACTCTTTGAAGTAATGTACATGTAGTTTTAGAGAAAGAGGTAATTTTTTACCCCCAAAAATTTAATAAGAGAATCTGAAAGCACACAATTCTATGCAACAAGGATGTTTTTCCCCCATTATTTTCTTGCAACTTTGATGACCAATTGAGCCCAAATTTTTCACAGGTTTGTTATTTTATTGCATATGTTTGGGATACACCAAGTGAGAATACTGGTCTTTGGCCATTACCAAAAGTTTACCCTGCCTTAAACGTGAATGAATTTTTGTTGAAATTCACCGGGAAAACCCATATTTTTAACGCAATATTTCCCTTAGAGGGTAGAAGCTAGCTAGACACTAAACAGAGAACTCTTTTGGTGGTCTCACCACCTTCTACAGTTACACAAGCAAAAAGAAACACTGAAGTTGGTTTACCAAGAAGGATTAATGCAAAGAAAGGTTCCAAATTTTATCCACCTTGAATTTTAAATTCAGATGAAAATCAAGCCCAATGAGAGACTTTGGAATGCTAGGTGGCAGTAGATTTACGAAGTAAATTTCCATTGTTCACGTAGTTCTGAGCAAGCGCACATTACTAAGAACAATTGATTTACCTGGTGTTCTCAAATGTCCCCCATTAAAGATCTGCTGCTCAGAGTGTTGCAGGTCTGTGTTTAACATCCCACTTAGACCACAAGTGTAAACAGCCCTTTGTGACACCTTAATCAGCTTGATTGATCTGTTCAGGCTCACAACGTCCGATATAAAATTGTAAACAAAAATCATTGTTAAGTACTGTTTTTTTTCCCTATCAGGGGTGCAAGTCACTGCTGACAAAAAAGTCTTAGCTGGGATCCAGATCTTTGGAGAAACGATAACATTTCCACCTTTTGATAACCCCTGGAGTTATAGATTCCAAGAAACTTTTTGGAACAGTATCCTCAGCACTAGAGAAGTAGATCAAAGTGCACGACATATTTAATTTGAAGAAAATTACAGCATTTTTTTTTTACCAGGCAGACTTTAACAAGTTTGAATTCAGACAAAAGTCTTAACTTTCTCATCACTGACTACTCATCCAATACTTAGTCTTGTTACTTTCTGTGTTTTTACTGTTTGAGAGTTTCCAACAGAGGGCTACATGCAAAAGCTTCTTGCAGAGCTGTGTATTGAGAGAGTTGAGTCAACTTGCGATCAGTCGCCATTTTCGGACCAAAAAAGGCATAAGCACACAGGGTGGAAGACTAGACTGCACATTGGTTGTGCTAAATTTGGACAGAAAATGGCGAACAGCAACCAAATGACCAGAGAAAACTGGTCCCTCTATGTCGCAACTCTCTCAATACACAGCTCTGAATGAACCCAAGGTCCACTTGACCACAGGTCTTTGTGGTTCAGAACTTTTACTAGTCAAATTGGCATCCAGCAACCACATGAGCAAAGAAAACTGGTCCCTCTATGGCGCAACTCTAGCTCTGCCTAAACCCAAAGTCCACTGGACCACAGGTCTTACCAACAGCTTTCATGATGCTGTGCCTTATGACAATCAGCAGTAAAAAAAACCTTACAGCTAAGAGTCAACTGACAGTCAAAGAATACTTATTTTACCCTGACATTAATTTTCAGCTTTAGAAAAGATCCACCATGTCTTCATTGAATCAGAAAACTGGCTTTGAGCTATTCAATTACCTTCAGTGAAGGTCCTTCACTGACCTGACTCCCAGAAACTACTGGCACAGTCAATTATTATTCGTGTATAAATTTCAGTCGTAATTCCCTACTTCATTCTTATGGCACTTTGAGCCCATACAAAAAGTAGACAATATTATTATGTTAGCATCAGTGCAAAAAATCATACCTTCATTTTGTGATAACATTGTTTCTCCCACAAAATGGGCCTCAGTGAAAATACATTGTATCTGGACACCATAGTTTGTGAATACATCTGAGATAGTTAAAGATAGGGTCATTGATTGGTAAGTACTCCAAAAATTAATGACTACAAAATAATTACTTGATGAGAAGCACTGCAGCTGTTGGTAGTATAAACTATCTTGAGAGAGGATTCCCTTTCGAAGTAATATGGTTTGGTTAGTTTTTCGGCCAGAAGCATTTGAATCTGAGAGACAACTCATGCATGAATTGTTTCTCAGATTTCTGAGGGTTGGTGTCCGTTTGAGAATGCTGCGGCCAGAGATGCGGTTGGTATCAGATGTCACCACTCAAAACGTGGATGGATTCGGCGTTCGTGTGAAAATACAGTGAAAGTTTTTGGCTGTTTTCTCAGCAGGTAGACACTGCATTCAGCTGAAACTTTCACATGTGACTTTTATTGTATCTGATAATTTTGTCTATAAATCAGCATTACGTTGACAAAAACCAATCTATGACCTAGCCCTGGCGGCCTTTCACTTTCGTAATACACTACAGTGACGTCGTGGAGATCAGGTACCATTTCTGGGGCGGAAAATTTGTCAAAGCTTCATAAGTCAAATCTTACCTGCAAGAAGCCACTAATTTCGCAAGATTCACATTCCATGGCGGCATACATTTCTTTGCGGTGGGTTTTGGACGTCATATATTCCTCATTAATCCGTCATTTTCGTGAAATAATTCAGCTCCCAACGTTAAAGAAAAGTCAATTTTGTTTGTTTTTTCACAGTGTTTGCCGTGCGTACGCGCTTATTCGCTTGTAAGACGCAGGGTGCATGACGCGCATATCGTGCGTTGCGTTTGCATGTTCTTACGCTGTGCTGTCAAGATACTGTGACCAAAAAGTGCGATATGAATTTGTTGCATTTTACGGTATGCGTAATCTGCACCCATGCAAACATACGCAAACGCCGGCGTCTTGGTTTTTCTTTATTAAAAGTTTGCAGAATTGTTAAGCGTTGGGAGCTGCATTATTTCACAAAAATTACGGATTAATGAGGAATATATGACGTCCAAAATTCACCGCAGCGAAAGGTATGCCGCCATGGAATGTGAATCTTGTGAAATAAGTGGCTTCTTGCAGGTAAGATTTGAGTTATGAAGCTTTGAAAATTGTCCGCCCCAGAAATGGTACCTAATAGTTAGGACTCTGTATCTGTGTACAGCACAGAGGAAGAGTCCTATGTAGGGCTGTCTATGACCATACCTTTTAAGGTAAAACATTTAAGCAGTTTCAGATACAAGTGTTGTATAATGGCTATTTAAAAAAAAAAAAAATCACTGATGGAATAATGTATTGAGCATCAGTCCCCGATATGAGACAAATACATGTGAGTTTTCCAACTCAAAGTGTGCCTGTATTACTGCCTCACAACACTTGTGGTAATCATTACTCTTACATAGGCCTTTGAAGTTCCGGCCATGGCCTCTGTTGCCCCTGTGGCCTTGGTGCCCCTTCAAAAGTTTCCCACATAGACTTTAAGATTTACCAATTGAAGTGCCCTTTGCAAAATGAAAATGGCCTGGCCCTCTCTTGTTTTTGATGCCGACAAATCTACTACAGACACCTCCATGAGTAAAGTGTACATGCCTGCCGAATTATCTCAGAAGGGCACAGAGGCAAAGACGAGGGCAATTCGGCCAATAATTGCCCTTGTTGCCTTTGATGACTTGCAGTTCAAAGCGAGGCACCATGAACGACTCAACGACATCTCCTTCAAATATCCCGGATCTCTTTCCTGGAGGTCTATTTCATAAACCTGCTGATAACATTCCTTTTCTTTGCACAAGATTTACTTAGCAGATGCGGGTAACCAGCGAAGAACACCATTTGATTTTTATGTATCTGTGACTGGTTTTCTAGCCATTTCCTGCTAAGCAAATAAATTGTTGTTAAGCACTATGTTCTGCTCATCACAGCTTCATTTTTCACATCGCACTCGAGCCTACACCAGATGTCTGAAATATCACATTTCAAAGCCCCGTTTCAGATAATTTGTTGACGAACCTACATGATTACTTGCCGTACTAGTGCTTGATGGCGCCATTCATAGTCCGTATAGGAAAAGGATGTGCCTCTGTATTGAACAAATATTTATCCAATGGTAATAAGTCCGGCTCGTCGCTGAACAACAAGAAGAAGTACTTGAGTGTCTCTCCCAGGAAAAAGCTCTCCATTTTATCTCTGAATGAGGGTTTATCGGGATTTTTGACGTTGCTGATGGAGGAGTAACCCCCTCCGGGGATCTTGGTGTAGCGTTCAAAGGCTTGGAATATCTGCCAACCCCAGTCCCTGTACACCTCGTCTTTGGTGATGCGGTAAAGGTAGAAGAAGCTTTCTATAGTTTCTGGTCTAAGGAGATTATGGGCATCAGCGGGCTGTAACAAAAAGAAGAAGCAAATTAATAAACCACAAGGGAAACTGACTGGGAAAATTTTAAATAATAAACAACAAGGGAAACTGACTGGGTACATTTTTTTAAAATGATTTTGGGTTGAACAAAGAAAAATTGACTAGAGCGGGATATTGACAAAATAGGGAGACCGCCAACATAGGGCTAGATAGCTCAGTTGGTAGAGCGCCGGCACGTTAAACCGGAGGTCGTTGGTTCAAATACCGCTATAGTCAATTTTTCTTTGTTCAACCCAAAATCATTTTAAAAAAATGTACCCAGTCAGTTTCCCTTGTGGTTTATTATTTGATATCTGATATAAAAAGTCGCATCCCCTTAAGGTGATCCCCTGGCTGCCGCTTCCCAGGTTGTATCGTATACTTGGGTGTGATCCCTGGCTACACGGCAGTTTGCGGTTGAATGGCTTCTGACTGGCACCCCCGAACAAAGATATTGACAAAATAGGGAGACCGCCAACATAGGGCTAGATAGCTCAGTTGGTAGAGCGCCGGCACGTTAAACCGGAGGTCGTTGGTTCAAATCCCGCTCTAGTCAATTCTTTGTTCAACCCAAAATCATTGGGAAAATTTTAAATAAATTTGGGGTTGAACAAATACAAATGGAAAAGAGCGGGATTTGAACCTACAACCTCTGGCTTAACTTGCCAGCGCTCAACCAACTGAGCTTTCTAGCTGAGCTTTCTTATATTGGCTGCTTCCTGCTTTGTCAGTATCTTTGTTCGGTTCGGGGATGACAGTCAGAAGCCATTCAACCTGTAACTGCCATATAGCCAGGGATCACAACCAAGTTCACGACACAACCTGGGAAGCAGTAGCAGAGGGGTCACCTTAAACTTGGCAGTGAAACTTGGCAGTGTTGTATGGCTTCTGACTGGCACTCCTGAATAAAGACATTGACAAAATAAGGAGACCGCCAATATAGGGCTAGATAGCTCAGTTGGTAGAGCGCCGGCACCTTAATCTGGAGATCACAGATTCCCGGATCTAGTAATTTTTCTATGTTTAACCCAAAATTGTAAAGAAGAATCAGAAAACATAAAGTGACACGTTGATTTGGGTTTAGGGTAAAGTCATTTTCATCCTCTAGTTTTCATTAAACACACAGTCCAACCAACCTACAAAAACTATTTTGTGAAAATGATTTCAGGTGGTTTATGTATTGTCAGAAATTGTTTTCCTGTCCTTATTCCAATAAGTTGTTATTTAGCGAATCATATTTGAATGATGTCTGGTACAATGCCTTGTTCGGTCACAAGTGAATGCTTTAATTCAAATTCCTCCGACTAAATCCAGTGTTGCTTTTTCACATGCTTTGATCAAATCAAGGTAGTACCGAAGGAGTTTTACAAGATTAAGGTCTAAAGGATTTTAATTGTTATTGATAAAAAGAAAGTTGTAAATGAGAATTTTGTCAAGGTACAAATGTTGTGTGCAACAAATGATATCAAGCCCCCCCCCCCCCGAGTCCAATTTCATAGAGCTGCTTATGCAGAAAGTATTGCTTAACCGTTTTCTGCTTAGCAAAAATGAGCAGGATACCAGTTACAGATGGTCTGTTTGAGCCATGTTAGGCCAAGTAAAATAAATAACATGTTGCTCGTCCCCGCCCGCTCCGATTTTGGATGCCGCACCAAATTTTTTGCTATTTGTTATTTAAAAAAAAATAAAAAATAAATAAATAAAAAAATCTTAATTTTTCCATAATTTTTCTTGCATGTGGGCCTACAAAATATGCTATTACCACAACGCAATCGTGAGAAAATCCTCATTTTCTTCGAAACGTTTTGCCCTTCACGTTTGCATGCCACAGTTCTTTTTTGAACGAGATCTTTGCACCAGGACGTGATGCCACACACACAGAATAATTTTGGAGCAAAAGCAAGAACTCTTGGAAAGAATAACAATATGTATCAAAATGGACACAGAAACACACATGGCAACTTTAAACAGAATTTGAGGACATACAGAACATGCTCATAAAACCATCTTCAAATACGTTATGGCGGCCATCTTAGACATGGTGGCCATCTTGAAAAAAATAACAAAAAATTTGAAAATAACAAATAACAAGGACCTCCCTCACCAATTTTTTAAAAAGTCCGGACGAGCAACATGATATTTATTTTACTTGGCCTAATCATATCTACGTCCAAATCTCACCTTTACTTGAATATCGTCCTTTGTCCCTGGTAGCATATTAAAATGTGCAATCTCAGGACTTAAGAATGTCGGCATCTGTGCGTACATCTGATAGCAGGTATGGGCAAGACTACGGGCAAGATCCAGATAGGACTCATCAAGGCCGTTGTAAAATCCCAGGGCAAGGGTACCAGGGAGGAAGCACACTAGATGGTCCTAAAGGGTAACCAATGACAATCAAAGCTGGTAAATTACATCAATATAAAAAAAAAAAAACTTATGTAACCATACTTTGTTATTATTATATATTTTTTTTAATGACATATGCCTTTCATCACAAGGCTGGACGGCCACTTCAAGGCTAGGGCTACATTTAGCTGATTTGGGCTGTTTACCCAAATCAACTGTCACCAGGGGCACATTGCCACCTACTCCTGGGGCTGAAACTGAGTTACCCCCTTCACAGTCAGTAAGGATGTAAGCATGGGTATCCTCCACTAGGAGCCTGGTTGGTACAGCACAATGCACTACCTTCCCAACTTTCTAGGAAGCAATTATGGTTAAGTGCCTTGCTCAGGGGCACAAGTGTCATGACTGGGATTCGAACCCACACTCTGCTGCTGACAACACCAGAGCTTGAGTCTGGTGAACTAGACCGCTCGGCCACAACACGCCATACTCCAGAGCTGCCAACATTTTCATCTTGCAATCAGGGAGATTTTGTACAACAATCAGGGAGACTTTTAGAACTACATTCAACTTCATAGGGACACAGTTTCTATAATCAGGGATATTTCCAAATTTGTTCATCAGAACATGGAAAGATTGGTCTATTTTCGGGGAACTTTCTGCAGAGTCAGGGAGAGTTGGCAGCTCGTCATTCTCTTGTCTTTCTGCAACATGCCTGGGCTGAGAAAATCCAAGGTACCAGACTCAGGTTCTGTAACTGAGTCATCTGAGAGTAGGCTCATATCTTAGTTACCTTGAATCAGGCGAGTTGGGATATAAAACCACGCAATTTCGAGGCATATTTGTCATTATATTCTACTTTTTTAACATCATTCTTACCATATGCATTTCATAACAAACGGATTTCAAACGCTTTTAATAGACCAACTCGCCCGATCCAAGGCAACGTGTCCCTTTAAGCAGCTACCTTAAATTAATACATTGTCTGTACGCAGCACCATCTGTCCTTGCCAAACAAAACCACAAAAAACCACACAAAGAAAACAGTTGGTTTGATAATCCCCCGCACAAAAAGCAGTGCTTAAAGAACCTTTACACAACATTGTGCTTGTTTAGCCTAGGGGCAATTTATTGGCAAGTTCACAGAGCCGGTCTTTGTACCACAAGTTATTACACCCCCATGTGAGTGTGACCAGTCTTCGACCAATCAGAGTGCATAAACTCTCCAAGGTATTTATCAATATACTTTAGTAAGGCCTGTGAGTGGACAATTGAACAAATACATTAATAAAACTCTTGATAGATGCTTAAAACTAACGTTGAATCGGAAAAGAAATTGACACAACAGGTACGATGAAAACCGCCACGCAAGGAAAGAAAAAAACATCTAAACAAACAAAACGGACCAAGAAAAAAAGAAATCTTACATTATAATGTAAAATAATCATGTTGTACAGCCAGGGTATCCACAACGCACTTGTGTTCCACCAACTTCTTGATCGTTGTTGGAAAAAAACACGATCGGCACGGTCAACGAAAAAGCGGATATACGCTTAAAAGCGGATATTTCACAGGCCTGTTTAATGCATGTTAATGTGGTGATCCAACCTCAGCTGTATTTTGGAAACAGGTGCTATCAATGTCCAAATAGTGTTAACATTATTGTGAATAACTTACCATCTTGGGTGAAAAGGCATCATTGACAAGTTCACCTACGAAGACTAAATTGTTGGGACCCGAGTGTCTTGTTAAGCGATCTTTAACTCCAGTCATAGCTGCTTCGAAATCCTCTTTAAATCTGTAATGTCAATCATTGTCTTTTGTTTTAGTCAATATTATATTAATATCTGTAATTAACAGCTCTAAGTTACATTATTGAGCCGGCATCAACCTCCTAGATCTCTCCGCTCCTCTTCCCAAAACTTCCTCAACACCAAGGACTAAATCTTACGGCTCCTAGGCTATTGTGTAATTGTGTGGTTTTTCCTTTTACTTAGTGAACTAACACGGTCCGCCATGTTGGAGAACCAAATTTTTGACTCCACAGGAAAAACCACAATAATTCCAGAAGAGTGATAACTAGACAAAACCTTTGCAGATCAGGTTTATAATTTACAATAAGAACACACACAAAAACAGTAAAAAGGTGTTACCCCCCCAAAAAGTCAACAAAATGTACAAAGAGTTTTATTTCACACAATGTTATTTCAATTTAGACTTACACTGGTTCACTCTTGCCCGTTTGTAGCCACTGTTTTAATAGGTACTCGTAGTAGCTATCAGCCCTTGCGCCAAGCGTAAGTGTGGCACGCTGGCGGAACTGCCCCGTGTTAGCATTAATAAAAATAGGCACCAATCCATTCACTTTTTTCAGCCCGTGTAGGTGATTCATGACTTGGTCCACAGCCTCTTTGTAGATGTTGTTCTTGGTGATAAAGCTTAACTCTCTGAATTCGATCTGGATTGTTGAGACCTCCGATACAGAGCTGTCTGGTCCCCAGCGGGGTGCATGGGCTTTGCCTGTCTTTAGGTTCACATCAGCATGGGGTACCTTGCTTTTGGTGTTAAATGCTGGCAGCAGACTGTTGCCTAAAATTTTCTGGATCACAAAGGAAAGCGATTGTTTTCATTAGATTTGTTGACGTGTCGTTGTCGAGCACCGGACTCAAGCTCTGGTGTTTTTGATCAGCAGTGTGGGTTCGAATCCCGGTCTTTACACTTGTGTTCTTAAGCAAGACACTTAACGATTACTGCTTCGGATGGGACGTAAAGCCTAAGGTTCCGTGTGTTGTGTAATGCAGGTAAAAGAACCCAGTTACACTTATCGCTAAGAGAAGTGGTTTGCCCCGGCTGCTGAATAATGCACAGCAGCACCTATGTAAGGTGCTACATAAATAGGTCTCACAATTAAACCCCCCCCCCCCCCAAAAAAAAAAATAAAAAATAAAAAATAAAATAAAAATGTCTTCAAATTGTTTCCGTTTGTTCAAGAGCCTTGAGTACTTTATTGGTAAATAAGTGCACTATATAAGACTTAGAGAATTAGAATTATGATTGATAAAAAGAAAGTTGCAAATGAGAGTTTTGTCAAGGTAAAAATCTTGTGCGTGTGCAACAAATGATAGGGCTGCTTCAGCATAAAATAAAATAAATTGTACTTAGCAAAAATAAGCAGGACACCAGTTACAGATAGTACACAAGACATGATAATTTGGCTGGTAAACTTATACTGGTAAGCAACATTTTGTTGTGCTTACAGAGAGTACACATGACAGAGTAATTTGGCTGGTAAACTTATTCTGGTAAGAAACATTTTGTTGTGCTTAGCAACTTTTTCTGCTTAAGCAGCTCTATGAAATTAGACCCTAAGTTAACACTTACTGCTTTATCTAAGAAGACTTCATCATTTGAAAGGTGGTAGGCACTTAGTAGTCCCCCTAAAACACGGATGGTCGTCTCGAATAAGTTGACGTCAACATTTGGTTTGATGTTCATCTCATTTTCCACCCAGTTGCGAGCTTCTTCAAACTCTGAAACAAGTAGAAAACATTCAAGATGAAAATAACTCAGGGGAACTGAAGGTAGGAATTGATATTCCTCTTAAAACAGTCTAGATTGTAGGATGGAGGGAAACATGCACCAGGCAAGGAGTTCAAAAGAGATGCGGTACGTGAAAAATATCTGTAGAAAAGACAGAGGCTGGCTGCAGACCTATGGTGGGAAAGAGGTTGTAACGTTGATCCCAATCCTTCACCAAAAAGATTAACAATACACTTCTGCACTCTATCAAACAGACCCCTTGCATTGGTACCATCTTTGATGATAAACAGTGGAAACGTGCATTTGTGTATGCGCTGCGCACGACTCTCAGCCAATGAGAGCTCTTTATGGGCGGCCAATGTAAGAGGTCTATAAAGATAAATGACTGACAAGAGCTCAGGCCCAAAATGTGACAACAGTACTCCATTAGGGGACGTATAGTTGTCTTATACATCAGGAGGTTGGATGGGTATCCTCTGTTGTGATTGGTCAATGCACTAAACAGTCAAGATTGAGGCTAACGAAGCTATCGTGTCGTGGCTGAGCGGGTAAGGACATCGGACTCAATCTCTAGTGTTTCGGATCAGCAGAGTGTGGGTTCGAGTCCTGGTCATGACACTTGTGTCCTTAAGCAAGACACTTAACCATTACTGCTTCGTCCTTCAGAAGGGACGTAAAGCCCTAGGTTTCCTATGTTGTGTAATGCACGTAAAAGAACCCAGTTACACTTGTCGCCAAGAGAAGGGGTTTGCCCCGTTGTGTCTGGCAGAGGCTGCGGAATGTGCCGCAGCAACTTCCTACATAAATTTTGTCTCATTAATAAAAAAAAATTAAAAACCTGTCTCAGAATGTTTCTGTCTGTTCAAACAACCTGTGTACCTTATTGGTAGATACGTGGGCTATACAAGACTATACATTATTATTATTAATATGTAAATTACCCATTGCACCATTAATTCTCACCTTTATCGAGACCCATGATGTACATCGTGTCCAGAGAATCAATTATAGTCAGACCCAGATGGAACCATTCATTGTAGGTTTTACTGATGGGCTTCAGTTCATCATGTCCCCATGCATGAGCTCTGTAGGCTTTCCATGCGTGCTGGAAAGCAGCTACCACCGCTTCTTGCCTCTCATTCTTCGGGCCTGGTAGATAAAGAAACAGGACAAACAAATAGAGGCTCAAAATCTCTCCCAGATAGTTCCTCTTCTATAGCTGGTCCCAAACTGTGGAACTCTACCCTCATCAACATGAGGAATGCTCCTTCTATCGCAAATTTTCAGGAAACGCCTTAAAACATAGATCTCATAACCCCTGTCTTAGTCATTTTGTTTCTTGTCTTATTTTGTACAGCGCTTTGATTTTGTAAAGGCGCCTGATACATGTAAATACCTATTTTTATATCATTGTGTACATGTACTTGCGAGTACAATTGCAATTGATCGGGTTCGTTGGATTGGCGTAGTGGTACCTTTCCACGCCTTCCACCTTCAGGTAGCTACAAGGAAGTTCTTGAATGGTCTACCACATTCCATCAGAGCCATCCAGATAACAGACATTTTCAAAACAGCCTTGAAAACATATCTTTCTTAGGAAAGTTTGTTCTTATTCCATAGAGATTTAGGATTTTACTGCTTATTCTGCTGCTGTTTTAATCAAGCACCTCCTTTTTCACTTTTTTTTTGCTTGTGCACCATTGGAAGACATCCGCAGAGGAAATTTATCATTGGAGCGAACGCCATGAGCACTCTTGTGGATACCGGCGCTATAAAATACATCATTGTTATTAGGACCCATGTTTGAATTCTGCTGGGGGCACTATTTGGATTGTGTTTTCAGTACCTACCTTAATTGCGTGGGTTTTCCCTGGAATAATTCTCAGGGGTTTTCATCCTACATCTAAAACTAAAACGTCCTTCTGTGTCTTTACTCAGTGGGGGTTCATTAGCTAGTATAGTTATTAAGTTCACTTCTCTGAGAATCGTTGGCGTCAAGACCAGAAATAATAAAGAAATGAAACGGTCCTTCAAAATTATTGTGGGCTATTGTATTGATCTTTGGTCGTCAGGGGGCTCAAGGAAATATTAACAAACCTTTGCAAAGAGGAAGGGAAAACAATGTTGAAAATGATAAAGGCATGCCAGATGAACTATATTTACTCAACAACCACCTTCAAACACATCCCTTCAACCTTCAGTGATTTTCCCCTTGACCGATGCCTTTGAATGGATCTGCAAATATTGGATACTTTTTTTCTGAGTGGTCCGTTATTGATGTAATCGGCATCTACTGTTCGTCTGAGTTGGGAGAAACTGTTGATAAGGCACCTTCAGACCATTCAACCCAATCTTCTTAAGACCCAAGAAGGAAATTACTTCAAACTTTATGTCTTAGCCTGCTCATCTTCCCCACAGATTTCCTCCTTTTAGTCTGCCTCATTCACAAGTTAATAAAATTTTCTCCCTCTTCCCACTGTTGATTTTGTCCTTTCTGCTTTCACAAACTCTTGAGGTCAAACACCAGTCCCTTCCCTATACCCACCCACCCCTTGTCATCCTCTTCATTGTTCTTCTCTTGCTTTTTCTGTGTGCCTTTTGCTGCTCTTTCTCTCTTCATCTCTTTACACTTGACTGCTTCTGTTACACCAGTATACCTATTTATGTGTTTTGTGTTGTCATTCAGCCTTCGAGAAAGACTCTGCTAGGGTCAAAACGTCAGGCCATTAACTATTTTTTACATTTATACCATAGGTCCTTTTAGTTGGTAAGCAGTTTGCAACGTCTAATTCTATTTTCTCAGCATCAAAGAACTAACAACTAACCATAGATGCTGCTCTGACTTTCCGAGTTAGCCTTCCTTTCTTCTCGTTCATCGTTAGACTCCTCATCTGGGTCACCATCTTTATGCGAGTTGGACTTCTGCTGACCTTTGACCTCCTCATCTTTATTAGCTGCTACCTCATCTGGCACGTGCAGAACTGGTTCCTCATCCTCCCCTATCTTATTATCCTGTGAAGGGTACCAATCACACACAAAAAAGATGTTTCATTTGAAGTGTCATGCACATTAACGTTATAGACTTGGGATTACACAACACGGATGTTGCTCCTGCTCCCCGCCCCCCCCCCCCCCCAAGAAAGAGCAACATTATAATAAAATAAAAAACACTTGGGGCCCCCATCTCATAGAGCTGCTTAATCAGCAAATAGTGCTGAAAAAAAAAATCTGCCAACAATAATGAGCAGAATACCAGCCACAGATGATACATGTGGTATGGTATTTTGGCTGGTAACCTTATTCTGGTAAGCGTAGTTTTGCTGTGCTCAGCTACTTGATGTGCTTCAGCAGCTTTATCAAGTTGTATATAGTGGCGTTTTGGGCTGAAGCACGATCTATGAAATTGGGCTCTTATATTACTATAAGAAATGGAAATTTGTCTTTGAATTTAAAATTCCTTAATTCAGATTAATCCACAATCTTCCATGTTCCAATTCCCACATTTTTTTTTCATACAAAGACTCCTACAAACTATATGACAGTTTTCACAAGCTTCTTGTTGTAAAAGTAGTACTTATTTTCATTGAGCTGCTAAAGCTGAGTATTACACTTGCAGAGGACCAGTCAAACACAACATAAAGGCCATGTCACTGAAAGAAATTCACAGGCAACCAGCTCCAGGCAATCTCCAAATAAAAACATTCATTCACAGGTTTTCTCATTATTTTCCTGGGGATAGTGAGTTTCAGACGAGAAGATTGTCTCTTGTGCTGCCGAAGTGTTCCTGTTATATACATGTAAAGTGTACAGTATGTAGTTGGTTGCCTCTAAGTTGCCTGAAAAATTACCCTGTGTGACATTGCCTTAAATGACACAGTAATTGAATCGGGCTGTTACCCTTTTCTTCTAAGCAAAATTTGTCAATGCTTAGCAGCTCTCATGAAATCTACCATGGGTAACAGTAATGTAACAAAATGGTGCAATTAATGGTGCAATTAAATCTTTTAAATATCAATGGACTATCTTAATGCAAATAAATCAGACTGAACAATACAACACATGTTTCACATCATGGTTACCAAACAAATTAAATAAACGGTACATATACATGTTTGCAGTAACACCGTGCAATAAATCTTTTTGGAGAAGTCATGGCTCTGAGAAGAGCAGGGCCAAATCTCATGGCTCTGCTTACCGTAAGCAAAGAATCGGCGCTTACGGAAGCAGGAAATTCCGCGCTTATGTCCAAAAGCGCATTTCACAGGTTAGCGGGGAATGCTTGCTTGTGTGCGTGCGTACTCCCTGTTACTAGACTTTCTTCTCTCAAACACCTAGTGCAGAAATTCGGCGCTTGCCCTGTAAGCGCAGAATGGTTAATCACAATCGAAGAACCATGAAATTGGGCCCAAATTTGTACAATCTCAAAATAGATTTATTAACAAGGGTGTTACCATGCACAGCTTCAAGTTTGACTTCAATACATACAGAACCATGTGTAAATACCGTAAAGCAGCAAATTTTAATATTGTAATTTTCCAATGCTGTAAACACAGAAGCCATGTACTACAGGCAAGGGGATCTCCCAAGGTTCCTTCAAGAACTACATTAACAAGGGATCTGGGACGCTATTTCAAAAAATATTTAAAAAATATATCACAACTCAAACTGATCATGGTACAAACATATAGAGGATACTTATATTTTAACTTAGATGCTTAGAGTGTGACTGTAGCACTTTTAGGGTTTTTTGTAAATGTTACGTGTCCAATTATGTTAAAACTTGTGCATAGAACAGAAATATCTTGCTACATTGTACCAAGATAATAGCGCGTCTTTCAGGACTCTCTCGCTTACAAAAGAACCCTTTGTCAGACTATTAGCAAATTATGTTCGTTGCTCTCTGGAGGGCAAGCTATCCACCCCTGAATTTCATCTTTGAGAGGGCAAGGCCATTTTCATTTTGCAAAGGACACTTCCATGGGAAACTCTATAAAAGTCTTTGGGAAACTTCTGAAGGGGCACCAAGGCCTTAGACCAGGGTCAACAGAGGCCATTGTGGCCTCAGTGTACAAGTACTTCCAGACGTGGGGTACATCAGCCCGATGTGCATGCTTGTGTCTGAGAGAACCCCCAGAACTACAATAAAGAGAAGAAAAAAGCAGATGAGGCACTGAAGAAAATGGATACTCACTACGACAGCACTAGCGTCATGCTCCAATTATGATTTCAGACTCTTTTCATTGATCTTACCTCCAGTGCCCCAGCTGCCGCCCCTTCCCGCGACTCAAAGGTGCGGAGAGGAACATTATCTAATACATCACCCCCATGCTGTTGTCTGTCAGGGCTCTCTCTACCACTTACATGTACAGGTAGGCTTACTGGGTCCTCACGATCTCTATTCAGCTTTGGTGGTCCTTTCTTGTGGCGCTTGGGTACCTCGTTTCTTTGTTTCTTTTTGAGGAGATAAGGAAATAGGAAAGTTAAGAGTATACAATAAAGGGAGACCGTCAAGGGCTACATGTAGATGGCTCAGTTGGTAGAGCGCCAGCAGGTTGATCCGGAGGTCGCAGGTTCAAGTCCCGCTCTGGTCAACTTTACTTCGTTCGACAACAAAATCTAAAAATACAACCAGTCATTTATTACTTGATATTTGAAATAAAAAAATCCCTTAAAGTGATTTCTCTGCTGCCGCTTCCGAGGTTGTATCGTAAACTGGCTATAAACGGCAGTTACAGGTTGAATGGCTTCTGACTGGCACCCTCGAACTGACAAAATAGGGAGACCGCCAACATAGGGCTAGTTACAAGTGGCTCAGTTGGAGGTCGCAGGTTCAAATCCGGGCTCTGGTAAAGTTTTCTTTGTTTATACCCCAAAATATTTAAATATTTCTTTGGGTTTTTCAAATCAATATCTTAACTTTCTTTAAAATGATGTTTAAATGTTGACTTTGAGTCTGATCTTTCAATTCTGTTGAGTATCAGGGTCTACTGTAGCGTGTCGTGGCCGAGTGGTTAAGAGCATCAGATTCAAGTTCTGGTGGTTTAGCCATCGGGGTGTGGGTTCGAGTCCCGGTCATGACGCTTGTGTCCTTGAGCAAGACACTTTACTATAATTGCTTCTCTTCACCCAGGGGTATAAATGGGTACCTGCAAGGGTAGAGGTTGAAATTGTGTTTGAAAAAACCTTCGGAGCGCTACGGCAGCACAGGGTTGTATACTCCCCAGGGAGCTGAGAAAGATTAAAGGAATGTTATTGGCCCAATGACCAGGGCACTAATGTAAAGCGCATTGAGACGTTACATTGTATTGTGAAATGCGCTATATAAGAACTAGTTATTATTATTATTATTATTACTTACCCAAAAGATAAATGAGATCAATCTTCTCTTCCCCCCAAAACAAACAAGTTTACAGGCCGGTGTTAAAACTGTATTGTCATGTTGATTCTGGTCTTTCATGTCTTTTTACACTTTGAATCTGGTCTTGTGAAAACAATTCTAGTCCAGTAACAATTATGAGCAACAAGACCTTCCGCCTTGTGGATTCTTCCCCAAAAATTCGAGCCATGTAAATCATCATTACGATGAGAAAAAATAACAAAGGATTACACTATTAAATCTAGTATTAATATTAATAAGTAGGCCCTATTTAATTTATAGGGCCTACTTATTACATGTAGTAATACTAGATTTAAGTAAAATAAAACGCATTCTTTCAAGTCAGCATTAAAAATCTAATTTTTTTATTTTTGGCCTTGGTGCCCTTTTCTCAAGGCCTTATTTGGCCTTGGTGCCCATCCTTTTGGCCTTGGTGCCCTTCAAAATGTTTCTTCATTTAAGGCCAAAGTGGCCTGCCCTAAAAATGACGAGATTTAAGGCCTGACTACGTCATACCCGAGGTATGCATAACATTGGCTTGAGTAAAAATATAAATGTTCACAGATTTGCACACAACTTACATGGTATAAAGATGGTCATGGTGGGAAACAACCATTGAGATAAGTTTTCCTTGAATTGCAATAGTTTTTGAGAAATGAGTAAAACAATTAGTTTTGATCTTGCAAAATTTTCAAAACTCAATGTTTGAAAATAGTGAAAACATGTAAGGTTTTATCCACTTTTTTCTCATGAGTCCAATGGCCGATAGATAGGTTGCAGTATGACGTAAATCGGCCATCTTTACGGGCAGTTTGGAACACACAGTCATGCGTTACGCGTGAGAACGGCGTGCAACACGCGCACATTTCACAAAACTCATTGCATGATTGGTTAGTGAATGACGCGGCTGCGTTAATAATTAGAGCGCTTGACGCGCCTGCATGCCAAAATGCAATTTGCCCGTAAAGATGGCGTCTACTGGGAACTATCTATTGAGCTTAAACTTGATCTTTCACAGGTTTGTTGTTTCATGTTGGGTCACATTTAAAAGTGTGGATAATGGTCTTTGGCAAATAACAATGTGACACATGTGCTTTAAACGAAAACAGTGAATTCAAATTTATCTCAGCTAACTTACAATGTCTTCAATCTGTCCATTGATTTCATCGACGAAGTCCAACGCCGGCAATTTAAGATGATCATCCAGATTTATAGCATCTCCTCCTATCCTATTGTTTCTAGATAGATCATTGTCTGCCTCAGATGGTCCAGGACCTGGCATCATCAGTAAGTAGACGACACAAATGACTGTTAGAATGACCATGATGTTGAAGATGCTTCGCTGAAGCCGAGACAGTTGCTTCCAAGCCTGAGAAAACAGTGTCAAAAAAACATGCCTAATAAGCCACAAGGGAAACTGACTGGGTAAATGTTGAAATAACTTGGGGTTGAACGAAGAAAAATTGACTATAGAGTGGGATTTGAACCAACAACCTCCGAAAACAGTGTCAACAAAACATGCCTTATAAGCCACAAGGGTAACTGACTGGGTAAATGTTGAAATAATTTTGGGTTGAACAAAGAAAAATTTACATGAGCGGGATTTGAACCAACAACTTCCGCTTTAACATACCAGCGCTCTACCAACTGAGCTATCTAGACCTATGTTGGTGGTTCTCCTATTTTGTCAATATCTTTAATTGAGAGACCCCCAACAAAGGGCTATAGCTCAGTTGGTAGATTAAACTGAAGATTGCTGGTTCAAATCCCGCTCCAGTAAATTTGTCTTTGTTCAAACCCAAATTAAAACATATGTTAAGACATACTGCACATTGGAAAAAATATGTGTAAAGCACTGTATACTCATGGAGGTACATGTAGGGCCTCCATGGTATACTCAATACATCCCGAGTCCTATTAAATAAATCCATAGGCACTCGGGTGGGATTTGAACCCCGGACAGGACTCGGGACTCAGGAAAGTACTGAGTATACAGTGCTGTACACACATCGGTGAATGGGTAAAACCAAATACTCTACTATTCTTTACACCCTAGGCAAATTTAATATTAAAATGTTCATGATGTCACTAAATTCATCACATAATGTGATGCCGAGAATCAAACCAGAGCGTTCTTGGCTACACTAGCTGGCTACTCTTGGCTATTATGATTTGCTTCATAAAGTTTATTATACTAAAAGAAAGCCGTAGACAGCAAGATACCTTACTTATTAAAACCCTACTGAGTGGGGTGATACTTTATTTGGAAGTACGTTTGTAAACAAAAATTGTTTACTCCGCCATGTTTTTCTTCAAAAATTTTCAAAATCCATAAGTTTCCTATTGAAAATATAGCAAAACTGCCTGGCAAATAGACGATGTGACCTGTGACATCACATGTTTACAAAAGAGCCTGGACTTCCTGCAGGCACATTTGTACACAGATCAATGGAAGAAAACAACAAATCTTATGTTTTATGGAGATTGCACTGTCTGATTTTTCTCAACTTTTGATATGAAGAAAGGGAGGACATCTCAAAAGCTGTACAGCTGTTGCTTTTGTAAATTTTGAATTTATGTGAAAATTATGACACCAAATGTTAATTTTCCCATATAGCCTGTGTAGTATCTTGCCCAGCTGGAAACACTTTAAAATGTACAAGGTTACCACTTTGTAAACAAAGGTAACATGGTCTATAGTTTGGTGGTTTGTTCATTGACCCATAAATTTACCTATAAATTGACACCCAAACAACCAGACTTGTAGGCCTATAATTCCCCAAGGGCAATAGAGCCCAATCTCACAAGGACAAGGCAATCAATCATCCTGTCCAGCCAGCTGCATGGGTCCCAGCTGTCCCTGTTGTGGGTTTGGGCCATACAAAGGGCTTTTATTGCACACAATTACAGCTACTGTGAAAAACAGTACCTTCATACAACAGTGGCCAACCGCCCCGCACGAATGAGCATGATATGTTCATGTTATATTACAATGTATTGTCTCTTGGTCAGTGTATAATTTAAAAAAATGTTTTCCCTTCTTTTTATTGAATACCGTTGAAGGTGTTTCCGGATTCCTGGGTTCTAGAGGGCCTCTGTCCATCCGATTAGACCATTTTTGAAGGGACTGTGTTTACCAAAATTAAACATATTGCACCTTGCTCAAAAGTGCATTCAAAAAGGGTACCACCATTGACCAGGTAACAAATGATGAGACTTCTGATGTACTGAACAGCAGGGAATAAGTAAACAAAGAATAGTTTTATCAACAATACTAGTACTGTTGGGCGCAAACTTCAATCCTCGCGCAAACTTCAGCCTCCGCTGAGCATGCAAACTTGATGGCGCAAACTAAATTTGCGCGCGCAGGTTTAAGCCTGCGCACCAGATATTCCACGCAAATTTCAGGCCCTGCGCATATTTGGTGCTGTTGCATGTAGTTCATGTCAAAGCCAAATCAGTAATTACCAAACGTATTAATTCCCTTAAATATAAAGACTTTTTACTGAAATTTAAGAAACCAGCATACCTTTTTTTCTTTCTTTGTGCTGTTGTAACAGAACCTTACAAATGAGTTCATGTGTTATTGATTTGTGGTTAGTTGATAGGAAACTGATTTAGAAAACAACCTATTGTGTAACATGTCACTGTGTATTGATATTTTGGGATTTGGAGTTGTTCTTCTAATTAAAATAAACTTGTGTGATCATAAATAAACACAGCAACACGCCAAGAGTGAAATTCATTGTTGTTATAACTCAATATAACTTATTTAAACCTTGGTCCTCCATGTTAAAATTAGGTTTATAACTAGGTTTAAAGAAAATTTTGTTAAGCTAAAAATTATATCTTTTTGTGAACTGATTATACATCGCAAAAGGTGCACAGCATCCAGTGATGTGGGCAAATTGACTGTCAACATTTATTGTTTATTGAAACAGTCCCCCAGACTTGTAAAATCGAACAACATTTGGCGTTGCGTTAATACCAATAGCAGACTGTGTCAAGTCTAATACTGCTGATCTGGCAGCGTGCATGCAACGACGCTATCAGGTCTTTTTATGCTGTGCAGTTCATGTCGAGCTTACGAAATGTAGCGCGCAAACTTCATCCGCACACGCAAATTTGCCGCACGCAAATTTCACTCCCGCAAGCTTGAAGTTTGCGCGGCCCATCTTGAAGATTGCGCGGCCCATCTTGAAGCTTGCGCGGGCGGCTTGTTTGCGCCCAACAGACTACTCAATCCCATGCTGCAGTGCTATTATGCTGATTTACTACCAAGCATACGGGACACTTCACAACAAAACCTCAGTAACTGCATTTAAAAAAATTAACCATGCAAACAAAGCCTTGTTAATGTTAGTAATCATCTGACTTAATATTTAATAACTTAGGTTATAAAATTAAATTCTGATCGAAAAGTTTAGTAAAGTCTTGACTACTCTTGCAACTCTTGTCTGCTTGTATGTGTGTTGTGTTGTCATTTAGCCTTCGAGAAAGACTCTGCTAGGGTCGAAAAGTCATTTAGCCTTCGAGAAAGACTCTGCTAGGGTCGAAACGTCAGGCCACTAACTTATTTTTTGCATTTAAAGTCTAATTAGAAAAGTAGTAAGACTGCGATTTTGAAGACTGTAAAGTCTATTAATTAATATATTATATTTATAAATGTTAATAAAAGAATATTAACAATTTAACTTAATAAGAATGATTATATTTTTTTCAACCATACATTTATTTTGTATTTATATTGGCCTAGGCCTACATCCCCATGTACAATTACAAACATGTTTAGTACATGTTCTAACTAGCTATGATTTGAATACAAACAATACAAAAAATTTTACAAATGTTACTGTTGTTATCAAACTTAAAGTGTATACTAATACTTACTAAACTTAACCGTATTACTCTTAGTAGGACCATAGAGCTTACAATGTTAGTGTTTAGATTAGTAGTACTATTACTAATTAGCATGATTAGTAGTACTAAGTAGTACAGATTCAATCTTCTTACCCTCCAGCAAGACTGTCTCCGTCGTACTTTTTGGTTGTCGTATGTTTCATCTTCGGCGACCGTAAATGAAATGAAATCCCTTTGATTTTGTGATCCATGCATACTGCCTGTCAACTGCTAAATTGTATATCAGTCAGAAATCTAGGAATCTTCCAAATTTGTGGTAATGACATATCTCATGAACAAAATTTCATCCGAAGAGTGTTTGGACATGTCGTATGGAGGCCGCCATGTTTGTTTCCGGAAGGTGACGTGTTGACCCAAGGACGAACCCACAATGCAATGTAAAGTAGACTTAATTTCAAGTCTGAGATCATGGTTATTTCTCTGCAACAGCCACGCAACTATTAACAGAAATACAGCTGAAATAGAAATTAAAATTTCAAGACAATTGATATTAATTGATGTTCACACAAGTTCACCTCAAAGAATTTCCGCCTCAAACATTGAGGAATGACACGTGTTTTTGTTTGCTGAAACTTACGATTTTGTGAAGTTGTGATCGAGGGAATTTTAATTCGGGGCAGGAATAATCCACAAGAGGGCGGTATTTCAGACTTTAAAAAGTCAGTACCACGAAAACCACGATCACAGACTTGGAACCAAGTCTAAAATGCAAAGTGAACTTTGCACCAATGTACCGGGGGGCCGGCCCGGCCACCCACCATCGTCGTCCCATCCATCCAGCCAGTAGCGCAGCATGATCATCAGTCAACTCAACAGTCATTATTTTCAGTCCTCCACGGTTAAGGTGAGTTTCATCATTGGCTACCGTTTCATTTGAGGTCAACTTTACGAATACCAATTATTAATAATCGTGGTAATAATTAATAATAATAATCGTCTTGATGTTTTAAAAATATTTATTTCAGCTGAATTTCAGGTTGTGATAAAGTCGTATATCGTAGGACGCCCTGTATTCAGGGCGTCCCTGAAATCGAGGCAAATCTTTTACCTCTCTGCGCGCGATGTAAACAGTCCCTAGATACAATTTTTGTGGTTTGACTTGCCAAGCAAAGAGTCTCCTCTCATTTGACCAAAACTTAGAAACAAGTAAGGCTCCACTGGTTAGTTGCACTTGTAAATGCAAAAAGTTGTGGTATTTTAGGCATTTCTGCAAGGTACAAAAACATGTCATACTGTCGGGGCCATAAAAAAAATTTTCCCCACAGAAAAAGTTTCATCAAACACTTTTTCAATTCACAATTCACGATGATCAAATCATGTGACTGAACATTCTGCTGAGCATTCTGGGGGGAAAAATACAGAGGCTTAAAGAAGCCACGTGCCTTATATCATTTTCTAATAGTCTGGATAATTTTTTTTTGTAACACTATCATTTTTGTTATTAATATTAAAATTTAAACATCAGCTTTGTGATTCGATTATCACTGTTTATTTATATGCTTTATTATAAATGTTAAGAAACATAAAAAGACACAAAACTAAATAAAAATAAGATTTGAAAGCCAAGAATTATTTACATTTTTATTTTTTTTATTTTTTTTTAGTTTTTGAAAAATACCATGGTTATTTTTAAAACTAAATAAAAAACATGTTGAATAAAATGAAGAAAACTGCTGGCTATAGAGTCATACACTAAGTCTCACAGAACACTTGTAGTCACTGCAGATGTTTCTTCCATTCCACGTATGGCTTCACCCGGACACCATACTTTCTTGTTTGCATCGAAAACAGGTCAAACTCAAATCAAATGGGACGTTATTGAAGTCATCGAAGATCGGTGCGTGGTGTGAAAGTTTCAATGTCCATCACGTTTTAATATATGTTTGCATATTTCTTATAAACAAAGGAAGGTAATTAGGGCATCAGTTGATTATGGAATATTTTTTTTTTTTTTCAATTCAAAGAAAAAGGCATACTACATCGAAAACCGGACAGGGGAGGATACATAAATAATTCGTACACTCGACTCGTAGCCCCATATAAACATAATATTATAAATATAGAGCCAATTCTCTTTTTATCCCGATTGGCCTTACGGCATTAATAGTAGAGTAGAGGGTAGTTGCGATAATCGTAACCCTCCATGAAGGTCGCTTGCGACCTGAGGTACGATTATCGCAACTAAGTAGAGGGCTAGTACAGTACTCGATGCTCCCATGCTCCCACTTGGCCGTAGCGATCGCGAGGCGGAAATGTGCAATCGATGATGAAGGTCGACCAAGCGAGATGACTGAAACGGGAGGGGTGGAGGTCATAAACTTAATAATAATAGCGATGACTGTGCATGATATGTCGTTACATCTTGGCCAAACTTCATGGCTCTGCTTACTTTAAGCAAAGAATCGGTGCTTACGGAAGCAGGCAATTCTGCGCTTTTACGTCAAGCGTATTTCACGGGTTAGTAGGGAAATTTTGCTTGGTGTGCGTTTTCGCCGCTGTAAACCAATAACTGTTTCGGTCACTGACGTAACCAATAGCCAAGTCAACCGAAACAGTTATTGGTTACGACCGCGAAAAACGCACCCCTGTGAGTATGGAGCATGCGTACTCCACATTACTATATAGGCATTTTTGGCTTGCACAGCTAGCGCAGAAATTCGGCGCTTGCAGAGTAAGCGGAGAATGGTGATCATAAGCGCAGACATCGGCGGTAAGCAGAGCCAAGAAATTGGGCCCTGGTTTTATCCACCTGACTGACTTTAAGCTTACTGGTCACTGGTCACTGGTTAGGGTTAGGGTTAGGGTTAGAGTTAGGGTTAGAGGGTTAGGGTTGGGGTTGGGGTTTAGGGTTAGGGTTAAGGTTGGGGTTGGGGTTGGGGTTAGGGTTAGGGTTAGGGTTTAGGGTTAGGGTTAGGGTTAGGGTTATTATAAACACTAGTTCCTGCCTCAGCCCTACTCCTCCTTCTCCTAGAACTATGGTTCGTGCCGCTAGTGGAACGAACCTTCATTCATAGTTGAATAGTTCTAGGGGGAGTAGTAAGTAGGGATTCTGGTTCTGGTGAGTTACTGCATAATCTCCTCAAATGGGATGTAACATGCAGGCGCTCATGGCTAGATGGGCAGACAAGGACTACCTAAGACCATAATAGCGCTCATATTTTATGTGTCTGTTAATCTTTTTTTAATGGAGAGAGTCAGACCATGGTGCCTTTCTCTTTTAACATCTTTGATGGTGTAATATGTTTTTTTTTTTAAATGCTGTATTTGTACTGAGTGCCTCCATGGAAAGCAGTGCTGGGCGCTAATCGGAGTTTACCCCTCATTAAAGATGACGTAAATAAATAAATATGAATAAAATATTGCTGCATTACAACAAACATTCACTTTTTACTGCCATGCCAATAAACATTCCCTAACATAAAAAAATTGTTTACCATTAGAAAGAGCATCCCATTGAGTCATTCTCTTTAATGTGATTGGCTTTGTCATGTTTCCTATCTCATCACTAAATACTAAATGAGAGTATACTTATAAATAAAGAACTGCTACAGATATTCTTTCCCCTTACTTATTGTTCCCCTCAAAATATTATTTCATTATTTCAGTCCTCTAAAATATAATTTCATTACCTCAAAATCATTTTGTTCCCTTGAAATGCAACTTCCTTCCCTCGGAGTCCTTGATGCCAATTGCATTTCTTTGGTATAACAATTTAACACCATTATTAGGCGGTCAGGTTGGTGTAGTGGTATCTTGCCTCGCCTTCCACCTATGGGACCCCGGTTCGAATCCCACCTGGGGCACTATGTGGATTGGGTTTTCAGTCCCTGCCTGATCGCGTGGGTTTTCCCTGGAATAATTCTCTGGGGTTTTCCTCCCACATCTAAAACTGAAACTTCCTTCATTGTCTTCTCTTCACTCTATACCATCCTGTTATTGGCGACTTGATCGCTGTTGGATTTGGTTAATAAATAAATAAATAAATAAAAAATTAACGGTACGTTAATCCGGAGGTCCTTTGTTCAACCCCAAATCCTTTAAAAATTTACCCAGTCATTTCCTTTGTGGTTTATAACTTGACAACCCCAGGGCTGTTATTTTAGTGTATCTTTTCCGAATTATCTTGTAACTACATCAGGTTGTATTTTATGGACTTTCCTAATTGAGGGAAGCAAATACAATAATATACAATGCCCAGCAGAACGATTGACAGCCCTTTTGTTGCCAAGAATGCATCTTATCTTTCTCCATAAAATTAATATAGTTTTTTTTTTGTACGCCAACAACTTAAGTTTGTTCGTGTCCTTAAATCAACACTTTTCTTCACACTCTACTTGAAACTAATGAAACTTAAAGGCACTGAACACGTTTGGTAATTACTCAAAATATTAGCATAAAAACTTACTTGGTCGGTAACCAGCAACGGAGAGCTGTTGATAGTATAAAACATTGTGAGAAACCACTCCCTCTGAAGTAACGTAGTTTTTGAGAAAGAGGTAACTTCTCACTAAAATAATAAAAGACTTCATGCATGAAGCCTTTTATCTGAAAGCACACAAACTTGTGCAACAAGGGTGTTTTTTCTTTCTTTATTTTCTTGCAACTTCGATGACCGATTCAGCCCAAATTTTCACAGGTTTGTTATTTTATGCATAATGTTGGGATACACCGAGTGACAATACTGGTCTTTGATAATTACCAAACATGTTCAGTGCCTTTAATGTAATTATTAAGAAAATGATCTGACCCAAAAAATTAATGATTCCCAATTTTTTTTACAAGACCAGAATCCAATGAGAAAGAAATTTCTACACAGTTTAAAGGCAGGGTCTGCCTTTGGTAATCGTCAAAGACCAAGTATCCTCACTTGGTGTGTTCCAACTAATAGGCCTATATGCTTAGAATAACAAATCTGTGAACATTAAGGCTCTTATTAGTTATCGAAGGTGCAAGAAAATAATGAAAAAAACACCCTTGTTGCATAGAATTGTATGCTCTCAGATGAGAAAGGCATGCTTGAAGCCTTTCTCAGATTCAAATTTTTGGGTGAAAACTACATTACTTCAAAGGGTATCGTTTCAAACAATGTTTTATAATATAATAATAATAATAATAATATGGATTTATATCGCGCTTTATCACACCCAAGGGCGTCTCAAAGCGCTTCTTAACATTATTACCCCTGGTCACTGGGCCATTTATTTCATTCCTTAAACCATCTCAGCTCCCTGGGGAGTATACAGCCTGTGCTGCAATATATGCGCTACTAAGCTAAATCAATCACAAGAACCATCTCTGCCCTCACAGGTACCCATTTTACCCCTGGGTGGAGAGAAGCAATTATAGTTAAGTGTCTTGCTCAGGGACACAAGTGTCACGACCGGGACTCGAACCCACACTCTGCTGAACAGAAACACAAGAGCTTGAGTTCGGTGCTCTTAACCACTCGGCCACGACACTCCACGTGCTTATATCAACCAGTGCTTATTACTGTTAGTGTTATGGGAAATGTTATTAGTTTGTAACTACTACTATATATCTATAGACCCCATGCATATATGACATCACACGCTAAAAAAGCGCCCTCACTGAGGCCAAAAAGCGCCCTCACTGAGGTCAAAGGAGGCAGACGATTGGACGATAGGTGTTCTTTGTGCGTAAAATAGTGTGCGTGACCTCAGGGCCCATTTAGCGTTCCGCGTTATGCAAGGGGTCTATTACACTCATGCTGAACTGCCCTAGTATTGTACATGGTCAATGCATGTCAAATTACCTCGGCTATAGATAGTTCCCAGTAGACGCCATCTTTACGGGCAAATCGCATTTTGGCTTGCAGGCGCGTCAAGCGCTCAAATTATTAACGCAGCCGCGTCATTCACTAACCAATCATGCAATGAGTTTTGTGAAATGTACGCGTGCTGCACGCCGTTCTCACGCGTAACGCATGACTGTGTGTTCCAAGTTGCCCGTAAAGATGGCCGATTTACGTCATATTGCAACCTATCTATAGTGTAAATCAACTGAAGTATTTTGCTTTCTTTTGTTATGTCACATGTCCAAGTAGATACTTCCATTGAGATATTGTGTCATTGCGCATAGAGTGCACGTAACAATTACCAAGTAAATTTTTATGTTCATTCATTTTTGGTGTAGTTGCCAAAGGGTTACCCTCCCTTTTTTAACATGTTGCCTAAACTGTTTTTATTTAATAAGCATTGAGGGAAGATTTATCTTATTTTGTTTTATGATACTAAGTATGCTGGGATACCCAACACAATTAATAGATGATTCCCAGACTAAGTTAACATTAGAACATAAGTTTTGTTTAAAAATGTTGTTTTGTTACACAACGAAGTACGATTTAGTCAATTGATACCTAACAAGAACGCCGGACTTGTCAAGTTCTGAATTTACTGGTCCGAGGCTAACATCGATTATTATTATTGGTTTATTAAAAATCAAACTTTGCAGCCAAAAGGCTGAATTGCGTTTAAGTTACAATATAAAAATACATTCAAACATCAAAGAGTCAAATCCAAGAGCAAATATACAATAAGAGACTATAAAAATAGAGATTATTTAAATAATAAATAAAAAACTGAAAGAGGATATACAATAAACCAATTTTTACAAAATGAAAACAAATTATCTATAGGCCAGTAAAATTATTGATGATTGAGCAGCTCAACTAGGGCGGGAATGCAACTTTTTCTGAACCGGTTTGTCCTGCACTTAACTAAGCAAAGTTTATCAGAATTTCTCAAGTTGTTATTTCTAGGTGGGGGAAGCCATTGTTTATATCTGTCAGAGTTGAGGAGTGAGTTACCAAAATTAATGAAGAGCTGATCAAGTCTCACATCCATGGCAGGGAGGCCAAGCTGGGAATATATTTCTGCAAAAGACTTAGTTTTACAGTAATCATACGTCAAGATGATACGAAGGGCCTTGCGCTGCAATTTTTCTAGGCAACCAAGCTGAGACTTATTGAGGCTTGAATACCAGACCGGGCAAGCATATTCAATAGTTGGTCTGACATACATGATGTAAACATCATCAATAGACATGCAGCACCGTTTTAATTGGCGCAGAAGGTACAATTTATAATTGAAGGCTTTGCACATTGAATTTATCTGGGTATCCCATTTAAGGTTATTCTTCTGAAGATGGACCCCAAGAATGTTCATACAAGTAGTGTGAGTGATGGCTGAATTACCAATATGAAAAGTAGGTGGTACAGCTGGGGTGCGCTGGAAACAAATATTCAAAGCTTGACACTTGGGAGGGTTGATTTTCATGTTGTTAGTGTCAGCCCACTGTTGGAGAAAGTCTAATTCGTTTTGCAAACAGATAGCATTCTCAGAGTTTTTAAAAGACTGGTTAATGGTCATATCATCAACATACTTATAGTGAGCCACCTCTTGTTGATTGGTGACAAAGTCATTAAACATGACCAAAAAGGCAATCGGTCCAATTTTGGTGCCTCGGGCCGGAGGTCCAGTGTAAATCTCGAGCCCTGACTGTATTGTAATCAACTAATCATAACTGTTCAGCAAATTTATGCATTTTAAAGACCATCCCTTATTCATGCACTGAAAATATTATTTTATCACAGTTGTGTGATTATAAAGTGATTTTATGTTTCAATTTCATTTCAAAAGGGAATTCAGCCTTTTGTTTGCCCAATTGATCCAAAAAGTAACATACAAAAAGAAAAAACCCAAACATAAATACACACAACTCTCTTACAAGTATTTTAAAAGCATGTAAAGTTTGTTTATATTATAAACAAACTTTACATGCTTTTAAAATACTTGTAAGAGAGTTGTGTGTATTTATGTTTTGTTTTTTTTGTCAAGTAATATCCTGGTTTGATATAAACTGGGCTATATAAAAACACTGACTGCAGTAGAATACTATACAGTATTACAAAGTTCACTATTCTTTCTACATGTGTCAGGCCTGCTTTCTAACATGCAATTGGTGTTCATGGGTGATCGGTCCTTCTACCATGCATGGAGGAAGGAAGAGACTTCCTTCCTCCATGCTTCTACACAGTTGACTGCAATAATGAGAGCAGTTGAAATCACCTGAATGGAGGCAGGAAGATTGATTTATGCAAAATGTTACACTCGGTGTCAAAGTCCACTATTTATTGACAATTTTCTCTGCAACAGACTCTGTAAAAGCACTGTGTGATACTGGAACACCTAGATATGCTGTCCGGTCAATGGTTGGTCAATTGTGCACCGTTCCACTTCAGTGATCAATTATTAATGGAAGCAGTTCATGCTGGGTTTCTCATACAATGCTACATTCATGCAGACATGTTTAGCATCGGCACGACAAGTTTCATGATGTAAATTGGAAAGAGACAAAAAGAAGATTCAAGATTTGAAGATGAGCCAAACGTTGGGACAGGTAAGACTGTTTTTACCTCATCATACTATTATCATTTAGTTTAATTAACTAGGTCCCAGTTCCTCCCAATGAGCTTTTGCGAGTTAGATTTGAATAATGTCTGGGTAGTTTGCTTAGTCACAAGTTCCTGCTTAAATTTGAATTCCTCAGACTATAGAGACAGTTGCTATGTCACATGATTAGGGGCAAGCTTTTGCTTAGTTACGTAAGAGACGGTGAACACCCATACACAATTCTGAATGGATGTGTATGGCACAATGGTACCAGGGTTTGCTCATCTGGAGATTGATATACAAAAGTTTGCCCTGAAATATTTGACAGAGCAACTTTCTCTGAGGTATTCAAACTTGTGACAAAGCAAGTCATTGTACCAGACATTATTCAAATCATAACTCATAAATGGCTTAGGCCAAGTAAAATAAATAACATGTTGCTCGTCCCCGCCCGCTCCGATTTTGGACGCCGCACCGAATTTTAATTATTTTTTATTTAAAAAAAAAAAGGGGGGGGGGAATAAATAAAAATCTACGAAATCAATTTATCGGAGTCCAGAAAATCGAATAAAAAATAAAAAAATATACAAACTATATGATTGGTTGATTTGTTTCCATCAATTCAAAATATTTTTGAATATTTGTGTAATGTGTATTTAAGTAGGGACACTACAAACTATCTGTTTTTTTTATTTGCATTTATGGCTTTCCATAGTTTTCCAACCTCGGTTGGCAAAAACTCGGGTTGTGACATTGTAATAGAAAGGTCTATATGTTATGACGGCCATCTTAGACATGGTGGCCATCTTGAAAAAAAATTTAAAAAAATTTGAAAATAACAAGGACCTTCCTCACAAATTTTTTAAAAGTCCGGACGAGCAACATGTTATTTATTTTACTTGGCCTTATGCCCAATTGAAGGATTTAGAAGGATTTTGGCCGGCAGGCTCATAATTTAACCATTGCTTTGTAGTGACGTACATGTGTAGGAGCTAAGAGGAAATGGAAGGATTTGGGCCTCACTCTCGCCAAACTGCCTAGTCTGACAAGGTCGTTTGTTTCATGCAGGAATATCTTCCTCATTGATTATAATGTATTTGTAACTAATCAATCATTGACCAGGTTTTCAGAATTTTGTTCGAGTCAACTTGAAAATGTCAGTTTTTGAAAGACAACTTTCAAACCATCAAGAAGAAAAACCAACCACTGATGGTATTATACTTTTTGAGAAAACAAAAGATAATTAGGGATTAAACAGTGTGAGGAGCCAGTCTTTACTGTCTTGTAAAGATTGAGTCAGTTGGTGGCTGGCCGCTGTTAATGGACCGAGCCGGCTAGGTCCATCAACAGCGGCCAGCCACCAACCAAGTTCATTACCACGCAGTGAATACCGGCTCCCCAAACTGTAATTCCCATTAATAAAAACCTAAACAACAAAAAACCCAAAAACAAATTCAGAATTTTGGGACTTTTCTTTCGCCATTATTTTTAGAAATGTTCTACTCAATGTTCAATGGCCATTCCTTAGGCTGTTCAATTTTTGCGTGGCACCTAAATTAAATATTACACTAAATTAAATATTTATACTGCATATTTTCAAGAACCAGACTTGAAAATTAACAGCAATTACTTTAGTTGGTGTTCAGCTTTATGTTTCGCATTATGTTGGTTTCCTGCATACTTCTGCACGTACGCCAATGGGTGTTATATGTGTGAGCATAGGGGCACCATCTGTCTTCACTAAAATAAATTTAAAAAAATATGCACAAAGATAACAGTTAAAAGTTCCCTGCACAACGAGCACAAAATATGCATTTTAAACAATATGCTTGTGTAGGGGCCATGTATTCGCTAGTTCACAGAACCTGTCTTTATGATTGTTATCACATGTTAATAACAGTGTTGTAGTCGAGTCACCTGTGTCGAGTCCGAGTCCGAGTCTCAAGTCACTTGGTCCGAGTCCGAGTCCGAGTCACGAGTCACTTGGTCCGAGTCCGAGTCCGAGTCACGAGTCACTTGTTTAAATATTGATTGCAAACCAAATGTAGTAAAATAAGAATTGGAAATGACAAAATAAAACACATTTATTTTAAACAAAGTTCTGTTAAAGTTTTTGTTAAAGTTGGTATAACCAAAAGAAACAATACGGGGTGGAACGGCATATATGCCATGACTGAAAAAATGTTGTACTACTTTTTACTTGTGACGTGACCAAACTTGACGTCGTGTGTGTGTGTCGACCATGTGTAGAAACTGGTGCAAACAACACACAGCCATCACAGTGCAATATGCAGGCTGTGTTTTACAGGTACCAAACATGCCATTTCCCTGGTAATATGCATCAAGCACGTTGACAGAATACCAGCATAATACTGGTGTCGTGCATCCCAGTGTTATTATGCGTATTGAACATACGAATCGAACATACACGCGCTGTACGTAGATGGCCATCTACACAATAATCACGAACACTATTACTTGTAACACCATACGACAGTGTACTTATTTATTGTGCTAGACGTTAACTCCATGTGCACTCCGGGAATGACGATCGGATCATCGGAATTGTTTTTATTATTTAAAAAAAGTTTTGTTTGTGAAAATACGTGACTCGAGTCACGAGTCCTCGGGGACAAGTCCGAGTCATGATAGTCGAGTCTGAGTCCGAGTCTTTTGCAGACGTGACTCGAGTCAAGTCCGAGTCACCGAAATTGTGACTCGAGACGGACTCGAGTCCGAGTCCTGGACTCGAGTCATACAACACTGGTTAATAATATGTGACCAGTCTTCGACCAATCAGAGTGCGTAAACTCTTTGAGGTATTTAATTTATCAATTTATAAAATACGCAACATATGGAAGATTAGAATAAAAGACATACTTTTAGATAAAAAAAACGGCATTTCAGATGAAACCAATTATTCTCAACTCATTACTAAATTCCAATCAATAATCGTCACATGTTTCTGATGTACAGTGCATGAGAATATTGTATGAGGTAGAGTGTTGAAAAATCTCAGCACAAAAGAATCCACAGTTTGTAACAATGTAACACAAATATTCAAAAATAGTGTTGGGGAAAAAAGCAATCTATCAAGGGATGTATTTTTATTTAGTTGAATTCAGTCACAACACCTGTTAACATGACTGATTGCTTTCCTAGCATTCGGCCGTCCATGCCAACAGAGAGGTATATTTAAAATTTAAAAAAATTTATGAGATATCGCCCAACTCACAAGGCCACGGACGGCCACTCAAGGTGAGGGCTACACATAACTGATTTGGGCTATCGACCCAAATCAATTGACACCAGGGGCACGTTGCCTCCTACTCCTGGGGCTGAAACAGGGTTACCCCCCTTCACAGTCCTTAAGGATGTAGGCATGGGTATCATCCACTAGGAGCCTGTCTGGTAGAGCAGAATGCACTACCTTCCCAACTTTTTCGAAGCAATTATGGTTAAGTGCCTTGCTCAGGGGCACAAGTGTCATGACCGGGTATCGAACCCACACTCTGCTGCTGAAAACACCAGAGCTTAGGTCCAGTGACCTAGACCTCTCGGCCATGACACGCCAACAATATCAACAATAGAAAGGTCTAGATACATGTAGGTTGAAAATAAGATGGCCGAACCATGATCGGTCTTGTACTTTATACCATAAACTGAAATGTATATTCCTTTAAAATTTTGTTTGTTTTGCTTTACAGAAACAAAAGTTCTTCTTATGCCTTGTGTTTTCAGTCTTCTCTTTGACCTTTTGGGGATTTTATCTGACCTCTAGGTCTGGCACCTTTTTTTACACAAACTTAATACGTAACAATGCCAAGGGAGAATTATTAAGCAAATTGTATCATTCTGTAGGCCTACTGTCTAATTTTACTCCAGCAAATCATCAGTCAACATCCATTTCGAAAAATCAGAAAACTTTAAGCAAAACATTTGCGAGTAATTTTACGAATCATTCAGTGCATTCTTCTCGATCTATCGGAAATCAAACGACTTTTAAGACATCTGCAGGGAATGAATCGGAAAATCTTCAGGGATTCAACAAATCAAGAGAATATGCATACACAAAAGTGAAAACAGCAAAACAGGCAGAGACAGCCGATGCACCCACAACAATTTTGGATCGTTTGAAATCGCCAAGTCGCCAAAAACTGCTAGATTCTCCAAGTTCTGAGAACAAGTCGAAAGTTGTCTCAACGCCGAGTCCGTTGTATACTCACCATGGCTTCTTATCTGTGTTGGATCACAATAAGGTATGTAGTAACGGCAGATGTGATCATTTAAAAAAAGGATGGCTTATGACTGGAGATGTGGATTAATTAAAGTGCTTTAAGTTTTTGTCAACATAATGCTTATTTAAAGGCAAAATTATAAAGAAAGCTACAATAAAAGTCACCTGTGAAAGTTTCGCCCGAGTACAGTGTCTATTTGTTGAGAATACAGCAAAAAATGTCACATTATTTTCACAAGAGTGTCGAATCCATCCACATTTAATGAGGTGACAGCGGGCACGAACCGCATCTGCGACGGCAGCATTCGCGAACGGACACCTGGCAATTACCCTCAGAAATATGGAGAAACAATTCATGCATGAATCGTTTCTCAGATTCAAATGTTTTGGGGTGAAAAGTTATGAAAACAATATTACTTCGAAGGGAATGCTTTCTAAAAAATAGTTTGCACTATTAAGAGTTGCAGTGCTTTACCAATCTATGACTCTGCCTTTTAAAGGGTGTGTACAACATTGGTAATTGTCAAAGACCAGTATCCACACACTTGATGTGATCCAACTTATAACATGAAACAACAAACCTGTGAAAGTTTAAACTCAATCGGTCTTCAGAGTCAAGAGAAAACAGTGAAAAAAAAAACTTTTATGTTTTAACTTTTTTTCAAACATCGGAATTTTATCCTGCAGGATAAAGACTATTGTTTTACTCATTTCCTAAAAACTATGGCATTTCAAGCAAAACTATTTCAAGGGAAGTTTTCCACAATGACCATCTTTATACCATGTAAGTTATGTGCAAATCTGTCAACATTTATATTTTAAATCTTACCAATGTTGTACACACCCTTTAAGGGGAAGTACACGTACGCTGTTGTTTTGCATTTTTGATGATTAGATTAATTTCCATCTTCTACTTTGTAGTCTTTGTTAAACACTAGACATTCAAACCGTAAAAGTTTCTTTAAAACCATGTCATGTAACAACGAAAAGAAACAAAAAACTAGAAATTTAGAGTTTGTCTTCAAAAAGATAAACTCTAGGTGTTCCGAACACCTAAAAAAAACAAAAAAAACAAGAGGAGTTCCGGGCAGGCCTGAACACTTAATAATTTAAGAGCAAGGGAAATGTCAAATTTAATTTTGTGTTATTTTTCAATAGATAGAGTCCTCATTCGAGTGAGGGCAATACAAATCTCTAACCTCAAGATAAAATAGTGTAAATTGCCAACTGTCAATTCTGGACAAAATTTCCCAACATCCAAAACATCCGATGACATCATTCTGAGAAAAATGGGTTTTACTTTTTTTTGTACGGGGATGTTTTGGTTCATTCCTGACTTTCAATGACAATCAAAACGGCCTTGAATTTGACATTTTTACTGACGAAATATTCCTCCTTGGAATGTTATTCAGCCTTTAGTTTTGAAATCCAATGACGCCATGTTTCAATTTTCGCTAATAAGTGTCTAACTTTGTGTTATTTGGTTTGGTGTTATCCCTATAAAATAGAAACTTAATCTTCACTGCACACAATGTGCCCTTGTGTCCAGCTCTGGACAGCTTCTGAATTCTGGCGCCGGCTATCTTATCGACGAAGCTGACTGCGTCTTTCGAATGAATAATGCACCGTCTGCTGGATATGAGGAAGATGTGGGGTCTCGAACAACGGTCCGGGTTATTGCTCATGCATCAACCTCACACCTTAAGAAGAACCACCACTCTCTGGTCGGTAACCCGAGTCCACCTAAGTATGTTGTGGGATGGGGACCAGCAACAGCCCTGAGTCCGAATGGGAAAGGATACGCATACAATATTCTCCGAGACATTGCTAAGAAGTACAAGAAGACGGAATTCTTTCATATAACTCAGGAACAGATGAACAAAGCTGATGAAATATTCGAAGCTGAAACTGGCGTCCCAAGGTATTGCACATGTTTCAATTTGTCGGGATCATGTAGATGTATCAATAAACTCACCTGCCCCTCCCTACCTTCTCTAACCCACTTCAATAACACCTCTACTGGATCTTTGGTAAATTTCAACAGAAAAACCTACATTTTTTCTATTTCTGCCAACTCTCCTCGACAATCTTTCCATGTTTTGATGAACAATTCTGACAATCTACCTGATTATGGAAACCTGTTTTATATTGAATGTAATTCTAAATATCTCCCTGATTATTGTACAAAATCTCCCTGGCATGCAAATGTTTGGCAGCTCTGCATTATGGCAAACAATAAATGTTACATTTTGACACTTTTCCCCAAAGTATTATTAGAATTTTCAACTATACTCCGATTACCTTCACAACGTGATTTAGCATTCGAGAAAGACTCTGCTGGGGTCGAAACGTTGGGCCATTAACTTTTTGGGGGGCATTTATACCATGGGTCCTTTTGGTTAGTTAGCAGTTTGCAACGGCTAATTATATTTTCTCAAAATTATCATTTGAAGCATTTTGATGGTGCTTTAATAACAATACAAATAATAATAGTGACATTTAAAATGCACCGTGTCTGTCAGACATGACACTCTTGGCACGGCTGAGAGGAAAGGGCAGAATTTTGTGAACAAAAAAACAACAATCTAACTGATTAAGTTAGGAATTACGTAAAAGGTAGGTTTTTAACTGAATTTTGAGTTGTGTATATATGAGGGTTTCTCTTCGGTTTCAAAGTGATGGGCTAAATCTTGAGAACAATCGACTTCCCCAAGAGTGCTAGGAACTTGGGATCTGTAGAAGTACTTAGGCATCATCAGAGCTAGTTGTCCACTACATTGCTCTACGACTACGTTAATTTGAAACAAAAATGCTTGGGTTTTTATTCTGACAGGATGACATCAGGGACACATTTGAGTACAGGATGGTTCACCATGTTGCTGGCCCGTGCAGTTTGTGATGAGATTCATATTTATGGAATGGTCAATGACCAGCACTGCCAGTAAGTAGATTGTCGACTTGTTTTTGTTTAAATATTTTTATCCGCTGTACATGCATTTCTCTTATTAAATGTTCACAGATTAGCACACAACATAAAGTTGGTCATGATGGGAAAATTCCCCTTGTTTGTTGGGTTGAAATGCAATAGTTTTTGAGAAATTAGTAAAACAATAAGTTTTGACCTTGCAAGGCAAAAACTCAATGTTTGAAAACAGTAAAACCATTTCAGGATTTGTTCTCATTTTTCTTGTGACTCCAATGACCGATTGAGCATTAACTTTCACAGGTTTGTCCTTGCATATGGGTTACATCAAGTGTGGATATAGCCTTGTCCAAGGCTCTTTCCCGCTTTGAATTCACCAGGTAGCATAACAATACTGGCACGGTACTGCAGTACTTGATATACAGTGGGGTCGAAGCATGGTTTTTCAACCTCGTACCAAAAAACGAAGCCGAAACAGAGCCTTGTTCATACTGTAAACGGCAGCTTATGTTTTTCTTTATCATTGCGCAGGGATTCCAGCGCAAATTACGTATGCTGGAATCGGATATTGAATATTCATTTCCTGTACTGGGCGGATAATCGTCCAATCATAAACTCTCGTTGTGACGTAATGATGTGTGTAGTATTCACCTTGCCACTGTACATTAACCAATGAGCATACACCTTCGGGAAATATTAGCATAAAGCAACTCCGCCCACAATCTGACCTTTTACAGTATGAACAAGGCTCTGTTTCGGCTTCGTTTTTTGGTACGAGGTTGAAAAACCATGCTTCGACCCCACGGTATACTGTATATCAAGTACTGCAGTACCGTGCCAGTATTGTTATGCTACCTGGTGAATTCAAAGCGGGGTGCTTGCGTAAAATGCCTTGGACAAGGCTAGTGTGGATACTGGTCTTTGACAATTACCAATGTTACACATGTATGTGCTTTTAAGGTAGAGTCATCATTTGGTTTTTGTCAACATAATGCATGTTTATTGGCAAAATTATCAAGAAAGATACAATAAAAGTCACCTGTGAAAGTTTCAGCTGAATACAGCGTCTACATGTTGAGAAAACAGCAAAAAACCTGTCACGGTATTTTCACACAAACGTAGAATCCATCCACATTTTAGCAAGGTGAAAGTGAGTACCACCTGCCTCTCTGGCTGCAGCATTCGCCAACGGACACCAACCCACAGAAATCTGGGAAAAACAATTCATGCATGAATCGTTTATCAGATTCAAATGTATTTCAATTGTTTTCTAGTCAACGGGGGCATTTCAGATGAAATGATTTCGCAGGATCCTTACTACCATTACCATGTGTATAACAAGTAAGCTTTCCGATAGAAACTTCACAATTTTTTTAATGACCCTACTTTTTTTAAAAGATGGTACACCACATATGGATTCATTTCGAAAATTCAGTGTCAACAATGCACTTAAAAATATATATATATAATGTAGTAATTCTGTTTTGAGGAGTAATTTAAATACATCATCTAGATTTCAAAAAACACACAAAATTACCACCCTGTGAAAATGTCATTAAAGGCCCTGTACACTATTGGTAAGATCGAAAAACACAAATGTTCACAGATTCACACATAACTTACATGATTTAAAGTAAGTAATGGTAGAAAGGGTTCCTTAAAATATTTCTGCCTAAAATGCAATCGTTTCTGAGAAATGAGTAAAACAATAGTTTTTATCGCGCGCGATAATAAACTCGATGTTTGAAAAACAGAAAACACATAAGGTCTCTTTTCACTATTTTCTCGTGACCTCGATGACCAATTGAGCTCAAATTTTCACAGGTTTGTTATTTCATGTATGTGGTTGATTACACAAAACATAAACACTGTCTGTGATTATTTTGTCAGCTCTGCCCATCAGCTCTGAAAACAAACGCAAAAATCAATATCATCACTGACAACACAAAGAAAACAATGCGAACAGAAAAAAAAAAAATGT